>CM053764.1:57493532-57515046 GCA_028658305.1 Pachyuromys duprasi
GGCGGCTGCGGGCGCCCAGCGCAGCGGCTGCTCGTTCCGATCAGAGCTGTGCGCCGCTGGTCACCCAGAGGTTTTTGCGGGGAATAACTGGGTGTCCCTAGGGTTTTCCCACTTGATTTTCTCACCGTGGGAGTTCTGCTCACCTGGCAATCACGGGTGCTGGCGTTTTAGGTCCCAGAGTTCAGTCTCCTGGTCGCTGCGTTATTTCTGTTCGTAATACTTCTTAAAAATACTTTTTTTCATTTTTTAAAAAATTTTTGTTAATTACAGTTTATTCACTTTGTATCTCCCCTGCACCTCCTTCTTTCCTCCTCTCCCAATCTCACCCTCTCTCTTCCCCACCTGTGTCCCACTGATAGGGGAGGTCTTCCTCCCCTTCCCTCTGATCCTAGTCTATTAGGTCTCATCAGGAGTGGCTGCATTGTCTTCTTCTGTGGCCTGGCAAGGCTGCTCCCCCCTCAGGGGGAAGTGATCAAAGAGCAGGCCAATCAGTTCATGTAGAGACAGTCCCTGTCCCCATTACTATGGAGGCCACTTGGATACTGAACTGCCATAGGCTACCTCTGTGCAGGTGTTTCAGGCCATCTCCATGAGTGGTCCTTGGCTGGGGTATCAGCCTCAGAAGAGACCCCTATGCCCAGACTTATTGAATCTGTTGCTGTCCTTGTGGAGCTCCTGTCCTCTCCAGGTCTTACTACCTCTCACTTCTTTCATAAGATTCCCTGCACTCTGCCCAAAGTTTGGCTATGAGTCTCAGCATCTGCCTCGATATCCTGCAGGCCCTCTATGGTAGGCTCCTGTCCTGTTCCCTGTTTTCTCCCTCCTCCAATGTCCATCCTTTTTGCCTTTCTGAATGGGTATTGAGCATCTTAGCCAGAGTCCTCCTTCCTGATTAGTTTCCTTAGGTGTACAGATATTAGTATGTTTATCCTATATTATGTGTCTAATATCCACTTTTGAGTGAGTATATAACCTGTGTGTCTTTCTGCTTCTGGGATACCTCACTCAGGATGATCTTTTCTAGTTCCCAGCATTTGCCTGCAAATTTCATGATTTCCTTGTTTTTTATCACTGGGTAATATTCCATTGTGTAGATGTACCACAATTTTTGTATCTATTCCTCAGCTGAGGGACATCCGGGTTGTTTCCAGGTTCTGGCTATTATAAATAAAGCTGCTACAAACATGGTTGAGCAAATGTCCTTGTTGTGTACTTGAGCATTGTTTGGATATATGCCTAGGAGTGCTATAGCTGGATATTGAGGAAGCACTATTCCTAATTGTCTAATAAAGTGCCAGATTGATTTCCAAAGTGGTTGTACACGTTTACATTCCCACCAACAGTGGAAGAGGGTTCCACTTTTTCCACCTAATCTCCAGCATGTGTTGTCACTTGAGTTATTCATCTTAGCCATTCTGATGGGTGTAAGGTGAAATCTCAGGGTCGTTTTGATTTGCATTTCCCTGATGACTAAGGACATTGAACATTTCTTTAAGTGTTTTTTTTTGCCATTCGATATTCCTTTATTGAGAATTCTTTGTTTAGCTCTGTACCCCATTTTTAATTGGATTACTTGATTTGTTGCTGTTTCACTTCTTGAGTTCTTTATATATACTGGATATAGGGTTGGTGAAGATCCTTTCCCAATCTGTAGGCAGTCATTTTGTTTTGACGACAGTGTCCTTTGCTTTACAGAAGCTTTTCAGTTTCATGAGGTCCCACTTATTGATTGTTGCTCTTAGAGCAAGATTGTTGGCATGCTGCCCTCAGCTGTGGACCTTGCCTGATCTTACGGAGCAGCATGGAAGCTAGTTAGCAGTACAAGCCTTGGCATTCTGCACAGACATGCCTTACTCATTCACAGGATAATGCCTACAGCTGCTTAGCACTATCTCAGCAGATCTACTGCTCCCGTCGTGGAGAATGTTTGGGCACATCTTCACAGGGGACGCTCACAGGTAGTATGTTTTCTTACAAGGGCATGTGTACTGAGGCTCTCAGACCAGTGTGACAGCCCACATTGGTGTGCACTCTCCAACCCCATCTTGGGTACTTAGAACAACTCTCTAATCCCTGTCTCTCTATTGGGAGTGTTCTTACCAGCTTACTTCAAAACAGACTTTAGTTTAGCCTTTCTCCCCCTGGATTTTGTTCTGCAAAGCAGTGAATGATCATGTGAATAATGGTATGTCGATTCTTGTTCACTTCTTTTTCATTCTCTCTCCTCCCATTTGTTTATTATTTATCATTTGTGTGAGGAAGTAGGGGTGGAGTGTGGAGGACAGAGAACAAACGTTGGGAGTTGGGTCTCTCCTACATTACTGGAGCAGGTTCTCTCTGGTTGTTGCAGCCCTGCTGCTGTGAACTCTAGGCTAGCTGCTCTCCAGAACTTTCAGGAAATTCCCTGTCCCTGCTCTCTAGCTCAAGACAGGGGTGATGAGGTTACAGATGTATACTGCCATATCTAGTTTTTTTGTTTTTTTTAAACATGACTTCTGGGGTCATGCTCAGTTCATCAGGCCTGGGTGGTTGAAGTTTTTAAGTATCCTATCAGATCATCTCACAAGCCCCCTTTCTCTCTTTTAAAACAAATTCTCAGGTAGTCCCCAGGCTAGCTATATTTGGTCTTAAATTCTCGCATACTTCTGCATACATCTGCTTTGTGCTGGGGTTATAGACATGTACCACCTCTTCCTATTCTACAGAAACCTAGGGATTAAACCTGGTGTCAAGAGCACCAGGCAAACACACAATCAACTGAGCTATATCTGAAGTTTTCATTATCCATTCTCTTACAGTTAGATTCATCACAAAGATAGCTCTGTAAGTTTGTGAGTATTATAATCATTGACAGAGATCCTACATCTGTGACCTCTCCAGCAAGGTACTTAGCTACTCTATGTCTGTTTTCTTAGCTACAAAATGGACAATCTAATGAGAGTTATTGAAAGAATGTAGTGTGTGTGTGTGTGTGTGTGTGTGTTTGTGTGTGTGTTTTAAATCATGAAGTACTTAAAGAAATACATTCAAGGACTTAATACTAAGAATGCCAGTATTTTCATTCTGACATTGCAGTGTTATTTTGACAGACATTAATACCCATAAAAATGCATCAGTGATACCCATCAGAAACTTGCCCTGGTTTGTGTGCTGATAAATGAGAAAGCCTTCTAGCTGCCACTTCAAAGACTTCCTTGTGCTGTGCGTGTGATTGTGTCAGTAACATTCAGCCAAAGAATGGCTTTCTTTTATATTTTTACTGACTCAGAGTACTTGTAAATAGTTTATAGCACTCAGAAATAAGCTGCAGACTTCTTCTCTACAATAAATATTGTTTAAATGACACAGGGTTTATCTTGTTGTAAATAAAATTAAATCGAGGCCTCCTAGCACGTGGCACTATGTCTGAACAACCTGGGAGGCAGAGGGATAAGAGCCGTGGAGTCAGGGCCTCACTGTTCTAGGGAGTGAGTTCAAGATCAGCCTGAACATTGTGGCAAGACCCTACTTAAAAATAAAAATAAATAAATAAAAGAGTGCTGTGGATACAGTTCAGACATAGTGCTCTTGCCAGCATGTGCAAAGCCTCAATACTAAAATAAAATAACTAAAATAAGAAACAAACTGGCTTTTATTGCAATCTGCATATGGCATTTGTGGCTAGTAGTATATGTATTTCTCTCTCAGATTTTCATTTTCTGCACTTTCCTTGGTTCTATTACCACTTTAGTGCCATGTGTCCTTTGCCATGCTGTGTGAGATACTTTGTGGAAGAAGTTATCAATTAATAGCAATACATCCCTTCTTACCTCTATGAAGACATTAACGACATGTCAAGCTTGTATTAAGACTAGTGGCTCATCTAGAGGCTATTTGGAATTATGTATCTCCCTGCCTTGACATTGTTTGTTGGATGCTTTGCCAAAGGTTCAAGGACTGGAGAAGAGATGTGTGGTAAGGAAAGAAATGACAGACAGAACAAAACTTCCAATATTCAAATACTACAAAGTCACTTTCTGATTGTGGGAGTTGACTGTTATTCACTGTTAACATAAAGCAATTAAGAAGTCTTTGTAAGAATTTCAAAATGAGAAAGATTTAAAAGAATTACTCGCTAATTAAAAAACACTGGGCCAGACACATAGATGAATGGTAGATCCCTTGTCCAGCATTTGAGAAGCCCTGTACCACCCACACCAAATGCCCTAAATTCTAGCTCTAGAACTAAAACTTTGCAGATCTTCTCCCCCCATTACTTTCAAATATTTGTTTCCTTCACAGAACGTTTTTCATTAAACAAATCATTAAACCTGCAAAAAAAAAAGATATATGATATATGAGTTTCCCTTTGGAAACTCACCCCCAGTGCCTGCCTCTTTAGGGAAAGAACAGAGGAAGGAGCTCCCCATGGGCTCAGACTGCTATTCTTTCATGTGACAGGTACCATATTTCCCATCTAAATCATCAGGCAGTGTTTCGACAATATTCTATGAAACTAAGAGCAAGAGGGGGAGAGCACTGTATTTCCCTAAGGCTTGTTTCTATCAAATCCCACCCACGCAACCTCTTCTGTCTCTTTATCCCCACGTCTCTACATCAATATATAGATGTAAATAGTCTTGAAGCAGCTGAAGTGTCTAGAAGGCACACAATCACATATACACAAATCTTGGTGGACAACATTCTCCAACTGCTGCTCAACCTCCGCGGCAGTTTCTAGGCACTAAGCATAAACTTGCATGAAGAGAGGTACAAAAAAAAAAGTTCGTGTTAAAGTGGAGAAGACTGAATAGCCCTAGCAATGGGAGATATAGAGCCTGAACCAGCCGTTTCCTGTAATCAGGTAAGACTTCCAATGGAGGAACTGCGATACCAACCAAGCCATAAAACCTTAGACCTACAATTTGTCCTGCCCACAGGATGTGCAGGGGTGGGGGATAGAGCAGAATTTGAGGGAAGGGCCAATGATGGTCCCAGTTGAGACTGATGCCATGAGAGGGAGCCTACCCAGGACACTATTTATGATATTGTCTCTCTTACACTTGCAGACAGCAGCCTAGCATAAATGTCATCAGAGAGTCTTCACGCAGCATCTGATGAAAACTGATGCAAAGACCCACAGCCAAACATTAAGTGGGACTTGGGAAATCCTGCAGAAGAGGGGCAAGAAGGATTGAGGGAGCCAGAGAGGTCAAGGACACCACAAGAAAACCTACAGAATCAATTAACCTGGGTCTATTGGGGGCTCATGAAGACTGAACTGCCAAGCAGAGAGCATGAACTGGAGGGACCCAGGCATTCTGCACATATGTGGCAGTTGTGCAGCTTGGTCTTCATGTGGGACTCCTAAAGTGGGCGCAGGGCCTGTCCCGGACAATATTTCCTGCCTTTGGATCCCTTTCTCCTAACTCGGCTGCCTTGTCTACTAGCCTCAGGGGAAGAGGACTCACCTAGTCTTGTTGTGGCTCAATATGCCAGGGCTGGTTGATGATCAAGGCAGCCCCCCCCCCTTTTCTGCGGAGAACAGAACGTGAAGTGAATAGTCAATTGAAAAAGATGATAATTACTTCTCCTCTTTGCTTAGCCTGGTATCCAGTGGATCTGCCTTCCCGAGGGGTGGTCCTTTAGCAGGGTGCTTGACCTGCACAATTGAAATGTTAGATCTCCATCCAGGCCACCCAGATTTCATTCTTTTGACCAGAGGGGACAGTTTTCCCTTAATGGACCTTACTTCTTCTGTAGCAATAGAAAAATAGACAATAGACAGACAGACAGACAGACAGACAGATAGATAATAGAGAGAAGTATATCAAACAATGATGAATTCATTCAAAATAAATAAAATATGAAAGAAGATGACTCATCCAAAGAGAAAAGACTTCTGGTCATATTTGAATGGGCACTTGAAGCAAGTGCAAGCGTCCGACACAGTCACTTAGAGGAGGAAACCGGAAACAGCTGCAGTAGTAAATGAAGTATCCTGATCCAACCTGGCAGGCCAGGGGCTTTCAGAGAGTGAACTAGGAAAGCCCTGGTGAGCTTGCTCACTGGCAGCTTAAAGGGATGCTTCTATTCCCTATGTGAGAACATGGCAGGAAAATATGCCTGAGAGGGTCCAGGAAGACGGACTGTGTGGCAACGCATGCACACCATGAAGTTTTAGGACAGAACCCGCAGCTCCCTGAGTCTCAGCAGGTCAGCCGGCTGCCACCTGCAGCAACATGCTGTATAAAGAACTGAGCAGCGGTAAGCTTTAGGGAGCGGTTTAATTAACATGGCCACATTGGGAAAGACAAATGGGGTTGGGGGCCTCAGGCCTGTCTTCCAGGGACTAACGAGAACTTGGTGTTTTCATAGAAAAGGGTACCATGGAGGGAAGTGGAATAAATGTGTCTGGCAGAGCAGGTAACTCAGTCAGACCAGTGACCTGCTTCATTCTTCTTGTCTGTTTGTTTGTTTTGTTTTTGTTTTCTTTTTAAAAATTTACTTATTTTTTTATTAATTATAGTTTATTCACTTTGTACCCCAGCTATAGCTCCCTCTTGCCCTCTCAATCCCACTTTCATCAAGTCCACTGAGAGGGGAGGTCCTCCTCCCCTGCCATCTGACCCTAGTCTATCAGGTCTCATCAGGACTGGCTGCATTGTCTTCCTCTGTGAACTGGTAAGGCTACCCCCCCCCCCATCAGGGGGAGATGATCAAAGAGCAGGCCAATCAGTTCATGTCAGAGACAGTCCCTGTTCCCATTACTAGAGAACCCTCTTGGACACTGAGCTGACATGGGCTACATCTGTGCAGGGATTCTAGGTTAGCTCCATGCATGGTCCTTGGTTGGAGTATCAGTCTCAGAAAACACCCATGTCCAGATTTTTTGGTTCTGCTGCTCTCCTTGTGGAGCTCTTGTCCTCTCCAGGTCTTTCTATCTCCCCCTTCTTTCATAGGATTCCCTGCACTCTGCCCAAAGTTTGGCTATGAGTCTCAGCACCTGCTTTGATACCTTGTTTGATAGAGTCTTTCAGAGGCTGTCTGTGGTAGGCCCCTGTCCTGTTCCCTGTTTTTTCCCTCTTCCTATGTCTGTCCCTTTCGCCTGTCTGGATGAGGATTGAGAATCTTACCCAGGGTCCTTCTTGCTTAGCTTCTTTAGGTGTACAGACTTCAGCATGTTTATCCTATATTATATGTCTAATCTCCACTTTTAAGTGAATATATACCATGTATGTGTTTCTGCTTCTCGGGTACCTCACTCAGGATGATCTCTTCTACATCCCACTATTTGCCTGCAAATTTCATGATTTCCTGTTTTTAATTGTCAAGTAGTATTCCATTGTGCAAATGTACCACAATTTCTGTATCCATTCCTCCATTGAGGGACATCCAGGTTGTTTTCAGATTCTGGCTATTATGAATAAAGCTACTCTGAACATGGTCCTTTTCACAGTTTTTGCCTGTTCTACAAGGAGTTCTGGGAAAGTTGCTTTCACTGCTACCACTTGGGGGGAACAGTCTGATTCCCATGAGATGATCATTTCCACTCCTGCATGGAGCCTCACCACTTTGGGTAATGGCCCATGCTGGAGGGCAGTCTTTCCTTCTGTGCTCATGGTTACAATATGAAACCATGTCTTAGGTGTTTTGGTCAATTAGCTGTGACATGTGACAGAGAGCCATAAAGTTGTCTTCCTAGCAGGGGTCTAAATGGTGGGATAGCTGATCATAGACTTGAGGCCTGGGACCAACCTTAGAGTTTAAAACGAAGATGTGAATTATGTTATAGATGTGCCAATCTTGAGATTTTTGGAATGTAGGAACTTTGAATGCAAATGACATTATTATTATTCATTTCAAAACTGCCACCTTAATAATTCACATTTTATAATTTGCTTTGACTGAATTTCTTGTGTTGTTCTTGTTTACTCACCATAAACCATTGAAAAAATCTGGAAAATTCATATTCATGTCAAGAATATTTCATTTAATTCATATAGAAAGTGCTTTACATTAATTTACTTTCTCTTTCATTGAAAAATGAGAGCGCTGGATGTGAAGCCCAATGCTGTGCACATCTGAGGCACACGTTTTCCCACTGAGCAGAGCACCTATTCCAGAAAGCGTGGTTTTAAAATGACCCTGAGCAAGTGTACCCCCGTCTTACAATTCTTCCCTCATCACAAACTCCAGTTTTTCTGTATCACATTGTCTTTCCTTTTTGCCCACATCCAAGAAGATGACCTTACAAAGCCCTCCTCAGCTGTAGAAACAGCAGGAACTTTCCCTGGTAATTTCTTTTCTTTGCTTCTTCAAGCTGTAACTCTTTTGCAGTCTCTTACCCTATTATAATCAGGACAGTCTTTCAGAAAAGCCTGGAAGCCATCTCTTTCAAATTGAACTTCAAAGAAGACAGAGCCTGCTTCCCAGGCACAGTGCAAAGTGGTGGCACAAGTTAATAAACAGCGATTAGCAAGCACACAGGGCCCCTGCTTTGACCTTACAGCCCACTGACACACTCCAGGGATTTGCTTCTAGCTCACCCCACTGTTCACAAGTTTTCTAATCTCTTGTTTCAGGAAACTTGAGTTCAGTTTCTCTCTTCCATTGCAACAGCCTCGAATAAAGTCCCGCTTGCCTTTTTTCTTCATCCTCTGTAAATTTCTTTACACCCGAAGAAACTTTTTGAAAAGTGAAATAGAATAAAATAGAAATTAAAATCCTTTATTCCTTTCCGTTATTCATTCATCAAATCTTTTGCCCCATGTAGATTGCTGTGACAGTATTCATCTATGCCCAATGTTCGAAATTCAAGGGTAGAAGATGCCCTAAAGATTTCTGGAGGCCGAGGATGTGACTCAGAAGTAAAGCACTTGCCTAACATGCCAAGCCCCCTCCCCCCCAGAGTTTCCCATCCAATCCAGATTGTTAGAACTCTGGTCTGGCTACTGTTCCAAAGGTACTCATGCACTTTGAGTGATAATGACGAACTATATCTGTAGGTAGACATCGCATCAGCATACTGTGTTCATGTAGGGAAGCTTTTCTGTAGGCCTCAGATGCTGTGTGTATACATTCATCTGTTTGCCTTATCATAGGCTCTTATTTTCTAATGTTCTAATCCCTTGTAGGCTCCCTATGATATAGTGATAGCAGAGCTGTTACAGGGAGCCCACCAGAGAAGACCAGACAGTTCATTGCCAAATGAACTATTCTAGCTGGCTGAGACTACATTCAGGTATCCAGGACCAATGTGTGGCCCTGAGTATTCAGTCTATTTAAAAAATAAATAAAAAGCAAAACCACATTCTGGCATCTTGCTCAGCAGCTGCAAGGAGGATTTGAGTAAGCAAGCAGTTTGATAGAAGCTAAGATAAGCAGTTAGCTGTGCAAGCAAGAAGTTTAACAGAAGCTAATAAGATAAATTAGTTAGGGAATCTTGACATTAGATTCCTAAAATATAGTTGAGTAATTTTCCATGAGATTCTTCAACAGGGAGATCAAATTCTAGTTAAACCTGAAATAGCCACAGTAAGAATATGAGCTGGAGGAGCCTCTGCACTGTGTTGCCCTGTCACACAGCCACTAACCATAGGTAATATCAACACAAAAACCAGCTCATTTTTAAGGAGAATAAGTGGTAATATGTCTTAGAGACATTTGGAATGACCATGGTCTAGGAACACAGATTTAGGCTACACTAAATTGTACTTGAAAGAACTTTCAAACAATTTCATAATTTTACAGAACAAAGAAATCCATAAATCAGGGTGAGTTTAGAATACATTTAGAGAAGCAGGCAAAACAAGATGGGGATAGCCTTTCTATAGGCCTCAGGTGTCATTGGACGACATTCGTAGCTTTTGGGTTAATGGAAACCAGTGGGTCTGTTAAGTCAATACATTTCAAAGGCTTTTCTATTATTTATAGGATGTTAGTTTCAACACAGAGATAAGGTAAACTGATGAGTCTGTAACATTCCAATCTCTCCACAGTACTGAAATTCTAATTAGCCTGTCAGTCTACGTAGACAGAGGTTTGCTTTTTTTGTTTGCTCTTTTCAGTTTTCTATCACAGTGTTAATATGAACCCTCAGAAGGTAAATACACTCATGCCAACTATGTGGCAAGAACTTTACACATATTATTGCCTACCCACCCTCCCCTCAACAAAAAGTACATACAAGAAGTACATACTAATAGTCCTTCCAATTTTAGGTGATGAAAGTGGGGTAACAGGAGAAAAATGATTTTCTTGGGATTAAAATTAGGATGATCTTCTGATATCTACCATGCAGGAACGGTAGTTAATAAGAGACCAGAAATTTAGCCAGTCTTCCTGAGGGTATATTCACAAGGTTGGCTTCAGGAATCTGCTGCTAATTGTTAGCACAGGAAACTCGACAGCACAGCACTATACAGCCCAGCCCCCCAGGACCCAATGCTTTCATCAGGACTGCTCTTAATTTCATGACTTTGACTGCACACTCCTTTACTTACATATATATATGTATATATATACACATATACACAGAATACACATGTGTACATATACAAATGCATCTATACATTAAAAACAGATATTTGCACATACCAATATTTTCAAATATACATTCAAATTAATTACTTTTTTCATTGCTATGACAAAAAAATAACTGACCAAAGCAACTTGAGGAAGAAGGAGCTTTCTTGGGATCACATTTACTCCTCAAGAAATTGAGGGTAGGGATTGTCAGCCTGGGCCGCATATCAAAATCCTGCCTCAAAAGGACAAAACATCAGTAGTAAGTATAGCAGTAGCAGCAGCAGCAACAGTAGGTAAAGGTTCTTGCTACCAAACCTGACATCCTGAGTTCAGTCCCAGAAGGGAAAAAACAGATACCTACAAGTTGTCTGCCACCCCCACCCCACACACAAATAAGTAAATGTAGTTTTAAAACTATAATAACAAAAGAAAAACACACATCTCTTCCTCCATTTATCACAGAGTGAATTCTACTCATGCCATTTTCCTATTTTTTAGATTTTTTTTTCTTTTGTTCAGGGACTCATTATGTACTCTAGCCTATCCTCAAACTCTTCATCCTCCTGCCTCAGCCTTCCAAGTTCCAGGATTACAATCACGCTCTACCACACCCAATGTCATTCTGTGTTCTGAGGGCTCTGGCACTTCTGGCTTCAGAAAAGGCTGCCTTTCCCAGAGCTGCAGGATATTTGGAGACAGCAAAAGCTGCAGAGAGAACAAGTTTCATAAGAGGGCAAAGAAACACAAGTCTATAGCCTTAGTTAATCAAGAGAACACATCGTCTCTTAATCATTGTTGGGCAGGTACTTGGCAACTAACTGGCTACCGCTATAACCCAAGCCCACTGGCATCATTCAAACCAGCTAATTTCAAGTTATGCACTCAGGCTAGACCTCTTCTTCCTGTGGAAATACCAGCAAAGGCTGCAAACTAGCCTTTTTCACTCCTCTTGACCACACTGGCATTCTTGTGATCATGTCTGGCACAGTCCTCTTGAGTGATTCCTCATGGGCCCTTTACATTAATGAGCTTGGGAAGCCTTGTGCTTGTTTATTGTACTGTACTGACTTTACTATATCTTCTTGTTCTAGTTTGGTTTCTGGTACTGTGAGAAAACATTCAAACCAACAGCAGCTTGGGGAGGAAAGGGTATATATTTGGCTTAACATATAATAGTATATGGTATAAAGGTATAATAGTCATAGTCTTTTCTTCCTTCTCCCATGTGGTTCTGGGATTGAACTCAAACTGTCAGGTTAGGCAGCAAGTGCTTTTACATACTATTTCTGGCTGTTGTTACTGCTGCTGTTGTGTTGATTTCTTTTATAATCCCAGTTATGTTATGTAATCCATCCTTCCTTTCTTTCTTACTTTCTTTCTTCCTTCCTTCCTTTCTTTTTCTCTTTCTTTCTCTCTTTGAGCTAGGATTTTTGTCCTGTACTAATTTTGTAGACGAGGCTGGCATTGAACTCACAGTGATCTGCTTGCCTCTGCCTCCCAGAGTGCTGGGATTACAGGCTTGAGCCACCATGCTGGTTTAGTCTGATTTCTTTAAAAACCCAGTTACGTTATATGACTATGTTTTTGTTTTAATACCAGGTGTGGGAGAAGAGGCTGCTCTACAGCAGGTGATTATGATTTGTCTCGTGAACTAGCAGGGGCGTGATCTTTGCCAGCTGCAGATAGTTTAATTCTGAATACTCTAGAGAGAGTATAAATGGGAGACCTGAGAAGGCCTGTGGAGGCATTTGTTTTTCTTGATTGCTGGGCTGCTGGATATTGTGATGAAGACTATTGGACTTGCCCCAAGGAATCCAACACTACCCCTAATCAGCAGAAAGTAGCCTACAGAGGTCTATGTCTTCTTTCCCCTCTAACCTTTCTCTCCTACCTAAATTTGGGAGGTTGGAAGGGATTACAGTGGAATAATGGTTGGGAGAGAGGTAAAGGTGTAAGAATCCAATAAAAATAGATTAGAAAACATGCCAACCATCTATTATTGAGGGAAGCCAAGGTAGGAACTCAAGGCAGGAACTGAAGCACAGATGAAGCTGCTTACTGGGTTGCTACCTTTTTCTCCTTCAGCTACCCTTCTTATACGGCCCAGGCTCATTTGCCTAGGGACACTGCCCACAGTGCTGTAGGCATTTTTAATTCAATTAGCAATTAAGAAATCACTCCATAGTCATGCCCACAGGTCAAATTGATGAAGACAATTCATTTATTGAGGTTCCCTTTTCCCACATCTATCAAGTTGACAATCATGATTAGCTAGCATACTTATCTGTCATGTACATTTTTGAGACAGATATTTACAAAGGTGGTCTCTTTATGTACTTTTAAAAGTTCATTTGTCTTACAGTTTTAATAAGATTGCATCAGAGAGAACTTTCCTCATCAGTGAATAGAAATGCACATCCTTGGAAATGTCATTTTTTTATTTTGAACGAATTGTCTATAATTAATTAACTGTTCTTATTATTTAAACAGTTACCAAGGATCTTTATTATTCTTTTATTAAGTACACAGGAAAGAACTCTAGTATTTGTTCTTCTGCTTTGCCAGGCATTTGTGAAATCTGGATGATTCTATGGAAGCTAATATTGTCAAGACTCTGTGTATTTGTATGTATGTGTGCACACATAATTGTGGGTACAGGTATGTGCAAATGTGTGTCCATGTTCATTTTAATTCCAGAGGTCAACTTCAGTGTCATTTCTCAGATGCAATCCACCCTGTGTTTTGAGATAAGCTTTCTTAATTGGCCTTGAACTTGTCTATACTTTACACTGGTATGCTGGCTAGCCAGGGATGCCCAGGAATTCACTTTTCTCTGCCTCTAGGTTTAAAATATGCACCCAATGGTATGTCTGGCTTTCTTGCATGGATTCTGGGATCAAACTCAGTTCCTCACACTTACCCAAAAAGTCCTTGATTGATTGAGCCATTTATACAGCCTGACACTCTCTTCACAGTTAGCTTGTCATACGAGTCTTCAGAAATTTCAGCATTGTTGTATCATTATATATCAGTAGAAATCCTAACAGTGGAATATACACATTTGTCACACACACACACATATTCAAACTGTCTACTGTTAAAGTGTGCCTTTATTTTACCTCTACCATTAAAAAGTGTAGAAAGTTCAACAGATATGCAGAGATGGAGAATAAAAAGAAAAGGAAATCTACAAATATGTTCCAGTGTTTTTTTCTTTCAGTTTTGATGAGAACCACCCTTGACAGAGAAAGAAATTAAGAACAAAGATATCTAACATTATTTGACCGCTTGTATGACCCTGGCTTTGTTGAACAATACAGATGCTAAACGTTTCATCCCTTTTTATAGGAGCGAAAACTGAAGCAGAGAGATGTTGAGTAATAGTGTTGAGTAATAGTGAGCACTTACACGTGTGTCTGTGCAAAGCCAAGTCTTGACATTGGGAACTTGGGCTGCAGAATCTGATATCCACCCTACAGTATATAGTGTCTCTAAAGTAGGAAAAAAAAAAAAGAAAAAAAAGAAAGGAGCCAAAGCAGTGGGCCTCAATTATTCGTAGAACAGAAATGACATCACCATTAAATGCACTGGGACTTTGTGTTGTTGCCACTGATACAAGGTGTGCTTACTTTTTATACAGAAATGAGAAGGCATGACAAACAGTTTTTCAGCTGGTAAAAGAAAGCGTTAAATTGCAGTCACAATGCGTGGGAACACTGCAAGAAGGACTTGAGCTGTATTGCTTTTGTGCAGACCCTGTGCTTTCCGGCTTATATAGTAAATCAGTTGCTTACCATCCTCTGCTTGGATGGATGCCTGATACCTATATGGAGACAGCTCCGCTATATCTCCATCCTGTGTGTTTCTAAGGAGAGAGGATTCACATTCTCTCCGTCAAATTTATTGACAACAAAAACTTTCCACTCCATTGGTTGTGTGCTCTACCAGAAATCTTAACCTTCCTCAACAGGGAAATATAAACCCCCAAGCCCAGGGGGAAATGTCAGTTTTAAGGACTGTGTTAGACTTTTTCCACTGAGCTATTTCAGAATTGTCAAAAGATCATGTATCCCCCAAACAGCTAACCCGGTGCTCAGTTCTGTTTCAGATGTTGTCCTAAGACTTCATGATAAAGAATTAGCTCTAAGTCACAAAGCTTTCCAAATGAAGAATTAAAAACTAGTGTCAAGGGTTTTGTTGTGAAAACATGTCATTGCTGTGAGAAACGCACTGTCATTTCAAAGTGTATTGCAAGGACATAATCAGGGCAGAGCTTTCCTTAAAAAGCCACTTCTAGATTTGTGTTGTTGTCTTTTATTATCTGAACTTAGAAGGCATCTTACTGCATTTTATGCTACTATATCAAAATACAGCAGAATGGGTGACTTATAAATAATACAAGAGTTTTTTGCTTCACCATCTTGAAGGCTGGGGAGTCTGCTATTGAAGGAATACATCTGCTAGGGCATCCTTCCTTCTTCCTCCTAGGTAGAAGGCACAGCATAGAGTGTGTACTCGACAGACAGCAAACATGGTCTCCAGCGCTTTCATCATTAGCCTCTGTCATTGTGAGGATGGAATCTCAGCACCCCCTCACCTCCCATTTGGTTACACCTCCCAGTGCCATTGTATTGGGGGATAAGCTTCTGATGCATGACTTTTGGCAGACATGTTCAGACCTTAGAAAGGACGGAGTAGAAACATGCAAATAGTCAGAGTGTGTGTTTGTTATTGTTTGAGAAGACAATTCACTTTACTGTAGTTAGACTCTGTGGATTGTTGTGGATGTAAACATGTTTTTGTTTTAATCCCAGGTGTGGGATGTGGGACTGATTCAGATTGTCCACAGCAGCAGGTTATTTGTTTCATGAGAGCTCTGAAAGGAGCTCTTTGACAGCTGCAATTAGCTGAATTCTGAAGACTTTGAGGGGTAAACATGAAAGCCCAGAGGTCAACAGGAGGTGACTTGGAGGAGTCAGAGGAGGACTGCTTGCTGCTCTTGCTGGCTTGCTGGTTTGCTAGTTTCCTGGACTTCTGGATATCTTGATGACAGATATTGGTATTGTCCCCAAAAGAATCCTACTACCCTACCTAGCAGGAAGAAGTAAAGAGGGCCATGTCCCGTTTCCCTTACAACCTTCTTTTTTCCCTACCTGGAGATGGGGGGTTGGAAGGGAGGTATAAGCTATGGAACTCCCAAATGAAGTAGCATTTGAAAAACTAGTGCCTACAGAGGATTCCATGTCGTATTAGTGCAGCTAAAAACTGTATCGCTTGAACATATGAATAGGGGTCAGGAATGTAGGCCTGCAAATACTATCAGAATCATTCTAATATATAGTCAATAAATATTGGTCACTGTTAAGATTGCTACTACAAACAAAACAATCACTGTCCTGGAGAGAAACAAACCACATTTCCCTTTTCCATTGGCTTCAGTCTCTGGATCAGGGGAGGGCAGGGAAACAGGGACTTGTGGAATGTCCATAAGGAGATGACCCAGTGGCCCCAACTGTCTTCTAGATGCACGCCTCAAGAAATCTATGGATTTTAAAGCCCTTTTATTGTGTAGAATGTTTCATTCAGTAAAGGCCACTTTTGCTTTGGGTTTGTTTCCAAGTGTTGGTTGGTGTTGACCAGGATTGATGAAAGAGGTTTGCTTCCAAACCATCATCCTGTCCTGAAGATCTCCCTTGGCTCTTCTAGTCCTCTCATTTTTCCCATCTCCTTCTAGAAATAGCTACTATTGTCTGATACTTGGTTAGATCTTAAAGACAGCCTCTCCCTTATCTTTATGTGACATAAGGGCCAAGGCCCTTAACTCCATTCCTAGATGTCACTTGGCGGTGAGAGCCTTGGAGCATGTTAGAGTATGTTTATGATTCTTTGTTTCAGTATTGCAGTATTCAGCTGAAAAACAAATAATGCCAACATATGAGACAAGTGGCTTTTTTTTTTTTTTACAAAGACGATGTATAATGGAAATCATATTTAGAGAAAATCAACTTGGCAAACATAGGAAGGGTTGGGATATAGTAAACAGAAAATTTGATAGTTCTACACTGTAGAAATAAGCCTTGTGGTTTCAGGCTCTGATTGACTGAGAAAACTAGGATTCTTGATTGTTTGTATTCTTGATATTTAAAATGTTTTAGTGGAGGGAGTCCAAAATGGCAGCGCACCTTATCTGAGGGGCACAGGATCCAAAACTCTGAAATGGGTGAGTGGAGGAGCAGCTGAAGCCAGAACATCGACAGTGAGGCTTCCTGAGCGAGAGGGGACAACCCGTGAACTGGGACAGTTTGGACCCAGGTCACCTGTGGACATCTCCTGGGCCTGAGAGTGGAGAATATTCAGCCTCCCTGCACTTGCCATTGACCCAGGAGTGGGCCTCCCTGCTAGGCAGAGGAGTCAGGGGTTGCCCCAAACAAGAGTCTCCATGCTTGGTGCCAGAGACAGCAGAGACAGCAGCAGTATGGACCTCCCATGTCTGCAGCAGCTAGCCATAGCAGGAGCCTCCATGCTCAGTGGCTGAGAAGGCAGAGGTGGCTGCCCCAAGAACGGGTCTCCCTTCTGGCAGCCAAACAGTGGATGCCACTGAGCTGACAGATCTACACTCTCATTTGCCCCTGTGGGTCCAAATCTGAGAGTAGAGAACAGGGAGAACCTCTATGCTTTCCAATTAGGCCTGCAAGCAAGTGAGAGCGCCTTCAACTGAATGTGTCAGAGCCCCAGATCCAAGGTCCTATCAGTCAGACATCGGACCTCTCCCACCCACACACCCACTGTGGGCAACATAGGGATCCTTGGGACAACATACTCAACATTGAAGCCTCTGTCCTGTGAGTCTACCAGTGGAGTCCAGGCAAACAATTCCTGGAGCCCAGACAGACCTGTATACCAGGAGGGCGGTAAGACAGACCTATAAGCCACTGAGGTATTCAGGGTGCTTGTGCATGTATACTGCACCTGGGAACAGTGCCAGCACCACCTCCTGTACTTAAACTCCACCATTCCAAGCATCTATGTGCTCTAGCACCCTGTATTCATGCATACACCCTCACTTGTGCATATGTGCCTACAACCTTCTTTCCTTAGCTACAGCTGAAACACCAACACCCACTCTCAAATCAGTGGACCTCACTCATGTTTCTAAAGAATACTCCAGACACTGGAGACAGACAGACCCAGTCTGAAGTACAGATTCCAGGAACAAACGTCAAAGGTTATGGATAAGCAGATGGCTAGAGGTTGGCATAAGAACACATCCAACAAAAATCAGAACATCATGGCTTCACCAGCAATCCCCAAAATCAATGGATATGCTAACTCATCAGAAACACAGGAAAATGATCTCAAATCTATGCTTATCCAGTTATTAGAGCCCCATAAAGAGGAAATGAACAAAGCTCTCAAAGAAATACAGGCAAATACAGCTAAACAAATAGAGGCACAAGTAGAGGCACAATTAGTGGCATAGAGAGAGGAAACAAACAAAAAAATAGAGGCCATCATGGAAAGACAGGAATCCACATTTAAACAGATGAAGGAAATGGTGAAAGACATGAAAACAGAATTGGAATCAATAAAGAAACACAAACAAAGAAAACCCTGGAGTTGGAGAACTTAGAGAAAAGATCAGGAACCGCAAAGGTAAGCATCACCAGCAGAATACAAGTGATGGAAGAAAGAATCTCAGGCACTGAAGATACAATTGCAGAAATTGATTCATTTCTCAAAGAAAAAGTAAAATCGGAAAAGTTCCAAACACAAAACATCCACCAAATCAAGGACGTCATGAAAAGGCAAAAATCTAAGAATAATAGGAATCGATGAGATTCTAGGCTCCAAGTTCTAGAAAGTATTTTCAAGAAAATCATAGAAGAAAATTATCCCAACTTAAAAAAAGAGATGTACATAAGCATACAAAAGGCCTACAGAACACCAAATAGACTAGACCAGAAAAGAAACTCCCCACATCACATAATAGTCAAAATACTAAATCTACAGAACATTGACAAAAATGTTAAAAGAAGCAAGGGAAAAAGGCCAACTAACATATAAAGGTAGACCTATCAGAATTATACCAGACTTCTCAACAGAAACTATGAAAACCAGAAGGGCCTGGGAAGATGTCATGCAGTCTCTAAGAAACCACAGATGCCAACTCAGACTACTATACCCAGTGAAGTTTCAGTCAACAGAGACGGAGAAAACGAAATATTCCATGACAAAACTAAACTTAAACAATTGCTCCACAGCAACCCAGCCCAACAAAAATACTAGAAGGAAAACTCCAGTCCAACAAAATCAACTACACTGAAGAAAACACAGGATATAGATAATTTCACAACAAAAAATTAAAAGAAAACAAGCATAGAAACACACTAACACCACCAACTCCACAAACAAAAGGAACTAGCATTCTTTGATCACTATTTTCTATCAACATCAACGAACTCAACTTTCCAATAAAAAGACAAAGATTAACAGAATGGTTGCGGAAACAGGATCCAACATTCTGCTGCATCCAAGAAACACACCTATACAACAAAGATAAACACTACCTCAGAGTAAAGGGCTGGAAAAATGTTTTTCAAGCAAATGGACCCCAAAAACAAGCTGGGGAAGCCATTCTAATATCTAATAAAATAGACTTTCAAGCCAAATTAATAAAAAAGGGTGAGGGGGGCACTTCATTCTCAGCAAAGGATAAATGCACTAGGAGGACATCACAATCCTGAATACCTATGCCCCAAACACAATAGAGTACCTGCATTTGTAAACAAAACATTATTAGAGCTTAAATCATACATTGATCCCAACACCTTAATAGTGGGAGACTTCAACACCCCACTCTCACCAAGGGACAGATCATGTGGACAGAAGCTAAATAGGGAAATAATACCACTTATAAAAGTCCTAAATCAAATGGACCTAATAGATGTCTATAGAACTTTTCACACAAAATCAAAAGAGTATACCTTCTTTTCAGCCCCTCACAGAACCTTCTTAAAAACTGACCATATAGTTGGGCACAAAGCAAGCCTCAACAGATACAAGAAGATAGAAATAACCTCTTGTATCCTATCAGACCATCATGGCCTAAAACTAGACCTCAACAACAATAAAAATAACAAAAAGCCTACACACACATGGAAACTACACAACTCTCTACTCAATGACTGCTTGGTCAGGGAAGACATGAAAAAAGAAATTAGAGACTTCTTAAAATTCAATGAAAATGAAGGTACAACTTACCCAAACTTATGGGACACAATGAAAGCAGTGCTAAGAGGAAAGTTCATAGCACTAAGTGCCTCCAGAAAGAAATTTGAGACATCTCGCACAAGCAACTTAAGGACACACCTAAAAACCCTAGGGAAAAAAAAAGAAGCAGACACACCCAAGAGGAACAGAAATAATCAAACTCAGAGCTGAAATCAATGAATTAGAAACAAAGAAAACAATTAAAAGAATCAATAAGATCAAGAGCCTGGTTCTTGAGAAAATCAACAAGATAGCAAACCCCTTAGCCAAACTAACTAAAAGGCAGAGAGAAACTATCTAAATCAGAGAAATCAGAAATGAAAAGGAGGACATAACAACAGACACTGAGGAAATCCAAACTATCATTAGGTCTTACTACAAAAGCTTATGTGCCACAAAATTAGAAAATCGTAAAGAAATGAACAATTTTCTTGATTGATGCTATTTACCAAAATTAAATCAAGATCAGGTAAATAGATTAAATAGTCCTATATCCCCCCAAGGAAATAGAAGCAGTCATCAAAAGTCTTCCTTTCAGAAAAAAACAAAAGTCCCAGGGCCAGATAGATGGTTCCAGCACAGAATTCTATCAGACCTTCAAAGAAAAGTTAACTCTGATTCTCTTCAACCTGTTCCACAAAATAGAAACAGAAGGAACATTCCAAACTCATTCTAGGAAGCCACAGTCACTTTGATACCTAAACCATGAACTTCAGACCTATCTCTCTTATGAATGTTGATGCAAAAATACTCAAATAAAATACTTGCAAACCAAATCCAAGAACACATAAAAGATATCATCCACCATGACCAAGTAGGCTTCATCCCAGGCATGCAGGGGTCATTCAATATATGGACATCCATCAATGTGAGCCACCATATAAACAAACTGAAGGAGAAAAACCACATGATCATCTCCTTAGATGCTGAAAAAGCATTTGACAAAATCCAATTAAAAAATGGGGTGCAGAACTAAACAGAGAATTCTCAATAAAGGAATATCGAATGGCAGAAAAACACTTAAAGAAATGCTCAAAGTCCTTACGTCATCAGGGAAACGAAAATCAAAACAATCCTGAGATTTCACATACACCTTTCAGAATGGCTAAGATCAAAAACTCAAGTGACAACACATGCTGGAGAGGATGTGGAGAAACTCTCCTCCATTGCTGGTGGGAATGTAAAGTTATACAACCACTTTGGAAATCAATCTGGCACTTTCTCAGACAATTAGGAATAGTGCTACCTCAAGATCCAGCTATACATTCAATGTCCATCCCTTTTGTCCATCTAAGCAAGGATTGATCATCCCACCCTGGGTCCTCCTTCTTGCTTATCTTCCCTAGGTGTATAGAGTTCAGCATGTCCATCCTATCCTATAGGTCTATATAAGTGAGTATATACCATGTGTTTCTTTCTGCTTTTGGGATACCTCACTCAGGATGATCGTTTCCAGGTCCCACCATTTGCCTGCGAATTTCATGATTTCCTCGTTTTTAATTCCTGAGTAGTATTCCATTGTGTAAAAGTACCATAATTTCTGTATCCATTCCTCAATGGAGGTACATCTGGGTTGTTTCCAGGTTCTGGCTATTACGAATAAAGCTGATATGAACATGGTTGAGCAAATGTCCTTGTTGTGTACTTATGTACCTTTTGGATATATGCCTAGGAGTGGTATAGCTGGATCTTGAGAAATCACTATTCCTAATTGTCTAAGAAAGGGCCAAATTGA
>CM053764.1:57525188-57553199 GCA_028658305.1 Pachyuromys duprasi
ATGTATCAGAGCAGATATTAAGACTCACGATCAAGCCTCTGGCAGAGGGCAAGAAGTAATGATAGATCTGAGGGAGGTTGTTGAGACTTGGGGAGAACAAGAGCTCCAGAAAGTCCAAACTGAGCAGGGCACAGGGGTCTTGTATGAGACGCTTTCTACAATCAAGGACCATGTGTGGATGTGGCCTGGAACCCCCGCACAGATTCGGCCCATGATAGCTCAGTGTAGGACTGAAGACCCTAGTGAGGGAAACAGGGACAGTTTCAGTCATGATCTTTATGGCTGACTCTTTGACCCTCCCCCATACAAGCCGGGGAGTGACAGACTGGCTAGATCCCAGGGGAGGACATTGCAGCCAGCCCTGAGGAGACAGGATAAGCTGGGGTTGGATGGAAGGGGAAGAGGTCCTCCCCTGTTGGTGGACTTGGAGGCGGTGGGGAGGAGGGAGATGAGGGAGGGAGTGGGAGGGTAGGAGGGAACGAGGGAGGGGGCTATGCCTGGGATTCAAAGTACCTAACCTGTGATTGATGTAAAAGTAAACAAATTAAAAAAAAACAAAATAGCTATTTAGCAATAAAAAAAAATACCACTGTTTTAAGCAAGTGTCCTCCAAGCCACTGAACTGCCATTTTGGGGAGTTTAGGTGCACCTCCCTGTAAAAGAACTATCCCAGCGGGGCTTGATGACTGTTTGTACCTATCATGCAGGGTTGGGGAGCACTCTGAGATTCTCACCTGAGTACACAGACATTCCACTCTGTACCACCTGTTTTATGCAACTGTTTCTTAACTGCACATGGCTTGGAGTACACAGGCAGGTGGAAAATGAGTGTGTGTGTGTGTGTGTGTGTATGTTTCATCTATGTGGCTACAGGGAAGCCCTTATCCATGTTGGATAAAGGCTTTCCAGGTGTGGTCTATTAGAGGGGGGAACACCAACACCCCTGAAAATAGCCACTCACCTAAGCTCTGTAACAAAGCCTAATAAATTCATTGGTTCCCTGGAGTGAGCTTAGGTGGGGCCATGCCTAGGTTTGTTGTTGGAACCTTAGAAGAAGAGGTAGATATTGTTTACTTCTCTCCTGGGGAAGAAATTTTAGCAACACCCATTTAGAAGAGAAATCAGGAGTTTCATATGCTCTTAAAATCAACAGGCTCATGATGAAGCCTTGGAACCGTTTCTGTGTGCTTATGTTTCTAAACTGTGTAGAAACAAATCAGGGAGGAGATTAAAAAAAAAAAACAAGTCTTGGTGTTATTTGTGTATTTGATTGGTGTACATGTGTATTTGATTTAAACCTATGTCATACTACAGTTTTTTGTGTTACTGTCCCTAAATACTCAAAACTTAATTATCTTTAACCCACAAAAGAATTCAGATAGTGTTTCTTAGTCCTTAGTTGAGTTTCCACTAGCTTTTATTAACCCTGGGGACGCTTACACAAACACACATTTTAAGTATAGACATTATGTCATTGTCAATAAGCAAGTATACTTTCTTGTAAGTATCTAGGATGTGCTATTTCAGATGAGGGACAGTTATTGTATGCTTTATAAAAGGAGAGGCTTAAAAACATGCCTGCGTGTGTTCATGCTGTGTGTGTGTATGTGTGTGCATGTGTGCGCGCGTGTGTGCACATGCATGGATGCAATTCTTGGGAATTAGTTTATCCTGCCACCTTAAGGGTACCCAGGTGTGAAAGTCCTCAGGTCTGCGAAAGCACCTTTGTCCACTGTTCCAACTTATCGGCCCCAAAGTAAATTTTCTTAATGGAAGTCTGTTCCTGTCCAACAATGCGTCATGTTTGGATTCTTTTACAGTACAATACAAATCAGCAAGGAAAGTTCTACCGCATTTGGTGTGGTAATTCAGCTGCATCCTTTCTCACCCTCCCCGACCCGTCACTGACTGACTCAGTGCTAAAATCTTGCTTTGCTGTAGGGTGAGTGCTCACGTTCTTCAGAAAATAAACAGAATATACAGCACTGGATTTGCTTATTATAAGCAAGGCCTTACACATGTCGAATTCCTTGTAGCCCATGCATTGGCTTTTTGCCAAGTGCAAGGAGCTTGGTAACCTCGGCTGCTGAACGTCATTTTCATTCTCCTTGCTGTTTGTATCTCAAGGTTGAATGCACATGGAAGTTCGGGATCTTCCAGTCCTCAAATTCTAGGCTGCATGGTCCCTCAAGCTGTGGCTGAAGATAAGGAACAGTATTCCATGTGGTCTGTTTTGTTGAGCGTGCAGAATGATATTTCTCTTCCACTGGAAAGAAAGTGTACAGAGGAGGGCTGCTTTATCTGGACTTGAAAACCTGTTCTATGACAATTACTGGCAACCACTTCTTTTCTGTTTGAGAATATTGTGCAATTATAAATATTTTTCTCATACCTGAATTATTTTTTATTAGGTGTATAAAGTTTTTGATTATATTGAGAATTCACACATTTAATGTAAAAACTTTAAGTTTTCTTTCTCTGGACATATTCAGTTTGTTTCTCTGTGATCTGTAAGTGTATAATTACTGTCTGTAAAGGCTCCAACTATGTTTTAGATTCAATATCAAATAATTTCCCATGTTTTATAAATGTATGTGTATGCATGGTTTTGTATATGTTAAATGTATTTATGTGTTTGCACTTAGATATTCCATTGTATAGTGGCTTTATATCTGTATTCATTGTTACATTATTATCAAGGTCATCTTGAATACACAAACTTAAAAAATCATAAAAAGACACAATATCAGAACTAAAAGATAATCTAGTGCCAGATGTTATAATTCCATTATTTTTACAAAAAGAGGCAACAATCTAGCATAGTCACAACACTGAGGTTAATACATGATACAGCACGATAGAATGCATGCATCCTGTATACATGCACTTAGAGGTAAAAAAGATCCTTAAAATCTGGATAAGATAATAGTGGCAGATACAGTACTGATAGAGAGGCTTTACAGAAGGTAAAATAGAGAAAGAAAAAAAAATCCTCCCATGACAGGAGTAAAGAGAGAAACTCAGAATCTGAATTGAATCTATACTTGCATGTGATAGCAAGGAAGAACTCTGGAATTTTCTGTAGGGCTTTAGTGACTTGCTGAGGAGACACGACATCTCCTACACAAGTGAGAAAAGATTAAGATTGGATTGTGTCTATTGAGGAAAGCTTGCTGCCCCAGGAGCTGACCTCTACATGAGGAGGGAAGAAATTGAAGACAAGTAGTACTGGATGCAGAACAACGAAAACATCAGAGAAGGGGAAGAGAAGCCACACCAGTCCTGGAGTTACAGGGTGTACTATCTGAATGGTGGCAAAGCTATGTAACAGTGAGAGGTTAACGGAAATTGGGTTCAGTTCTGAACCTCCTTATAAAGAAGAAAAATGAAGACAAAACTCTTTGGACATTTTATCTGTCCAAGTGTTTTGAGTTCTTCCAAGATTATTTTTTAAGTTCAGGATAAAATCATGAAATAGTTTTGCTTCTGCATGTGAATAAGTAATGCCTATAGAACTGGGATAATAGGATCTATAAGACAATGCTCTGAGACCTTGGACAACGGGCAGATGGGATATGATCATAGAAACATAGTGTCCTGGAGCAGTTTCCGGAAGACTGGATGGAGAAAAATGCCACAGAAACAGAGCTTGGTGGTTTTTACAAATCAAGGAAGCAAAAATCCAGAGTTCAAGGAGTTCAGAGAGAGAGAGAGAGAAGAGAGAGAGAGCGAGAGGGAGCGAGAGAGAGCGAGAGAGAGCGAGAGCGAGAGAGAGAGAGAGAGAGAGAGAGAGAGAGAGAGAGAGAGAGAGAGAGAGCGAGAGCGCGAGAGCGCGAGCATGACAACTTGAGCCTGGGGTTTGGAGAACCCTAAAGAAAAAACGTCATGTAGGCAGAAAGCTTAAGATAATGGAGTTTACTCTTAACAAGGATAACAATTTCCCAGGGTCACATGGGACAGGAGCCTGCATTCACAGTCAAAGTAGAAAGAGATTGTATTACAGAAGAAAGTAGATAGGATTCACAGATAGATCATACTATTACAGAAGGAGGGAAAAAAAATAAATCCACGGTAAAAATCTACCACCGCACCCACACATGAACATGCCTGATATGCTACTATGAAAACACTCCAGACTGCTAAATGCCAACTGAAGCAGCCATAACACTGATGTGATTCCAGCCAAACAGCCAAGCAGTGGCATGGATGGGTGTGCCACACCAGAGCCTTGGACTTAGATCCCCAAGTGAAAAAGTGTGAACATCCAGCAAACGCAGAACAACGACTGGGTGCTCTCAAAAAGCACCGTTCCATGCCCAGAGATAAAGAAATGCAATCCAAAGGATAATTTGCATTTCACTGGGACCCTGCCTACTCATAAATCTACTTCTTCAAGCGTGAAGGAGAGGGGACAAACTGTACCTTCACCATTAGTGCATCTTGCTTCATGAGGCAATATAAAGGAGGAAGTAACTCAAAACACCCAACCACTGAAGAAGACAATGAGTGCTGTAAGTTTTTCTACTTTATTCTCACTCTGCTCTTAGTGTTGCATGGATGCCTATTAATTGTCTTGTTTTGGTTCTTAAATTGCTTAAGAGGGTTTCACAATTGTTTTGCATCCATTCTTCTATGTGGTCTCTACTCTTCTGCACACAAACCCCATAGACTTTCCCCCTGTTTCTACTTCACCTCCTCTTTCTCTCTTCCCCATGTCTTCCTCTTTATTTCCTAACTATAACTTTCTCAGTTTTTTTTTTTTTGTGCATCCTAACAATCTTGAAGCCTGCCTCCCACATCTTCATTTCCCTCCTTGATTTTTTTTCTTTTAATCTAATATAATCCTTAGCCTATTTTCCTTCCTTTCCTAACTTTACTGTTTAATATCTTAGTGCATAGGGTACTATTTTTGTTCCCTTATCATTTAATAATTATTTGAGCCTCGTACTAAAAGCATGTGGATTGAGGGTCTAGCTACTGAACTATACCATCTGTCTGCAAGGGATGCTTCAACCATACTACAGTCTATTCCTATACTGCAAACTGTCATAGTAAATGAAGCAACAATTCCAACTGACAAAATAGCTGCAGATGAGCAAGAACCAGTGCAAAACTACAAAAAAGTTAGAAACCAAGGGACAAAGACCCAGTTAAAAAGTACTGGTTACACAGGAATGAATTCTAATGACCAGCAAATTAGACAATTAAAAAATAATAATTATAAGGAAATTCAACGAGATGGAAGAGGTTACAAACAAATTTCTGAATGAATTTAAATAGAATACAAACAGCTGAGTGAAATAAGGAAGCTGATACAGGATATAGAAGAAGAACTCAGTAGCATATTGAAAAAAATCCAATTGAAATTTTAGAATGAGAACAGAAACCTATCACAGAAGGCCTCTGAAAGACTTCTCCCAGCAGGGTATCAAAACATATGCAGAGGGCAGAGTGCAGGGAATCTTATGAAAGAAGGGGGAGGTAGAAGGACCTGGAGAGGACAGGAGCTCCACAAAGGGAGCAATGGAACCCAAAAATCTGGGCCCAGAGACTGATACTCCAAACAGGACCATGCATGGAGATAACTTAGAACCCATGCACAGAAGTAGCCTAGGGCAGCTCAGTACCCAAGAGGGTTCCCCAATAATAGAACCAGGGACCATCTCTGACATGAACTCATGGGCTGGCTCTTGGATCACCTCCACCTGAGGGGGGAGCAGCCTTGCCAGGCCACAGAGGAAGACAAAGAAGCCAGTCCTGATGAGACCTGATAGACTACTGTCAGATGGAATGGGAGGACCTCCCCTATCATTGGACTGGGGAAGGGGCATAGGAGAAGAAGAGGGAGGGAGGGTGGAATTAGGAGGGGATAGGGGAGGGGGCTACAGCTGGGATACAAAGTGAATAAACTGTAATTAATAAAATAAAATAAAAGTAAAAGAAACTTTTAGAAATGAATACCTTTCCTAGTCAAATTTAAAACTCATTTAAGCCATGTTACTCAGAAAATTTTATAAGACACACTTGTTATAGAAACTCAGATGTAACATAACATCCATCTAACAAAAGCCAATGCAGATAATTGAAAAAAGAAGAGTAATGCTTTTTTTAGAAAACATACTTGGACCTTTATGATATGCCCTTGGATTTCCATGTCACAGAGTCGTTTGAGAGGGTACAGTGTCTATGTGGGAAGGAAGCAGCTTTTCCCCCCAAGTCCCTGGGAAGTAAAGGAATTCTCTCCCTCCGGATTGTGTATACTTCTGTGTGTGGGTGAACACACAGCACATCATGCAGGCAAGGGGTCAGAGGATGATTGGCGGTGTGGGTTCTCTCCTCTCAGCTTTACACAGATCTTTGGGACCTAACTCAGGTTGCCAGACTTGTGTGGCAAGCGATCTGCTTGCCACCACCACGTCGCTGGTGCCTGTGTCTGTTCTTAATTACTGTCTAACATTCAACAGTCCCGTTTGTTTATAATAGTTTCGTGAACTTATCAGCAAATATTTACTGAACAAAGCACTAAAGCTCGCTCAAAGGGGGCTGTGTCACTTAAAACTTATAGAAGTGAAAAATGTTGAAGTTGGCATGATGTTAAGAATCTATGACTTTTTTTTCTCTTGAAGTTACTGATTCATGAGTATACAGGCTACTACATGCTTCGTATCTTCCGTGGAAACATTAACATAAGATGATGTCAAACTCACATGACCTTTCGTTTTCTGAATAAGTTTAAGTAAATTGTGACATGTTTTCCTAACAGAGGAAGGAACCGGGAGAGTGAATAGATAACCCTTATTATCTGGGGCTTGTACAAGCCGAGACATCAGCAATTTGTCCATTTTTATTGATATTAGAGGAAGAAAAAAATCCAATTTTGCTTAATCATAAAACATCTCACTCCTATTTTATATTTTCCTTTTATGAAATTATTTGACTCATTGTTTGTGAATACCAGTTTTTAATTTCAGAATTATATATTTCTTTTCATGAAATTATTTGACTCATTGTTTGTGAGTAGCAGTTTTTAATTTCAGAATTATACAACTCTATTTTATGGAGCAGTCAGCTTGAACAGAAACCAGGTGAAGTAATTTTAAAGAAAGAAGTTGATTTTTCTGAGATGCAACATCAATTTTATCAATCAGAAAAGAAGTCATTTTCCTGGGATGTCAAACTTTCATTTATAACTGGGCGTACATTTTAGTGCTGATCACTTCCAGTCAGGTACACTTACATGTCTAGGGAACATGAATCGACTTCTTTTCTCTTCCTGTCAGGTACTGTGTATTGGACAGAAGCGTTGCTCTCAGGTACCCAGCCCACAAGTCAGTGGAGAGCTGCCAGTTGCTGACATACGCACAAATGAACTGTCAGCGTTGCTCCTGTTCCTTTACTGAGAGCCTTTTCTTCCTTTGTTGTAATAGTTCGTAGTCATTTTGGAATTATCCCTTCTTTTGGGATTGAGACTTTTCAAAATGGGAAAGCACTGATCTCATAAGCATGTGAGAAACAACTTACATATAGAATCCAGGAAACATAAAAATGTTGGAAGTTAAAAAAAAAAAGGTATGGATTCTGGGTTCCCACTCACACTGTCACACTGCACCTTCAGAATTCTTTGCTTTGGCAGGCTTCTCTTGAAGTTCATTTTCTATTTCCTCACAGAGGCATTTGAAGCATGCTTTCTCTTATCATACTACACACAATTTTTCTCTTTAAAACATTTTGTTTTAAAGTAAAGAAATATTTTAACGATTCTCCCACAACAAGATTCTATCTACAACAAGATCTGTCACCTGTTTTTCTATCGTGCCTAACCTTTTCTATTGACTGACAGTCATCTTACGAAAATTCTAAAATAATGCACTTTAGTCCACAGGGTCATTAATTCTTCATCTCATAATGTTTTGTCAGGGCCTTTTTAATTTTTCCTGACAGGCACGTCTCCACTTCTTAATCTGCAAAGCAAGAGCATTTGGTTTTGTGATTTCTAACCCAGTTTAGCCATACTGGTTAGTCAATCTTTTAAATTACGATATCATTAAGCACATACGTTACTAGGAAATTAATAAGATCACTGACATTAAACATAAAAGGTTTTGTGGTTCAACACTAGTAAAACCAGCATGCTGTTCAATTATGATCTTATCAGCATATATTAAAAGTAAATTTACAGCTATAGATCTTCCACGTTGCTGAGAAAGAGTCAAAGACAGGCAACTATGGGCATCCCGATGGCCTATATCCATAGCTTCTTTTTGCAGATAAGAATTAACACAGAAAACACTAGCTGACCAATATAGAGAGTAAGAGGCTTTGAAATGCTAAGCCCTAAATTGGGTGTCTATATCATACCCCTTATCAAGGCTCCGAGATCTATACAGAAAAGGAGCAGACTACAGGTGTAAGGACTACAGGTGGATGATTTCAAGGAAACGGTTTTCCAGACAGCACAGCGTAGATGCACGTGTGAATTCACAGACACTGACAGCATGCACGAGATTTACACAAGCTCAAGCCAGACATACTTCCTGTGTGGAAAAGGGGAGGTAGGCACACAGGCTCACCGTAGCTGAGGAGGCACACAGGCTCACCGTAGCTGAGGAGGCACACAGGCTCACCGTAGCTGAGGCACTATTGACATTTGCTTGCTGCTGAGAGGCATAAAGTCCATTATTCTTTGATGGTGTTGCACTTGCTATATTGACCACACTCCGGGAAAAGCCCCGTACTGAGCAGCAGTTGACCAACACAAACTGGATTCAATGTGGTAGTTTGTTCTTTAATGGTTTTCTTTTGTTGTTGTTGTTGTTGTGTGTGTTTGTGTTTTTGTGTTTGTTTTGAGAGAGAGGGAGGGAGAATATATGAGATTGTGTGGCTAGGAAGGTAGGTAAAAATCTGGAAGTAATTTGAGAAGCAGAATGAAAATGATTAAAATATATTACATGAGATTCTCAACAGTAAAAATATTATTTTAAAACAATGGGTTCAAGGCTTTTCCCGACTTTTTCTTCTAACAGGTTTAATGTGTCTGGCTTTGTATTGAGGTCTTTGATCCACTTGGACTTTAGTTTGGTGCAGGGTAATAAGTATGAATATATTTGCATTTTTTTCATGTAGACATCCAGTTAGACCAGCACCATTTGTTGAAGATGCTATATTTTTTCCATTGAATGGTTTTGGCATCTTTGTAAAAAATCAGGTGTCCATAAGTGTGTGGATTTGTTTCAGGGTCTTCTATTTGATTCTATTGATCCACCAGTTGGTTTCTATGCCAGTACCATGCAGTTTTTAGTATTGTTGCTTGAGATCAGGTATGGAGATACCTCCAGAATATCTTTTATTGTAGAGGATTGTGTTTGCAATTCTGTGTTTCTTGTTATTCCATATGAAGTTGAGAAATTTTCTTTCAAGGTCTGTAAAGAATTGTGTTGGTAATTTGATGGTAATTGCATTGAATCTGTAGATTGCTTTTTTGGGAATTGCATTAAATCTGTAGATTGCGTTTGGTAAAATGACTATTTTTACTATGTTAATCCTGCCAAGCCATGAGCATGGAAGATCTTTCCATCTTCTGATATCTTCTTCTAATTCTTTCTTCAGAGACTGGAAATTTTTTCATAAGAGTCTTTGACTTTCTTGGTTAGGGTCACACCAAGGTATTTTATATCCTTTGTGGCTATTGTGAAGGGTGTTGTTTCCTTAATTTCTTTTTCAGTCCTTTTGTCTTTTGTATACAGGAGGGCTACTGATTTTTTTTTAGTTAATTTTGTATCCAGTCACTTTGCTGAAGGTGTTTATCAGCTGTAGGAGTTCCCTCGCTCAGGTATACTATCATATCATTTGCAAACAGTGATATTTTGACTTCTTCCTTTCCAATTTGTATCCCCTTGATCTCTTTTAATTGTCTTATTCCTCTAGCAAGAACTTCAAGAATAATGGAATTCCTTTCTTAATGAGGATTGAGCATCTTATCCAGAGTGCTCCTTCTTGTTTGGCTTCTTTAGGTGTACAGACTTTAGTATGATTATCCTATATTATATGTCTAATATCCACTTATAAGCGAGTATATACCATGTGTGTCTTTCTGCCTCTGGGATACTTCACTCAGGATGATCTTTTCTAGCTCTCACCATTCGCATGAAAATTTCATGATTTCTTTGTTTTTAATCACTAAATATGGACATCGGAAGAGGAAGAAAACAAGGAACAGTACAGGAGCCTACCACAGAGAGCTTCTGAAAGACTCTACCCTGCAGGGTGTCAAAGCAGAGGCTGAGACTCATAGTTAAACTTTGGGCAGAGTGCAGAGAATCTTATGAAAGAAGGGGTAAATAGAAAGACCTGGAGGGGACAGGAACTCTACAAGGAAAGAGAAAAAAATTTAGGGCACAGGGATCTTTTCTGAGACTGATACTCCAACCAAGGACCATTCATGGAGATAGCCTAGAACCCCTGCATAGATGTAGTCCATGGCATCTCAGTGTCCAAATGGGTACCCCATAAATGGGAACAGGGACTCTCTGACATGAACTCAGTGACTGCCTCTTTGATCACCAACCCCTCAGGGGGGTACAGTCTTGTCAGGCCACAGAGTGCAGCCAGTCCTGATAAGACCTGATAGGCTAGCTAAGGAGGAGGACCTCCCCTATCAGTGGACTGGGGGAGGGGCATGAGTGGTGAAGAGAGAGGGAAGATGGGGTTGGGAGGGGATGAGGGAAGGAGGCTACAATTGGGCTACAAAGAAAATAAACTGTAATTAATAAAAAATAAATAAATTAAAAATATTTATAAAAAACAATGGTTACTCTGAATTTCAAGGGAACAGTTGAAAATTACAATATTACACAATAAAGATAAAACTATGCATTTCTTTGCCTTCCAATCTGGGAATGCATTTAAAGAAATGTCTTGGGACAGTCACAGCAAGATTTGAAAGGCCATTGGAGAAACCCACAGTTGATATAATACATCACAGCAAGCAGCTTTATATCTGGGGATTTAGTGTGATCTGAAAGTGACATTTCAGCCCAAGGCAAACCAGGAAGTCAGTCCTCTGCTACAGTTAATAGAATTCAGAAGTGTTTCACAGATCCTAGAATCTGCCAGTCACGCCATATTCACAAATAACTTTCCTACTGTCAACTCAATTAAAGAGAAAATGCCCACATTTTATTTTGTTCTTTCATGAAATAAAAGAAAAAAAGATAAAAGAAAAGGAGGATAAATGGTAAAGGAAAAATTCCCAACTCTAAAGCTGTTTTTGTAGAATAAGGAAACACTAGACACTTTAGAAAAACTCAATCCAGAAAGAAGTCAAAATGTATTCATATTCTACAGGAGTCTCTTTGTATGTTCAGAACATTCATTTTCAACAAATTACTGCTTATTGGGTGGAAATTTTAGGACAATTTTAAGAAAAAAATTTACTTCATGAATGTTGCTCTTCTTTCTATTGTCCTCCCATTTAGTCTTGGCATTTTTATTTCTATTATTTCTTTAAAATTTTAAACAGTTCCTCACTTAAAGTCTTCGAATTAATTTTCAACTTCCCTTATATAGATATTTTCATTATTTTAATACATTGAATTTTACCAATGTATTAACTCAGACAATTTTTGGTATCCAGTTTTTAAAGTTTTTTCAGTGTGATGTTTTATGTTAATAGATATTTTTCAAATGAAAACATCTCTGCTTTTCTGTCAGCCAGTGGACTCAGAAGATGGCCCCAGTGAAAGCCTGCTTCTCCAGTAGCAATCTTGATTAGTCAGCCTCACCTTGGTCAGTAGGCTTGTTCCCATTGAGCAGCCGGATAGGACAAAATGACAGTTCACTCATGAGACTGTGCAGCAAAAGACAGTGCCTTGAGTTCAGTCTGTCGGTGTAGACTTAGAAAGAAGCCAGGTGCTCTTCCTCTCTAGCCAACCCTTCCATGTCTCTCTCCCCTCACAGATTAATAACCTCTTTTCCTGTGATTAGAATTGTTGCAGATACATGCATAAATATATAAATATAATCTTCTGAGTCTGTTTTTTTCTGTATGTGTATGGCTCAGGGGTTTACATTGGATAAGCAGTCAAGGGGACTCATCCGTGGGAGAGGCAGTCATTAATTAGTTCTTTATCTAGAGGTTGAGATTCTTCTATATTAGCATCTCTATTGGTATAGTTCCAGCCTTGTTTGTCTAGTCATTTCTAGGAGAAAAAGTCTCACAGAAGATCTCCTGGGATTTAGGTCTTACAATTTTTCTGCCCCATGATCTGCAATGTTCCCTCAGCCATGGATGCAGAAGCTGTGCTGCACACGTCTCTGTTGGGGATGCTGATCTCTGTGTTGTGTCCAGTTATGGTTTTCTGGAATGGTCTCCATTTCCCATATAGAGTTTTGGAGCAGCCTTGTAGGGAACCCAATGCTAAAAGGAGCCAAAACTTCATGACTTCAGCTGGGTCAAGAGACTTGAGAATCTCGCCAAGGAACAGCTGTAGGCAGATGAGATCTCTGACGAACAGATGCTGCACTCGGTCTCCTCTCCTCATCCACCATTAATCACCTTGACTCCATGAAGGAATGGGGTGTAAGAACTGAGTTCCTGTTTGCTTCGGTGAACTAGGGAGACCTGAGAGTAATTACCCTAAAGTTTTCCTCCTCTCTTGGATGCCGTGGTTCAAATATCTTAGCGCACAAGACACACATAAGACAGTTCCTGTTAAGCTTGCAGAGCTGGACTTTGCACTTGGGGGTAGCATCCCTCAGACAAGGCCATTGAAACGTATTGTGGCCACACCACCTTCTTGGCCACACGACACCTGACTTCCATAGGCTTGGGTTGCTCATCCTGTGACTGAATCCAAAGTCTACTTGCTACAGTGTGGCTTCCAATGTCCTGCTGTCTTGACTATGAGGGTGTGACTGACATGGTGTCAGGCTGGCCTATCTGATTTGGGGGATGTGGGCTTATCCATCCATCTATGTAAACCTATGCTGGAGATTCTTCTCCAGCAGTGGTTTAGAAGGGACTCCAGGCTGGTCAGCTAGCTCTAAGAGACCATGTAAAACAGTAAATGTTAATGGTTTTAATTTAATAAGTTTTGGAGTGAGTTGTTATGCCTCAGTAACTCATATATAATGAATTTCAACTTTAATATGCTCTGAATCATATATAAATAGATATATACATTTAAAAACTATTTAAAATATATTTTTGACAAACAGCTATAGTGTATAACTTTCATTCTTTTTTATAATTTCATTCTTTTTATATTATGCTTATGCCTATTCATAAAATACACTAGAGAATATTCTATCAATAACACTTTTTTCTGGAAAGGTCTATAATACCTTGAATGCTCTCTCTCTAGGTAAAATTATATATAAATATTTTAAAAGACTATATTATCTTACTGCTTCTATTCTTTTATATTCCATAGTTATTTATGCTAAATTATATTTTCTTTACTTTTCATATCTTTGGTTTTTTCACTTTTTGTACTTTCTTCTGACATTCTCTTTCTCTAAAAATCAGTTATTAATAGTACATTTTATCAAATGTGCTAGTTCCTTTAAAGAACTAAATTTCTTTTTCTTTAATATTTTTAGTATCTCTTTTGTTTTCTTAATTATGTTCTCCCTTATTGTCTGCTTATTCTAGTCTTACATGCTTTTATGGCTTTAAAAATACTTAGTTAAAATCTTAATCTGAAGCCTTTTCATTAATTTTTAGGTTTTCAATATTCAATGTTAAGAGCTTCCAAGAACCATTTCAGTAAACTTTATCATTTTGATTTGTTTTGTTCTTATTATCTTCCAAGTATAAATGTTTTTGTTTCCATTATTTTTTATTTAATAATTGTTTAGAATTCAGAACATTACAGAAAACTTACTCTTAATGAACACACATTCTCTAGCTATGAGTCTCCCTTAGCTCTTGCTAGTGTCAAAACTGATGAGCTACTAACACTGGGAACATTGACGACTTTTCTTCCCCAGCAACCTGCAGAGTAGCACTTTCTAGCACTAAAAAGGCCAGCCAGCAGGGACATAGTTTCTTGGCCAGTTCTAGACTGATTTCTTGATGTCCCGCAACTCAAGAGTACGGTGTCTTTTGCACTAGTGTAATACTTTTTTGTTCTGATGGGTACTCCAGACCCAGTCTAACAAGTTCTTCCTCTCTCTCCTTCTGTCTCTCCTTCTCTCTCTCCCCCTCTCTCTGTCACTCCCTCTGTGTGTGTTTGTGTGTATGTGCACATGCCAAATGTGTGTGGGTACCTGCAGAATGCAGAAGAAGGTGTTGGATCCCCTGGAGCTGGAGTTAGAGGTGAAACACCTGATGTGAGCACTATTTAATTCAGACCCCCCTTGAAGAGCTGTGTGTTTACCTTCTCATGCATCTCCCTAGCCCTCTCCACTTTTTTTGCTTCTGCTTTCCTAGTATCTCTTCATTCACCACTTCATAATTTTTTTCCTCTATCATTGTGGTTTAAACGAATTTCTCATAAATTTAAATCCATGACCTCAGCTCATCAGAACTTTTAAAATTAGAAATGAGATGAAAGAATTCTCAGGTAGTCACCATGTTTCAGGAATTTCTCTCTTAGTTTAATGTCAGGCCCTGGGGGCTGGGGAGAGGAGCTGTTGAAAGTTCTAGCAAATTATCCAGGAGAGGATATTGGGACACATGCTCTGGGTAGAGCAAAGATAGGACAGAGTAAGTAGCTTTCTAGAATCAGGATGGAAGCTTAAAATCTTGGCATGATATATTGTAATCTTAGCTGCACATATAATCCCCTGAAGGTACAACTATGGCTTCAAAGGTGCAGCTATGCCCAGACTTTGATAACCTCTATCCAATTTATTTGGTATAGGATAAGCATAGGGGACATGTTTAGAAGTACTGGGAAAATATTCTGATTAATTTTTAATAGGGACTGCCAGAGCATTTTATGACTGTATTTGGGAGAGACTTAAGTGAATCAGTTGAACCAACAAATCATTTAAGAGGTGAAATGAATGCAGCCAGTCCTGATGAGACCTGATAGGCTAGGGTTAGAGGGAAGTGGAGGAGGACCTCACCTCTCAGTGGACCTGGGGAAGGGCATGGGAGGAGATGAGGGAGGGAGGGTGGGATTGGGAGAGGATGAGGGAGGGGGCTATAGCTAGGATACAAAGTGAATAAACTGTAATTTATAAAAATATAAAATAAATTTTTGAAAGAGGTGATACAAAGTCAGAAGATCAGGGTAGAGTCATCAATATAAGATAGCCTCAAACATGAGAACAATCCAGTACCATCAGACATTCCCCTTTTAGTTAGGAAGAGAGGAAAACTGTATCCATTTTTAAGTGCAAAGATTGTACTATACTCTTAAAATTTTGCATTAAATTGTGTTCTTTAAACACAGATTTACCTGTTCCTTTGTGAACTTATCAAATAAAATATCATGACCTTTACTATTCTCTTGATAAATGTAACTAACTACATGTAATTCCTGTACTTCAAGAGAATATGACTAAATCCATGGTATAAGGATCACATAGTAATTAAAGTATGAACCATCCTTCCAAAACACAATATATTTATCCAGTCGCTATATGATACACACTCTTAAGCATATGGCATAAACCCCCAAACAGGTCCAAACAATAGCTTGTGCTATTTCTCTGAGAAGCTTAAGAAAATCTGTACCATAAATAAAGCAGCTTGATCCATCTTAAAGTTATATTCCGATATTATACCCACAGAAACTAATAATAAAACCTTTTAAAAGTATTATTCTAACATCAAAAGCAACTGATGATACACACACACACACACATACACACACAGGGATGTGTGTGTAGATACAGGGATGGCTAAATATCCTGAAGTCAATAAATTTAATAAATTACATAAATGGGCTTAGAGACACAGATTACATCATTTCAATACATTGCAGAAGGGCCTTCATGATAAAAGTTGTAGGAAGAGTAGCACCTCAACATGATAAGGACTTTGAAAAGGGCTTCAAGGGAGCAGGAAGGCTGGGCATTAAGAGTCTTGGTTGCCTTTACAAGTGAGTCCAGGGAATGTGGTGCCCTCTTCTGGTCTCTGCTAGCATGGAGAATGCAAATGGTGCATATGCATACTTGCAGGCAAAAAACACAAACAAGCAAACGAAAAACTCATACACATAAAATAAAATAATAATAAAAACTTTTATGCCACCTGGGCTGACAGTGCCCTAAAAGCCATAAATTGCCTGACAAAAGCAACCACCACCAGTTTCAGATAATGAAAAACCCTCTTTTGAGTTGTCAGCAGCAGATTCCAAGAGATCTCTCCAACAACATAGGCTACATCTGTTGTTCTTGGTTGTCTCCAAGAGGCAATTTCTGTCCTCATGGGAGTAAAGTACTCTTGTAATGTGTTTGTTGCTTTCATTAGTCACTAATGAAGTTAACTATGTTTTCATATGCTCACTGACCATTTGTGTATAATTTCAATGCAGAGATAGCTCTTCAACTCCTTTGCTCAGTTCTCAACCACACGTCCATTTTTCTACTGTCACATAGTAAGAATTACTCATTGTTGGAATCATTAAACATCAGGTCTGGAATTCCTTCAGTCCTTATACTACACAGGAAAGGAGCACACCACTTATTGGATTTGTATCAACATTAGATATAGCTTTCTGACACAGCTTAAAACACAGGATAGCCATTTATTATGCTTGCTTAGACTTGGTAGTAATTACAGTGATTATTCTAACACAGAGAAGCAGATTAGTGGGAAGAATTAGGACAAAGAAAATGCTCCATATAGTCCTGAGTCGTCCATGTCATCTGACCATGTGCTTAAAGCAGAAATTGAGATGGCAGCTATCCAAGCATCATTTCCTTTAGTGAGTAAATATAAATATATATGCACTGTGTGCTCAACATGTAAAATGCAGGAGAAAACGCAAGATTGTAAAAACACAATACTTTTAACCTAGTGATAGAGGAGTACTTGATCTCATTAACAGGTCAAAAGTACTTTAAGCATAAGACTATAGATAGGATTCAAAAGAGTGTTATCTGAGTGGAGGGGAAAAAAGGTTCTGTTTACTCTGGTGAGATTGGAGAATTGTGGCAGAGAATACTCCAGCAAGAAAATGCATTACAGAAAAGAAATAATAGGAAAAGAGGAAAAGTAAACAGAATCACAGAGACCATAAAGTCATCTCACATTTGAAAAACATCAGAAGAGCCAACCCAGGCTGAGTTGGTTATTCTGCAAGTTACGTTGATTCTGTAGGGATGGTGAACATCTTATTTCCTGAAATGACCCATCACTCGATTCCCTGTGCCAGGTTTGATCAAACAGATCTATAAAGCCTACATAAACGCTCCTTCATTTCTAAAAGTTGCTTTGAGCCTTATGACCTGAAATAGATGGCGGTACCTCTGAATTCAAATGCATTTTATTTGTCCCTCCATTGTCACACTTGCCATTTCTGAGGGTGGAATACATGACCTTGAAAGTTTCTTACAGACAGGAAAGCTCGCCATGCCTTCTAAGGAAGAGGTATGCAGTAAATCACTTTATTGATACATCAGATTCATTGAAATGAGTTAAAATATATCTGAGGAAAGCCATAAATTCACAGGTAGAATAGTTTAATGCTAGTTAGCAACTAAATTAAGTGTCTTTATAGATATTTTATTGGGTACTTACATTTTTAAGGCACAATATTCCTTTTTAAATTTTTTTAAAATTTTATTTTTATTAATTACAGTTTATTCACTTTATATCCCATCTGTAGCCCTCTCCCCATCCTCTCCCAGTCCAACCCTCCCTCTCTCTTCTTCTCCTGTGCCCCTCCCCCAGTCCAATGATAGGGGAGGTCCTCCTTCATTTCCACCTGACCCTAGTCTATCAGGTCTCATCACTACTGGCTTCATTGTCTTCCTCTGTGGACTGGTAAGACTGCATCCCCTTTAGGTAGAGGTGATCAAAGAGCCAGCCCATGAGTTCATGTGAGAGACAGTTCCTGTTCCTATTCCTGGGGAACCCTCTCAGACACTGAGCTGCCATGGGCTACATCTGAGGCACAATATTCTTTACTGAACTTGATCATGAATACTTGATAACAGACTTTTCTTTTTGTGGTGGTTGGTGGTTCCCACAGAAACTCACAACTGCTTAACATGCAGAGAATGAGTGACTAAAAAGTGCTCACCCTTAACTTCAGCTGCTGAAGATGCCTTTTTCACTACTAAGCATCTTCCACTTCAAGGCCTGGAGCGGTAGAGTTTCTTTTTCTGCTCTGAACCTTGTTTGATGACATTAGCCCTGGTTGGGTTCCTAAAAGGTAATTTCCCAATGGGGCATGTTCCTACCCACAGTGAGAGGGAGTGGAGGTAGGAAGGCATGGTCCAATGCATGAATGCATCTGCATCCCATAACTCAAGTGAAAATTTCCAAGAACTACCTTGCGTGTTCTTGGGGTGCGGATAGTACAAAGGCTGAGTGGTCATGGAAATGAATGTGCCTTTTCACTAAATGTTTATTTTTCAGTTCTCTTTTTCCTATCTCATATTCTCAATTTCTAAGATAATTTTCTAATTAAGCATCCTACATTTGTATCCTTGTTGCAAACTTTCTTATTCCCATGAACCAGAATAATGCAAAAAAAAAAAAAACATTCTATCTTATAAAGTAATTCACAACGATCAGGGTCAAGAAATCAAAGCAGATATTAAGACACACAACCAAGCCTTTGGCAGAGGGCAGGGAATAATAATGAAAATAGGGGGAGTTAGTAAGACTTGGGGAGAACAAGAGCTCCATAAAGACCAAATAGATTAGGGCACAAGGGTCTTTTATGAGACAGTTTCTCCAACCAAAGACTATGTATGGATATAACCTAGAACCCCTGCTCAGATGTGGCCCATGGTAGCTCAGTATCCAACTGGAGACCCAAGTAAGGGGAACAGGGACTGTTTCTGTCATGAACTCAATGGCTGGCTCTTCAACCCTCCCCCACACACTCCGGGGAGGAACAGCCTAGCTAGATCCCAAAAGAGGACATTGCAGCCAGCCCTGAAGAGACAACATAAGCTAGGGTCAGATGGAAGGGGAGGAGGTCCTCCCCCATCAGTGGACTTGGGGGGGGCAGGGAGGAGATGAGGGAGGGATGGGGAGAGTGGGAGGGAATGAGGAAGGGGGCTACGCCTGGGATACAAAGTACCTGTGATTAATATAAAAATAAATAAATTACATACAAAACTGCATTTATTGAATATCTTTATTCATTGTTGTGTTATTTGGGCACAGTTGTGTTTTAAGATAAAATAGTTACAAACCTTTAAAGTCATCTAGTAAATATCAAGCTATTTTTATTTGTTCATCATGATGACTAAGTAAAACATTACATTGCATTCCTAAATCACAGGTACATATACACACATGTGTGCCTGTGTCTACCCATCTCTTTGTATGAATGTGTATATGTATTGTACAGTTTCAGCATCTTCCTTTATCTACTTCTCAGAGCGCATTTTAAATCCTGTCTTAAATGCTACCCAAATCCTCATTGTTCAAGGACAGAAAGAGACAAGCTATATAGAGAGAAGATTAAGAAAGAATGTGCCCAGGGTTGGGTTTCCTCTGTTAGGACTGGGATTATTAGAAACAATGTGCGCTGTGGGAAGAAATTGAATAAAGAAAAAAAAACAATATAGTAAATAGAATGTAAGGAAACAGTATCACTGATAAGAGGGAATTGTTTGGCTTTAAGACAGTGAGGCTTCACATTCCTAAACATAGTGAAGACAATATACAGCAAGCCTATAGCCAACATCAAACTAAATGGAGAGAAACTTAAATCAACCCCACTGAAATCAGGAACAAGGCAAGGCTGCCCACTCTCTCCATATCTTTTCAATATAGTACTTGAAGTTCTAGCTAGAGCAACAAGACAACTAAAGGAGATCAAGGGGATACAAATCAGAAAGGAAGAAGTCAAAGTATCATTATTTGCAGATGATATGATAGTATACATGAGTGACTGCAAAAATTCAACCAGAGAACTCCTTCAGCTGCCTGCTGCAAAGCAGCTGGATACAAAATTGACTCAAAAAATCAGAAGCCCTCCTGTATACCAAAGACAAAAGGGCCTAGAAAGAAATTAAGGAAACAACACCCTTCACAATAGCCACTAATAACATAAAGTACCTTGTGTGACTCTAACCAAGCAAGTGAAAGACCTGTTTGAAACAAACTTCAAGTCTCTGAAGAAAGAAATTGAAGAAGATATCAGAAGATGGAAAGATCTCCTGTGCTCATAGATTGGTAGGATTAACATAGTGAAAATGGCCATCCTGCCAAAAGCAATGTACAGATTCAATGCAATTTCCACCAAGATACCAACACAATTTTTTATAGAACTTGAAAGAAAAATTTGTAACTTCATAGGGAAAAACAAAAAAAAAATCCAGAATTGCCAACATGATCCTGTACAACAACAAATCATCTGGAGGTATCTCCATCCCTGATCTCAAGCTCTACTACAGAGCAACATTAATAAAATCTGCATGGTATTGGCATAGAAACAGAATGGTGGATCAATGGAATTGAATAGAAGAAATAAATAGAAATAAACTCACATACCTATGGATACTTGATTTTTGACAAAGAAGCCAAAACCATTCAGTGGAAAAAAGACAGCATCTCCAACAAATGGTGCTGGTCTAACTGGATGTCTACATGTAGAAAAATGCAAATAAATCCATGTTTATCACACTAAACAAAGCTAAAATCCAAGTGGATCAAAGACCTCAACATAAAACTAAACACACTAAATCAGTTAGAAGAAAAAGTGGGGAACAATCTAGAACTCAATGGCACAGGAGACAATTCGTGAACAGAACACCAACAGCACAGGCTCTAAGAGCAACAATCAAATAAGTGGGACTTCATGAAACTGAAAAACTTCTGTAAAGCAAAGGACACTGTCGTCAGAACAAAGGGACAGCCTACAGATTGGGAAAGGATCTTCACCAACCCTTTATCTGACAGAGGGCTAATATCCAGAATATATAAAGAACTCAAGAAGTTAAAAGGCAACAAACCAAGTAATTCCATTAAAAATGGGGTACAGAGCTAAAGAGAGAATTCTCAATTGAGGAATACCAAATTACAGAGACGCTTAAAGAAATGCTCAAGGTCCTTAGTCATGAGGGAAATGCAAATAAAAATGACCCTGAGATTTCATCTTACACCCATCAGAACGGCTAAGATCAAAAACTCAATTGACAATACATGCTGGAAAGGATGTGGAGAAAGGGGAACCCTCCTCCATTGCTGGTGGGAATATAATCTTGTAAAACCACTATGGAAATAAATCTGGTGCTTTCTCAGACAATTAGGAATAGTGCTTCTTCAAGATCCAACTATATCACTCCTAGGCATATAGACAAAATATACTCAAGTATACAACAAGGACATTTGCTCAACCACGTTTGTAGCAGCTTTATTCATAATAGCCATTACCTGGAAACAACGCAGATGCCCCTCAAAGGAGGAACGGATACAAAAATTGTGGTGCGTTTGCACAATGGAATACTACTCAGCAATTAAAAATAAGGAAATCATGAAATTTGCAGGTAAATGGTGGGAACTGGAAAAAGATCATCCTGAGTGAGGTATCTCAGTAGCAGAAAGGCACACAGAGTATATATTCAAATATAAGCAGATATTAAACATATAATATAGGATAAACATACTAAAATCTGTACACCTAAAGAAACTAAGCAAGAAGGAGGACCCTGGGTAAGATGATCAATCCTCACTCAGAAAGACAAACAGGATGGACACTGGAAAGAGAAAGCAGGGAACAGGAGCCTACCACAGAGAGCTTCTGAAAGATTCTACCCAGCAGTGTATCAATGCAGATTCTGAGACTCATAACCAAACTTCCAGCAGAGTGCAAGGAATCTTATGAAAAAAAGGGGAAATAGTAAAACCTGGAGAGGACAGGAGTCCCACAAAGAGAGCAACAAAACCAAAAAATCTGGGCACAGGGGTCTTTTCTGAGGCTGATACTCCAACCAATGATCATTCATGGATATAACCTAGAACTCCTGCACCGACGTAGCCCACGGCAGCTCAGTATCCAAGTGAGTACCCTAGTAATAGGAACAGGGATTGTCTTTAACATAAACTCAGTGGCTGGCTCTTTGACCACTTCCCCTTGAGGGGGGAGCAGCCTTGACAGGCCACAGAGGAGGACAATGCAGCCAGTCCTGATGAGACCTGATAAGCTAGGGTCAGATGGAAGGGGAGGAGGACCTCCCTTATCAGTGGACTTGGAGAGGGGCATGGGAAGAGTTGATGGAGGGAGGGTGGGATTGGGAGGAACGAGGGAGGGGGATACAGCTGGGTTACAAAGTGAACAAACTGTAATTCATATAAAAATAAAAATTTAATTAAAAAAAGAGAGTGGGGCCTCCCATTATCTTAGTCTAACCATGACTGAGGGCCATGCTCTGTGTGTTTTATGAATGTTTGTCTCACCATGGAAAATGCCCATGGTTTAAAAGATTCAACAGTGTTCTAGGCTGGCGATCACACATCACTGAAATATGTAGGATATAGGTTCAGGTGCCTATGATTAAAAGGGATTATTTGTTTGGTGAGTCAACAGCCATCATGTTAATGCAACCAGCCTCATACTGATTTATATTCCTGATGGAGGACTAGAAGTCTTTAATTAGCCAAAGCTGAGGATCAAAATAATAATACATTCTTTACTTGTAAAATTAAGGAAGGTCAGTGGAGTCTTTCAGAAGACATATGTGGTAGGCTTCCATCCTGTTTGCTTCCTTCAGCCATTTTTGGAGTTTATTCTTTTTGCCTTTCTGAATAAGAATTAAGCATCCTCCTTAGGGTCCTTCTTGTATTTTAGCTTCTTTAGGTCTCTGGATTGAAGTATGTCAACCCTGTATTATACGGCTAACATCCACTTATAAGTGAGTATATACCATGTGTGTCTTTCTGGTTCTGGGTTACCTCACTCAGGATGATCTTTCCTAGTTTCATCCATTTGCCTGCAAATTTCATTATTCCCTTGTTTTTAATAGCTGTGTAGTATTCCATTCTGTAAATGGACCACAATTTCTGTATCCATTCTAGAGGGACATCCAAGTTGTTTCCAGAGTCTGGCTATTATGAATAAAGCTGCTATGAACATAGTTGAGCAAATGTCTTTGTGTTATGGTGGAGCATCTTTTGGGTATATGACCAGGAGTGGTATAGTTGGTTTGTGAGGAAGCACTATTCTCAACTGTTTGAGAAAGTGCCAGATTGATTTCCAAAGTGGTTGTACAGAGCCAACAAATCTGGGGCCATGGGAGCCTGCAGAGACTGATGCACCAATCAGGGACCATGCATGAAGAGAACCTAGACCCCCTGCTCAGATAGCCAACAGGGAGCTCAATCTCCATGTGGGTTCCCTAGTAAGGGGATCAAGTGCTGTCTCTGATATGGACTCTGTTGCCCTTTCTTTGATCACTTCCTTTGGTGGGGCTAGGGGAGGGCTTGCCAGGCCACAGAAGAAGATGATACAGGCAGTTCTAATGAGACTTGATAGGCTAGGGTCAGATGGTAGAGGAAGAGGGTTCTCCCTTTCTGAGGAGTAGGGGAGGAGAAGGGGGGGGTGGGAAGAAGGATGGAAGGTGAGACTCGGAAGAGATAAAGGAGAGAGCTACAATCAGGATGTAAAGTGAGTAAATTATAAAAAATAAATTTATATTTTAAAAAATTAAGGAGGGTGAAAGAGGTTCATGTTTTATACAACAGACCATAGAACAGAAATTACTCCACAAAAGTAACAAAAAAATTAAAAGATGAAGATTATTGAATATAACTTGTTTCCTGCTCAACACATTCTAGTCTCAAAGTCTTAACAATAAAAAAATCTAATTTAATGAAAAGGCAGGACAGTTTTTTAAATTTAAAATAGATTTTTTTCATACATTCCATCTTCATTATATTTCTCCCTTCCTCCACTCTTCCCAGTTCAAACCTTCTCTTTTGAATCCATTCCTTTTGTGTCTCTAATTAGAAGAGGTTTCTAATAGATTACAACCAAACAAAAATAGACAAAATAAAATACAATAAGATGAAGCAAATATTTTCACATTGAAGTTGGAAATGCAAAAGTAGGAAAAGACTCCCAAGACCAGGCCAAAGAGTCAGAGACCCACTTTTCCTCATAGTTATGAGCCCCATGAAAATACTAAACTAATAGCTATAATATATCTGCAAAGGACCTGGTGTAGATGCATATATGTCTTGTGTTTGTTGCTTCAGTCTCTGTGAGCTCATATGTGTGTTCTGTAAGAGGGCTGTGCTCTCCTGGTGTCCCCCATCTCCTCTGACTCATGTTTTTATTTTTATTTTTTTCTGTCTCATCTTCTGATAGAGTCCCTGAGTGCAGAGGGGAGGGATTTGATGGAGATCTCCAACACAGATTCTCTGTCTCCACATAATGTCTGATTGTGAGTCTCTACATCTGTTTTCACCTGCTGGAGGAGGTCTCTCTGATGATGACTGGATAAGGCACTGATGCACGAGTATAACAGACTATCATTAGGGTCATTTCACTGATATACTTTATTGGCTGATGGTGTTTGGTTTTATCCTGGGTCTTTGGCTATCTAGTCTCTGGTTCTTGATTACCCTAGCAATGTTGGGTTATGAGTTCCTAGTGGGCTTAAAGTCAAATCAAATATTGGTTGACTACTCTCACAAATTCTGCGCCACCATTGCCCTAAGCATATTTTGTAGGTGGGACAGATTGTAGGTCAAAGGTTTTGTGGCTGGCTTGGTGTCCACATTTAAAGGCTTAAAACCTTGTGATAAGCTAATTTATGCTCTAATAAAGAAGCATATAGTAACAACAAAACATTGAGCTGAAATACTTGAGCTTAAAAACGGAATTTTAGTATGACATCATTAAAAATGTCTAGAGGAAAAGAAATATTAAAGCAATTTAAACACAAAAGAACTCTAATAATTCAAATAGGAGACTTTTTTGACAAGGCATGCAGGAAATAATGGCCAAATTTCTAGGGAAATGGTCATTTCAAATAAAAATTGCAAGATAAAACTGTGATAATATTTTCTGAGTAAGTTAACTTTTTTTCAAAGAGGAAATTATGAGGTAGAAATAAAACTTTAAAAAAACCTAAATTATTATATGGTTCATTAAATTGCAACGCTTACTGTAATGGCTTTTCCAAATCTTTCCAAGTCAAGCATTTTCCAAGAAAAGTTCATTTTCCTATTAGATTAGCAGAGTAGTCTAAAGCAGTCATTAATGACTATTACAAGTATTTTAAACTGTTTGTCTTATTCATAAGGTATCTCAGTTCCTTATATATAAAGTGTAATTGAGCCCAGAAACACTAGAAAGAGTTAAAGGTCATGGTATTCATCTCTTACTAAGTATTACGGGATCAAGTTACGACTCTAAAATAAAGCTTGCTTCAAATGTAAAGACTCTTCAAACTATTCTATAGAAGGCATCATACTCAATATCTGGTTTAATTAAAAAAACCTCACTTTGCACTGAATTCAAAGTATCCTATATAAGGCATTAGACTCATTATCTGAATTAGTTAAACACACACACACTTTACACTGAGTCTGACACCTCATCGTGGATAATACAAAGATAAGGAGGTGTCCTATCTATACTTAGATTTTGACAGAGAGTAAAAAAACACCTGCAGAAATATCACCATAGCAAAATAGTGGGTGTGGTAAGTTCTCTAATAAAGATATAATTGGGTGGTAATAGTGTTTCTACCTGAGAACAAGCCATTCTATTCTTCTCTGCCTCATCCTTGAACTGCAGGAGAAACAGTCACTCAAATTTCCATTCCGCACACACAGCTGTGGTTAACATGCTTCAATTATTTACTCAGCTAGACTCTAACCTGCTTCCACATGGCATGTCTACCTAGTGCTGACTGTGTGCTTAGTTCATAATACTGTGTTGGATTCCCAAAGTTTTATTGAATAAATAAACTTAAACTTGAGCCAGGGCATTGCTTACCCAAGTCTCCTGTAGGAGTATGCTCACTCCATCCTGTGGTCCCACTCTTCCATCCTCCCAAGCTAGTTGCTTCGGTGAAGGCTCAGACCAGGAGCAGCTCTGCACTCAATGACATCCTCCTCCTCCTTCTGAGCCACTGCCTGAAGTCTGGATCTCTTTATTGCTTTAGTTTCACTCCATATATATTTTTTAGCTATTGTGACTGATCTTATGCCAGCAATTACCCCCACATAAAGAATGGAGTCCTTTACTGCTGAAGAGAGTCCATCTATTTTCTGTATTACAGAGAGCAAAGCCAGGCTCTCTGGTTTTCTCTTATGTCTAATTCACTCATCAGGTCAACTTCATCACTGTGAGCATCTCCATGGGCTGGATCTATATGAGCTAAATAAAAGAAAATCTTCAGGGATATATTTGGTAGGGCAGTAAAAATGCCCATTTCCCTTTTGTGTGGATCCGACTAAACTTCCTGATATACATAGATGCAAAAAATTTCTCAAGCTAAGTTCACAATCACAGCAAAGAGATGATTTATCATGATCAAGTTGGTTTCACTCCAGGGATGCAGGGATGGTTCACATGTGTAAAGCAGATACATATAATTCGCCACATAAAGAGAGAAATCACATATCATCTCAATAGGTACAGAAAAGGCCTTTGACAAAAACATCTCCTGGTGACAGAATTCGTAGAAAGAGTAGGGGTGGAGAGAACATATCTTAACTTAATAAAATCTACCGGTGAGAAAACAGCAGTCAATATCACACTAAATGGGGAAAAAAAAGCTTCAAAGCATTCCCACTAAGATCAGGAACAAGCCGGGGGCAGGGGTCACCTAGGCCCACTCCTATTCAATGTTATGATTCAAGGCTTGGCTAGAACAAAATGATAAGAAAAGAAAGTAAAATGTAAAAAAGAGAAACAAAACAAAACAAAAGTAAAAACAAGAAAAGAAGATGATTCTGTATATGAGATCCCGTGTGCTGCATTAAAAGACTCTTAGGAGCTGATAAATATGTTCAGCAGGGCCAGGTCACAAAATCAACACACAGATGTCAGTGGTCTCCTTACACACCAACGCAAGCATGCTGAAAAAAGAATTAGGGAAATTATGTCATTCACAATAGCTACGAAATAAATAGAAAGTAAGTAAACAAACAAATAAATACAATACCTGGAATAAGCCAAAGAATCAAAGACTCTACACTGAAAACTTTAAGACACTAAAGAAAGAAACTGAGGAAGACCCTAGAAAGTAGGAAGACCAGCCCTCATGCTCATGGATCAGAAGAAATTAATGTGAAAATGGCCATCCCTAATACCAATCCACCAAAAACACAGGAAACATCGCAAAAGAATTTAAAAGGCTGAGAAAGGGAGAAGGTCTGTGAAACTCCATTTTCTAAGCAGGACACATCATTGTGATCATGGACCCAAAGAGCTGTGGTCAATAGCACTGGACATGCATAAGACTGTCTCTGCCAGACAATACCCCATGAATGTTGGAGGGACTCATGAGACCCTGTCACTTACCAGTTTACAGGCTATGGATGGATTCTGGGAGAGGAGAAATCTTTAGTTGTGTATACTTTGTTGAATCCACCAGGCCCCAATGGATGGTTAGAAACCCATGGTCATGAAGATGAGCATCGTTAAACTCAGTGCATCATGAAACAAAACAGAAAAGCACAAATACGGAATATTTATAGATAACTAAGGGTCTGACAGGGTGGGAGAGAGATTAGAGGTGGAAGGGCTAATAATCAGAATGTGCCATGTACATGTACGAACCTGTCAGTGAACAAAATTAATTAAAAGCAGTGAAACCACTTCCAGGAGCTGTGGGTATGGAATTCTCTCCGCTGAAGGTCACTGATTATCATAAATGAATTGCTGAATTTTCAGTAGTGTTTCTTTTTTTTTATTA
>CM053764.1:57562981-57586567 GCA_028658305.1 Pachyuromys duprasi
ATAGTTGAGCAAATGTCCTTGTTGTGTACTTGAGCATTTTTTGGATATATGCCTAAGAGTGGTATAGCTGGGTCTTGAGGAATCACTATTCCTAATTGTCTAAGAAAGCGCCAAATTGATTTCCAGAGTCGTTGTACAAGTTTTGCACCAATTCTTAACTCCTGTCTTTCAAGGTAAATTGTTTTTGCCATCCCCATAACACACCGAGGACACCAATTCCTTAAAAATAAAGATATGTGAGACTCCTAGGGCAAGTTTTTGTAGGTTGTAATTTCACTGACTTAAAACTGATACCTGAAAAGTAAGGCATGGAGACCTTTTTCTGATCATTTTTTTTTCTGATCAAAGTGAAGTCTACTATACTGTCCAAGGTAAGATAAATGTATATTCTCTTCGGTTAAAGAAAATTGTTCTTAAAATGTGAGTGGTAATTTTAAAATGTCTTTGCAAATCTAGCAGAGATGCTCATGTTTCAGTGACTTGACAGCCAAGCATTTCCAGTTTCCATCTAAATCCATTCTCTGGTAAAAGATACTGAGAGGACTAGATCATGAGTTAATATATTCTTTTAAATGCTGTCACAGGCATGAGACTCGATCAAGGACTTGAACTTCAAACTGTCGTCTGTCACCTTAAGTTAGAGACTGCGGTGGGGTAGGCTCCTCTCACTGTCCTCCATCTCCTTGGCACTTGGCTTCTTGCTGCAGACACAGGATTCTCCTAGTTCTTCCCAGCCATGCCCGTTAGCCTTTCCTTCTAGCCCATCTCCATTCCTTTATGACTCTGCTCACCCACAGCACCTCCCTCTGCCAAGCCCACAGCCACCTCACTAGGCTCAACCTCACTGTGACCAAGATTAGAGCATCATGAAACCCTCATCAGAGAAGCTCCTTGCAGTAGACAGCAATCACCACAGAGGCTCACAACTGGACAATGTGCAAAGAGTGACAGACTTTGGATAATTCAGTCCTAAATGGGGTGTCTCTATCAACCCTCTCTCCTCAAGGTTCAGGAGCTATGTGGAGGAGGAGGCAGAAAGAGTTAAGAGGTGTGAATGACTCCAAAAGAATAGCGTATTCCAGATACAATAGGCTGAAATACACACAAACTCACAGAGACAGAGACAGAGACAACACACACAAGACCAGAACAGGCTCAAATCAGACCAAAAAAAAAAAAAAATCCAGCATGGAGAAGGGAAAGAGGACACAAAGTCTCACCACCTAAAAGCTACTAACAAGTAATGCTTGCTAGGAAAGGGAATATCACTTATCTCCAATGGAGGTTGCTGGATATGTCAACTACGCTTCAAAGAAGGTCTCATGACTGTTTTTTTCTTTTTCTTTTGTTTGTTTTGATATATATTAAAACATATATATGTGTTTGTTGTGATTTTCATTTTGGGGTTCTTTTTTAGTTTTTGAAAGAAAGAACATGAAGTTGGGTGGGTAGGGAGATAGGGAGGATCTGAGAGGAGCTGGGGGAGGGGAAATAATATAATCAAAATATATAAGGATAATTTAAATACAAACTAAACTAAAAGTAGAAAATATACCACTGGAATTGAGGCTCGGTGGTAGAGAACCACATGGTGTATGTAAGACCCTGGGTTTGAACCCCAGCATGACAAAACACAGGGAGAGAGAGAGAAAGAGCAAGAATGACAGCTAGCCTGTGGAGGTGTGAGAGAGAACTGTGTTTTTAATAATATACAATTATTGAGGGATTATACAAATTGACTTATTTTAGTGTATCAGCCTATGTGCTTTAAATATAGTCTAATTTATTAAAAAGATAAAGCATTTTCTGTTTCTTTAGGTCTTGGACCAAATATTGGGGTTAGAAAAGGGTTCAATATTATTCCTATTATAATTTTTTAAACAAGTAGATACAAACTCTCCTCCTAAAACTTACCAGGTTATTTCCTTCCCATCACTCAGCTAACACTTAACATTAACTTAACATTCTTCTTTAGCTACATGAACAGAAAACCAGTAGAGAGAGATAAATTGAATCACTAGAATGAGGAAAGAAAGAATCAACATACCCTTATGCCCTCAGCTAAGCAAGTAATGGCTAAAACGAGGGTAGGCATGTTCATAAGAAGGTTGTGTGAGATGGAGAAGCATAGAAACAGCGAAGGAGAATGTAGTGCAGTTTGGAGCACACTGGGACCCACAGCCTTCCCACTCACTGCTGGCTTGAGCATGAGGCATCAGTGCTGATGAGGAACCCATGGGAACAGGTACCCAAGCAGGTCTTGACACGGTGCAGGCTAGATGAGGGTTAAGTAGGCTGGAGCACGGCACAACCTAGTAAACGCAGAGAATCAGTGTGTAGGACGCCACAGATGAGTAGAGATCACCATCAGGAGTAAGGGAAACCCTAGAAAAATACCGATTTCATTTCATGAAGGTGACTCATGACACCTTGCTAGATTACCACCAATCATGCCATCAGAACACGTGACAGGAGGTCACAATTGATCCACAGAAGTGCAGAAAGCTTCAGCTTTGACTTGAAGTGTGCATGTGTTTCATCAGTATTTTTATACTGAATATGTAAGGAATTTAGCAATAGACCCAAATCCCACAAGCAATGCTGTCTTTGTGGTGATGGTTCTAAGTCATTACCAGAAAACTCAAATCTGTCATCAGAAAGAGAAAATGCATTTAAATGAAATGGAACTTTAACAAAGCCCCAGCGACATTTTCAAGTCCTGTCAAGTTTCAATCAGACAAATTACAGTTGTTCAAATAGAAAGAAGTCAAACTGTCTGCCTTAACCACTTTACCAATTATTTCTTATTGATTCTGAACTTAATTAACTGCAGCTCCTACCCTAAGAATAATGACAAAGTGAGAAGTTTCCAGAAGGCAAAAGGTGGTCACATCTTCCTAGGACAAAATATTAATGCATCTGACTGGTGTGCTTAAAGAGAAAAGGAAATTTGCCTGTTTTTAAGAGGGAAGCCCATGTGAAGATTCTTGGAAGAGACATGATAAAGATGGGAGCATCAGAAAAATCTAACTTACTGTCCTTTTGAACTCTGAGCTTCTGGCCTCCAGAACTGGAAGACCAGAAATTTCTATTGTTTACTGTTTTGTTATGGAAGCCCTACAAAAAGTAATATTTCTGCATTAATAATTGCTGAAGATTTGCAGAAAATGTGATGTTTGATAAATGTTAGATTTATTTATGCAGCAAAACTCAAGCTATAATCATGGAACTGGGTTTTGTCTCTAAGGGTAAATTTGAAGCATTTGTTGTATCCCTTTAGTTCTAAGAGGACAGTTATGAAACTGCCCAGTGCTGTCATTCTGAAACAATCATCATATTGCCAGCCAGGATCATAGATCTCTAAGAAATGATCATGTGTGTAATCACTAAGTTTTACTTTCACAGAACAACTGGTCTCTCTAATTAGACAGAAGTAAGTGGTTTTCTTGAATGTTGGAGAAATGGAAACCCAGGCCTATTTTTCTGCAGTTAAAAAATGGCCTGAGAATATATAGAGGGGTGTGTGAAATATGATTTGGGGATTTTATACCCAGTGGCTGTGCAGAGATAAAATTTATTACATAAACATTCAGTATACCCTTCATTTAAAAAGAGGCAAAACTCATTGAAGAGTCTAGCATGTGGAAATTTCTCCAACAACTGAAGCACTTGTGGGGTAATGCATTTTCAAAGTTCCATCAGCTTAAAGACAAATGGGAGTCACATCCTAACACTACAGAATTCACACTTCACAGTTTCCCGGGGAAGTCATAGGGAGCAACTGAGGCCAGAGGATACTATTCATTGCCAGGGACGTGAAACCTGTTATTAATCTTGTGAGAGGGAGCTATGTGCACTGTTAGAACCATCATAGACCATTTTCTACTGGCTATACAGACAGAGAATCCATAAACAGAATTGTGGGCTTGCTCTGGGAGATAGATGGTGGGTGTATCACATTCGAAACAAACTTAAACCTGAGACAGTAATCTAAGGAAACTTGGTTACTGTATCTTTTGGTCAATACTGGAAAAGGATGTTGATAAACCAAAGGAGAATAATATAAATAAGAAAAAGAAAACAGTTTTTCACATAACTTTTAAGTTTTAAAAAAGTCATTTTCTAACTCTTGACTTAGGATTCCCAGTATCTGGGCTGGAGAGATGACTCTGTGGTTAAAGACACTTGCCACCCAAGCCTGACAGTCTGTGTTCAACACCCAGGCCCCACCCAATGAAAGGACAAAACTGACTTTCACAAATTGTCCTCTCATTGTTGCACCATGTGCACGATGGTACACACGTACACATACTGGGGAAACCAAGAAAAAAAGATAGAAAGGAAGGAAAGAAAGATTCCCAGTAGTTATTAAATTATACTTATGTGTGATGTTGAACACTAAGTTGGTTGAAATTATATATATGCACACACACACACAAACACATATATCTAACTTCATACAGCATTGACTTGTTCAGAAATAATTTCATTTTTCTCAATTAGAGAATATTATCACCATGTAAAATGATGTTACATCCCATGAAATGTCAAGGTATCATAGTGACACAGCATGTGAATAACAAGAAATTGATATATTAAACTGGTATTCTCAGCCTTTATAATGCTGTGAGCCTTTAATACAGTTCCTCATGTTGTGGTGACCCCCAACAATCAAATTATTTTGTTGCTACTTCATAACTGTAATTTTGCTACTGTTAAGAATCATAATGTAAATGTCTGATATACTATGGGACTCCTCTGGATAAAGCTGAAGTTGGTCATCTCTGGAAAGTCAATTATTTGTGCTTGGTTAGTTATAATAGACTCTCTTTTCTCAATGGGGTTTTAAGTCTTCCCTGATTTGAGTGATCTCAGGTCTTGTAAGGAGCATCTTATAGCCCTCAGGGCAGATTACAGGCCAGACCTTTTCCTGATAAGGAAACTGCTCTAGCAAGCATCTAGGAATTCCTAGAAATGCCCCACCCTGCTAAGGATCTTAGTTTGGCAAGTGACCTTCAAGTACTGTATTTTCCTTTTTGTGATAGGACCATTTAAGTATCCCTGACTCCTGACCCCAGTGAATCAAACACATTCACCCTCAAAATCCCTCCCTATGCCCAGGGTTTATATGCCCTTGCTTTCACATGAATAAAGGTTTGTACTTTCTCACTTCAAGACCATCTGAGATTCATCAGGCCTACTGGGCCTGAGCCTTGCTGGGCCTGGGCCTTACCATGCCGGTGTCTTGGCTGCAAGCCAAATAGGCATGGAACTTGGTCCGCACTTCTGCTGTACTTAGCATAGCAGCTCGACTAAAAGCTGTAACACTCTGCTATCTAGGCTTTGGAATGTCCTAGCTTCCATAGCCACTGGCAATCTCATGTTAAAAGAGCCAAACTGTAACACTCTGTAGAAAACCTTTTCCATACCCTGGCTTAGTGCACTCCAGCCTCACCCTAAAGCACTCAAGCTGCCCCTGAGAGAAATGGAACCCCCCTCCTCCATCTGGAAGCTGAGTTCCAGCACTCCATCCTACCCCACCCCCTCCACACACTGCCAAATGGAGAACAACAACACACCACCCAAAGAGGTCATGATCCAGAGGTTGAGAACCGCTGCATTAGATTAAGAGCTAGGGAAACCAAATGCTTACAGAAAACTAATTATTTGATATCATCTTTACGCTTTCAAGCTGAAGACCACAAACAAGTATATATGCTGCAGGTATACTTTCGAAGCTCTGGAATGTCAGTGTCTAAGGCACCATAATTGTGGTGACCTGGGAAACTGGTTGCTTATTCTAGTGTTTCCAAAACCACATGCATCTGTGATTATTCATCTGTCAAGATTCCTCATCTGAGACAGCATTATTGTGGCTCAACCTTTTATGTGATCATCTGTGTTTATGATTTTCACACTAATTCTCTCAATGTAGATATTGTATAGAGTTAAGAAATCTTCTAAATCTGTGTCCCAGACTTACGTCATCTTTAGACAATCTTGACTAACTCTCTCATTTTTTACTCCTGGGACACTACTCAAAAGAATATCAAATTTACAATGTCCAAAAGTAAATTATCATCTTTTCCCAAATCAGCTTAGTCAATATCAACTCCATCCATCTGGCTGACATTTGGAAACCTGGATTCATACTGATTACTTCTCTTTACAGTTCATGTCAACATGTCAACCCGTTGCAATTTTTAATATATTGAGTCATATGTTGTTTTTATCTACAGTCCTATTGGCAATGTCAAATTCTAGTTACTTAGCAAACAACAATATCTCCTTACATATTATCTTTATTGTGTCAAATATGTTCATCAAGCTGCAAAATCTTCTATAATCAGATTTCTGCCAACCTGGCTCCTCTCTTTCCTGTCCTGTCTTCCCAAGCCCCATGTGGCTACAGTGATAGCCCATGGCCTTTCTTATCTGGAACGAGATCACCACGCCTCTCTTTTTCACATCCTAGTTCCTAGTTACAGCTTAAGACCTGCTGCTGCTGACTCTCCAGAGCTGTGGTTCTCAACCTTCCTAATGCTACTACCCTATGACACAGTTCCTCATATTGTGGTAACTCCTCCCATAAAATTATTTCATTGCTATGTTGTAACTGTAATTTTGCTGCTGTTATGAATCATAATTAAATATCTGATATGCAGACTGCCTGATATGTGACCTTGAGAGTAGCTGAGACCCACACGTTGAGAACTCCTGCTGTCCTGGAATCACGCCCCCCTCCCTTCTCAACTGGGTCACAAGGCAAGCAGCCTCAGCAGCCACAGAGAGGTCTCTCCTTCTAGACTCACATTAGATCCTTCCATTTCTCCTGTACTAGCGAAAGAGCAGCCTTGTTTACTTAGGCTTCTCCTAAAGCCACCAGAACAATATCGGTCTATCACAAATATTTGAGAGAGAAGTGAGTGAATGAATGGAAGAGTAAATAAGAAGAAGAGCATTGAAGAAGATGGATAACTGCTTCTGTCAAGACCTTATTCTCTCTCTACCTACTAAAGTTTTACTGTTTTGTCTAAGTTTTATGGATTGTTCCCTAAACACACCCATTAGAGTCTTTTCAGACCTCATTAAAAATGAACTGTGTATCTCTATAATGTATGAAAGCCAACGCATGTTAACTCATGCACATCCGTGACCCCAGAGAACAGGAGAGGAAAGGGCATAGGGTGGAGAAAGAGAAGCCAACTGATTAATGCATGATGTCTGATATGTCCAAATATCACACTGCCCCCATTGTTATGTATACCCAAATTACATTAATCAAAATACGGTAAAAATACATAAAGAATAAAGACTTAAAGTCAGAAATAGTATATGGAGGTATATAGTATACTTTTTATAAGGGTAAGAACTAGTAGTAGAAATGATAACTCAAATATGTTCTGGCAAATAGGCTCAGTGATTATTTAAATGATTTCTTAATTTTAGGATTTTTCCCCTAAAAACTTATAAGTGAAAACCCTATTGACCAAGGGATTATTTATTCTCCGAGGAAGAGAATATCTTTCAACTTCATTTAAAAATTTTAATGTTTAATCCTTTCTTTAAAAGGTATGTTTTGTGTGTATGTGTGTGCATTCACGAGTGCATGTGTGTACCATACGTGTAAGTATGAGTGAGTGTGGGGTGCTCACAGAGTCTAGAGTGGCTGTCCGATCCCTTGAAGCTGAAGTTACAGGCAGTGGTAGGCTGCTCTGTTGGGTTCTAAGAGCTAAACCCTTGCCTTTGACTAATGGCACTCTTACCCGCTGAGCCATCTATTTTTCCCCATGAGTACCTTGTTTTAAGATGGCAACATAGCCAATGTTTTTCATCCAAAATTAGCCAAAAGCTAGTGAGTGTAAAAGAAAGCTATGCAATATTTCAAATATTTGTTTATCTTTACTTGAGAGGTCTTAGTTGTAACCTGTATGGCCGTGTTGAGATGTTAGCCTAAAAGTTTTCTCCAGCCCTCCATTACTTTTTTTTTGTCAGAAACTAAAGTTTTAGGAGTATATTGATATTAAATGGGATGATGTTTGGGAATGGAGTGAAGAACCTATTTAAAATGCTGATAAGGGTTGCCATCTTGGGTGTGAGTTAAAGGCAAATCCATTTCGTGTCTGGAATATTTCAAGTTTGAGAATATTCCCTCAGAATCCAATCTGTACATATCTTGAGCCCTTTATTCACCTTGCCAGATAATTATTGGCACATTTTCTGTCTTTCCAAACAAATAGCATGCCAATAAAAGATACTCTAATTGAGTCTGTAGGGAAAAATATTATCTACAGGAAACTTTTTGAAATGCTCATCCTAAGCTAGAAGACACTGTCCTAACAATGTAACCAATAATGGGAGTTATAAATAATCATTACAGAAGTAGACTGCTTCTGGAAACAAAAGGTGAAAATGGATATTTTAATATCAACATTCTCATTTAAAGATCTCTAGTTTGATAAGGATTTATTTATGATATGGCAACTATCCGGAGCCAGACCAGCTTGTTTCATCTCTCAGCGGGCAGGCAGAAGTGCGGTGACACTTTGGCTCTCTTACAGAATCCAAGAGTGCAGAGGTAGAAACAGATCTTGGTCTCAGCCTGCTCTGTTGCTATGCACAATGCTAAAAGCAGCAAAGAAGCAAGCCCCTTAGCAAAGAGGGAGCCCAGATAGAGTGAGGCCAATAGTCTTGCTGAGATTTAATTTTTACTGAGGTTTTTTGCACTTAGGCTACTGTCATCAGAGCCTAAGAGCTCCCCCAAATTAGCCCACTTTTCAGATAAAACTGTAATCCCTAGAGGAAATCTTCTTGCCTCTTTGACCAGCTGGTTAAAACTACTGAAAGAGGGCACAGGAAAGGCTGTGGCCAAGATGTATGTTTTGGGCTCCGAGTGTGGTAACTGCCCTACAATAACCTGTATGTTGAATCTCTCTAGGCCACCACCTCTCCTCCTCTGCCTCTGGTGTTTCTACCTCTTTGTCTACTGCAGTGAACTGGCCTAGAAATGACACCTGACACAGGAAGATCACCTCAAAGTTCTGGCTGCTGCTATTGACCTATGGCCTGCCATGCCAAGAAACCCAACTGTAATATGGGAATATCTGAACAGTCGTGAAAAGTACTGGACACAAAAGTCTACAAGATAGCTCTGCAGCCATGTGGAGTCCTAAATAGCTAATGCCAGGCTAGATGGGAGCTAGAGGTATCAGGAACTTAGATTTAAAAACAAAACTAAGTTGGCAGAAAAGAAAACCATGATAGCATTTGAAACACAGGAGAGGCCAATGGTTGTCCTTAGATAGTTCTTGATTCAGGCTCATAATTAAACCTCTTTCTTGGCTGGAGTTTCTTCTAAATTGTCTGTAAAGTTTGGGAAACCTCAAACATCTCTTATTTGGACACAAAGCCAAACTTATTCCAGCTTTTTTTGTCTTCCTCCCAGGCAAATGTTTGTTTGAAAGGTATCTTAGTTACTGTTCTACTGCTGTGAAGAGATACCATGACCAAGGCATTTCTTAGCAAAAAGGAAGCATTTAATTGGGGGTTTGCTTATGGTTTCAGAGGGTTAGTTCATTATCATCATGGCGAGAGGCAGACAGGCATGGCACTAGAGCAGTAGCTGAGGGCTCTCTAACCTGATCCACAGGCATCAGGCAGTAGGCAGAGATGGAGAGGGAAACTGGGCCTGGTGTGGTTTTTGAAACCTCAACACCTAGTTCCATTGACACACATCTTCTAACCCTTCCCAAACAGTTCCATTCCCTGGTGACCAGCATTCAAATATATGAGCCCATGGAAACCTTTTTTATTTAAGCCATTACAAATGGGTTTGGCAGTGACAGTGCCTCTTTGCTTTGAAAAATGTGCAGTTGCTTATCTGAAATAAGAGAATGTATATATATTATCTACTATGTCAGCATTTAGAAATTAAATGTTCCCCTAGTCACAGAACTTGAGGAAGAAATCACTATCGAGAACTTCAGTTCTGTCTTAGAAGTGAGCTAGCTTAAGTCCATTTCTGTGCCTACTATACAAAGAAGTATAGTGAGCTGAGTCTTGGAAGCTTTCTGTTTTATATTGATAGCTCAATTTTAAAGCAGTGTCACTTTTGTTTTGTTTGTACGTGTATTAAGTATCTGTCAAGATTACTATTTTGTTACTCTGAAGTTTGTTGCTTGTTCTTTCAAATAAAAGTTATTTTGTTAATGTTCTATTTATAAGAAATAGCAACTAAGGAAATAAAACATTTTGTGAAAAAAAAAAAGAAATTAAATGTTCCCCCAAAGCTCAAATGCTAAGAGCGCAGGTGGAATCTTCAGGACGTGAGGCTTAGTGGTAGGAGGTTAGCATTGGGAGCATGCCTTTGAAGAAGATGTAGCTATGCCCGCCTTTTCCTCTTCTGCATGTGCTCCTAGCATGATGCTTTGCCTTGCTTCAGGCTCCAAACAATGGAGTCAACTGACAAAGAACTAAAATCTATAAAACTGCAAGTTAAGTAAATTTTTCCTCCTTTTAAGCCTAACATCTCAGATAATAATGGAAAGCTAACAAATATCCTTAAAGTTATTGCAGACATTTAGAAACTGAAGATTGCCTAGACGAAAGCAAAATCAACCTATGAACAAGTAATTTTACAGATAATGTCAAGATAGCCTTTTGGGTTTGCAGAACCTGAAATCTCAATGTCAAATTCACCTTGCCTCTTACTTTGTTTGCACCATGGTGTATCTGCTGTAGCCAAAAGCATGGCCCCAAGCAATTTTGTGAGGAACGGTTTATTTTGCCCACAGGTCACAGTCTATCATGGAGGGAAACCGGGCAGGAAATGAAGCACAGACCATGGAGGATGCTGTTTATTGACTTGCTTCCCCTGGCTTGCTCAACAACTCTTTTTATACAACCCAGACCTGCCTGCTTAGGGATGATACTGCTGGAAGTGGACTGGGCCCTCTTAGTCAATTAGCAAATAAGAAAATGCCCCGCGAATATGCACTCAGGCCAATCTGATGGAGACAATTTCTCAATCGAGGGTCCTTCTTTTTAAGTGTGTCAAGTTGACAGCCAGGATTAGCTACCACACCTTGTGTGGAATTTGACTTTACAAAGTATTGTATGGGCATTTGTGGGTGTTCATTAACATTATTATGCAATGGCATTACTGCTTTCTTACGAAATAAGGTCAAATACAGTCTTTATTTAAATTAATCAGTTTCTTATTTTGAAAGTGCTAGAAGCAGTTAAGAGTCTACTGTGTTACTGTACGAAACTATCAACTTGATTTTAGTAGAAAGAAAGGCAGTAAAAAAGCACAAATGAAAATCAGAGAAAAAGTGATACAAGAAAATTCAAATTTATGAGACAATAGAAGGAGGAATACCAAGTTTCACAGTAAATGTGTTTGTTGTGATTTGATGCTAGTAGAAGTTTTCCAAATAATAGTCAAGCACAGATTACTGATAAACAGAAATATTATAGCAGGAAATGAGAGAAAACAAAAACCAGTTAAGTTTAATGAAGATTCACTTTATAAAAAAGCTTTTGAGAAAATATCCACCACACACAGATACTTATAACTTTCAACATATATTATGTTTTTAGAATATTTGCAAGTGAGGGCTTCATGAAACAAGACATGGATACATAACTAGACTCGATCTCAAACAAACAACAAAAAGAATTTAATAATCAGAGGTGTCTTTTTAAAAAAAAATGCACTCCCATGACTGAACTGTGGAAAGAATGTTGAATCTTGAAGAGAACATTCAATCCCCAGTAACTTCAGGCAGGAAAAAAAGCATATGTCAGAGTGCCCTTTAGATATCAGCTCACTTAATTCTCACAGTGATCCTTTGTATTAGCCATGATGGCAACTGTTATTCTAATACTATAGAGAGGAAATCGAGACATACATTAAGTTTTTACCCATATACCAAATTATTATGGAATATATATCTAGTAGTATGTTATTTTATTTTGGGCATGTTTAAGGTTTCTGAGAATTACAGTTATCTAATGGGAATTGTATTTCTATGTTTTTGTAACAAAGCATTGAACAACGAAGAGACTACAAAGCAGGTAAGGAAAGCAGCCACACTGATTGCAGAGAAAAGAACCAACTGAAAAAGTCTTTACTTCCAAAGGTCTTCCTTCAAAGATTTTGTTGTTGTTGTTGTAAATTTTCTACACTCTTGCTCTATCAAAGCAGGTTTGTGTTTGAGATTCTAGCTTGGAAATAAGGAGGACCCGTCTGCTGCAGCAGAGGTGTTTCAGGTTGTCTGTAGTTCCCATCTCTAAACTAACAGATTCATTGCTCTCAAAGGGAAAAGATGTGATTGGGATCATAGCAACTGGACTTTAACTCTAGCTTTGGTGTGTGAACCAGAACAGCGAACAGTCTTTTGAACTTCTTTTGTAAAATAATGTCCTAGACTAAAAACACAATTAAACTCCAACCTAAATTAAAATTCTGTTCATAGAAATCAGTTGTCATAAAAATATAATTTTTACTGGACACGATGAAAGTGATTTTAGCAACATATTAAAGTATAACAATTCCTTGCAAGACAAAATCTATCAAAACATAATTTCCAAGAAGGAACCAAGTGGGCGGTAGTCCAATGCACACACACTAAACACGGCGTATTCATATTAACTGCTTTCTGACATGGGAACCCAAACCCAGTGTCTCCCACTAGTGGTTTTAGCCAAGCCTCAAAGAGAAAGCAACAACAAAATCTATGTGGCAGAAAAAATTACACATGTAGAACCTCTGAAAGGAATCTGTAAAGGGAGTTTTACTGTATGTGAAACTTAAAGTTAAATTCTAAAAGCATACTAAAGGAATAAAAAATAAATAAAGTGTAATCCTAATTAATTCGGCAATCAGGGAGAATCTGTTTTCCTATTTTCACCACTTGTACACATTATTGGAAGCACCCTGAAGTGTGGCTACTGTTTCCCGCCATAAATACACTCAGATGCTTGCCAACAAGACAAATGTATGTGCAGCAACTGACAAATTAGTAACCACCATTTCACAGCTGCTCTGCAGAGTTGGGAGGAAAGCCCAGAAAACCTTCAGCCTCTTCCACTGTTGGATGCTGGGCAGTACAGACAGGCATAGCCATCACAATGACATTATTCCAGGCATGAGATGTAGGGAATTTTCTTCTTCCTTTTTCCTTTTGGAAATAGGGTCTATGTGGCCCAGGCTGGCCTTGGCCTTGCTACATAGTCAAAGATAACCTAAAATTTTTGATTTCCCTGCCTCTACCTCCCCAATGCTGAAATTATAGGAGTGCGTCATTATCAGCCATTTGTTCGGGGCTGGGATCGAACCTAGGTTTTCATGCTAGACAAGCATTCCACACACTGAGCTAGATCCTCAACCCCCACAGGGAGCCTGCGATAAACAAGCATTTTGTTCAGTCTCTTTACTTTTCCAGTGAGTTCTTGGGGAAATAGGTGTGTGTGCATACTCCTTGGCTCTCTCTCAGCCTTCAATTCAGAATCACCAAGGTTGTTAACCTCCCTTTCCATTCCTGTTCCTGATCTTATTATAATGGCTGACAGCATCTCCTCTTACCAAGGTAAGGAAATCTTCTGTTCTGATTTATGGGCAAACTCTGTCATTCATATTGTGGGACCTGTTGACTGTTCTCTGTCATCCACAGCTCTGAATCTGGTTTTGGGTTTGGGTTTTTTGTCTGTTTGTTTTTGTTTTTCCTACCACTCTGGTCACCGGCTAGGCTCCACAGCGGTGATAAAATGTGCCTGGAGAGCTGGCTGCCATGATGCCCACGTCTCGGCTACTCAGTTGTACTGTGACATTGCTCCTGGACTCATGTTCCCCAGGCTGCCGGGAACCACCAGCTGTGTGCTAGGGATGCTGCACAGGCCCATCACCGGCACATGCGGTGTTTATAAAGAATGGTTTCAGCTCTGTGGTACATAAAGTGCTCGTTAAACACTTCCATTTCATTTATTTATTTAATACGTGTCTTGTAGTTACATAGTACCTTCTTCAAGAACCTTAAATGCTTCATAGACATCACTATCTTTTTCATCCCACAGCAAGCCTGAGAGGCACACATTACAACCTTTATAACAAGAGAGACTAAGGTGCAGAGAAGTTAAGTGACTTGCCCAACCTCCACAGTTAAGTTCACTGAAGAGCCTGGAATCAAGCACCTTAGCCTCCTAGCTCCCAGCCAAACACCCCATAAGAAAATCTTTAATGAAAAGTGTCTCTTAAAAAGTGTCAATGGTAGCACACTCTGAAAATGAGATTTTTCTGCTATTGTCAAGGAAAGAAAAACTCTACACTGACTGCTGAGGTCATAAGGGCAACGTCGTATATTTCCTTCTTTCTCCTTTGTAAACCTCCTGTCTCCTGTCTGAAGTGGTATTCTTAAGGTAAAATTCCCAAGACAGAGGCATGGAACTTAGAAGCCTGAGTCAATTTAGAATAACTACTTTTAGTTAGGATAATTCTTTTAAACTTTTATTCTAATTTACAAAACATTTAGTGCATATGTGCATGTGTGCTTGTTTGCGTATTCAGAAGTACATGCATCTGTCAAGGAAAACTCATGGGAGTGGATTTTCTCCTTTTACCATGTGGTTCTGGTGACCAAACTCAGTTGTCAGGCTTGGCAGCAAACATCTTTACTACCAAAATATCTCACTGAACTTGATTTTTTTCAACAAACTCTCACAGATGTGATTCGGGCTGGATTGGAAGTTACTATGAAGCCCAGACTGGCCCTGAACTCACGAACTTCTGCCTGCCTCAGCAGCCTGAGTAAGGGGATTACACAATGCTCAGCTAAGTGTTTTTAAATAAGCACAATTATAGTTAAAATTATTTGGCCAAAGAGCAGGTAACCGATTTCATTAGCCAAATAATTCTAACTGTAAATTGTGCTTACTTAAAAACACTTAGCTGAGCATTGTGGCTCACATCTAAGAGAGAGGGCTATAATCCAAAATTAAAGTGAATAAATTATTTAAAAATTACATAAAAAATTATTTGGTCAATATGTTCCAAACTGTGATTCACTAAACAGATACACCAAATCACAATACATTTAGTTTGCTTGTCACATGACATATGTGTTCCTAGAATAATCATTTGTTCTACAGCCACATTAAAACAAAATTAAAAATTAGGGTTTTTATGGGCAGAATGGAATAAGGCACAAAATGCCAAAACAAAACAAAAACCCTACCATCACATATAAGTTAAAAGACATAAAGAAAAACAGTAATAGCATTTTGCACATGCACAATCTACCACAACACACTTTAAGAAGAGAAAGACGTGTGGGAGTTTCATGAGACCTCACATACGATGTCAGCCCGCATGTGCTTGACTAAGCTCACTGAACAGGCAGTGCTCGCTAAGGTCATCACAGAGGTCTGTGTGTTGCCCTTTGGGTGCTCTCATGCCTCAGTTCAGCTGGGTACATTTTACACAAACTTTTGCAAAACCAAACCCCAAATTTGTCTCATGCTCAAAATGTTTCCTGGCATCCCTCAGGTTTGGAATAAATTTACATTCGGGAACGAATGCTATAGCAGGACACAGTGTGACAGTGCACACCTGGTAAACGTGCCGAGAAAAGGTACACCCTACCTTCCAGTCCTCCAGGAAGGGGTGGAGTTAAGCTGCTTTCTATAGCAGGAGAGCTGAGAGCTTGCTCAGGCAAGCTCTAAACTTCAGGAGGGAGACGAGTTTACAACATGTTTAGAAATTAGTTAACTTTGGAAGCCCTATTTTGAAAAAGAACTTTTGACATCCTCTAAAAATAGGGATGATGGGTGCCATGGTTGGATAAATATTTCTCTAAGATAATGTTTTATTTTTGCTGTTATAAAACATAAGGCAAATATTCTTCCTAGGACAGAAATAAGTTATAACCTGTTTTGATTTTTTTTAGTTGCAATAAAGCTTTCAAAATATTCTCAGTGTTTGTGACATTGCTGGCTGTATTGTTCTGGCTCACGGTAAAAAGGAAAAATAGAAGATTAATAAAATGTCTACTTTGAGGTAGGTAATCTTTTCAGCATGACTTACCATAAATCTAAATTTATACTCAATATGCTTATTGAGTATACTTATACTCCATATGCTATTTGAGATTTTATAGGTATTTGCTTTTAGAAGGTTTTTATTTAATCCTAGTGTCCTAAATCAAAACCTTTTCCATGAAGAGATAGAAAACGGAGCAAGTAGACTAATGTGTTACTAATGTGTACTTTACTGTTTCAAAATTCACCTTATCTTATTTAAAAATTCAACCAAGTCTTTTTATTATTTTATTTCTCATATGAAAGGCTTTTATTAGAGATGTAGAAAAACTACAAAAATAATCATTTAGTCATTCATCAATAACTCTATTACTGGAGTGGGTTGATAAAGATTAATTTAATTATTTTAAGATAAAAAGCAACCAATGAAAAGTAATCTTAGTAAAAACACTAAAGTAAGGACTAGGAAAAATCCCTCAGCAATTAAATCCACACCACTAGCAACACTTGCCACATTTATAATGTACATATCATCAAACAAATTAACCATTGTGCCAAGTAATCCAGGGAGAATTTATTCAAGTCCATCGCTAAATTACAGCAAGTTTAAAAAGTGAACTTTGTGTCATTTAACCAGCTTTGCATCCTTGAAAATCAACCACAGAAAAATACTAAAAAGCGTCTCTTAGCAGAAAGTGCAGGGCCACTTGACTTGGAAGTCCTTAGAAACGTAGGCCCTTTATGGAGAAGCATCTTAGCTTACCTGTCTGGCGGGCCCCAAAAAAACCAGACTTCCAGGGCTTTTTCCTGACCCAGAATGTGCCCGCTAAGAACAGACTTTTCCCCAATGGTACTAGAAGCAACTGTTAATCTAGTGGTTGCCTGACATATTGGGTACAACTTAGAGAAAAGAATTAAAAAGATTTTAAAGGTAAGCGAGGGATCAGGGTCACCATAGAGACAGATAAAACAAGCTCTGTGTTATTTGTAGAGCTGTGCATAAGGTCATGAACGATCCAAGAATTCCCTAAGTCCTCACCTCAGATTGATTTCTACTTTGTGCAGACAGAAAGTCCGGGGAGTAAAGCTGCAACTCCAGGGTGGCACACTGTAGGCTTGCTTCAACACACAAGACTGGGAGACTTACTGTTTGTAGCTGCCTTAGTCCATCACTCACTGACTAGTAAGATCACAAACCAGATAACTTGTTGGGTGCCTGAGACAGACCATGGATAGTGCCGTCTTCTCTCATAACTCACTGAATAAGCAACAATGTAATAACTAACCACAGTAACAAAAAAACCTCATGTAAGAGGTAAATATGATTTCCATGATAGATGCAACATATTAGTTAATATGTCCAGTTTTGAACAAAAACACATAATAAAGTAAATAAGAAAGTATAACCACACATAGAAGAAATACATGACCACCTAAAAAGTTATTCATGGGGAGAGCATCGATGTGAGATTCTTCAAATCAGTTATTATGAACACCTTGTATATCACACCTATGAGAGTAACATTTCAAAACAGGCAATTTCAATAAAGCGATATAAACCTTCCTGATACTGGGTTAGGAAATACTTTCTTTGTTATGACCCCTTAAAAAGTGTGTACACCAAATTGCAAGTTTGTAGGTATTGCTGAGGTGGGTAGAAGAGCCACATGTACTCTATGGAACGGAGAGATGGAGGGTGAGGGCAAGAGTTACTCAGAAAGGTTATTCAGCTCACTATCGGATGCTTACACAACTCAGTGGATTTCTCCTCTATCACGTATTTATTGGTTAGCAAATTCACCGCTGGAGAAAGTGTGAGGAGGAAAATAAATACGTAGATGATGCTGTTGCTTCTTAAGGGCTCTAGTGAAGTGTCTGGAGGCGAAAGCTGCCAGCTGCTGGGACAGCTGAGGCACAGACCTGGGAGCTTGTTCCTAGCACGTGCACGGTAGTTGGTCAGGTCAAGAGAGAAGGAATGTAGAGGGAAGCGCTGTTCTGCAGTTTCTTAAAAGTGGGCGTCTACAGCACAAGGTTTCTAGACACTGAAGCCATTTGGCAGACAGGAGAAAGAGCAGAATCAAGAGGAAGATGACCCTAATGTGTACCAACTTCTGCGCCATCTGTTAGCCAGAGTTCAGTAGTAGGGTCCTACTCAATTCCGGAGATGCATAGCGACACTAATTTAGCACAATGTTCTGAAGCAATGCTTAGCATTCTCTCTGTCTCTTTCTCTCTCTGTCTCTGTCTCTCAATCTCTCTCTCACACACACAGACAGAGAGGAGGGGCAAAAGCTAAGTAGCAGAGGACTAAGGATGTACTCTGAACAATTCTCTTCAGGTTTATATCCTATCGTCAATTCTTACGAACTACAGACTGCTAAAACCCAAAATAATCATAACAAAAAAGTGATATAGAAAATGTCACAACCTTGAGTTTAATTACACATGACTTTTCTGCAATCTCTCTGAAGCAGTATACGTTTATGTGTACCCACCAGCCCTGGCCTGAGTAAGCACATACCTAGAGTGTTTATAGCTTTAGTTTGTTATGTTTCCAACTGTGGAAGGAAGAAAAAAAAAAAAAAGAACACTACCTTTAAAAAACGAACAACAAAATACAACCAACCAACCAAACAAACAACAACAAAAAGCCATGCAGAATATGGTCACATTGCTGATTTGTCTAAGTACACAGTCAATATGCTCTCATTAATGCCACTTGAACTTTTTAAATACTGTGAATGAAAACTTTTCCAGTGGATACAGCACAAACTCCAAGTGGAGAAACAGCTACCTGCATACAAGAAGTAAGCCTGTTGTTGACTCCTGGCTGGACTATAATTATTCACAGCATACCCAGCTAGTTTGATAAATACTGTATTTCGAGTCTTTCAAGCTGAACCTTCGCTCTTTCAGGGGCGTCCTGGGCAGAGGGGCGGCGTCTGCTTTAGGAGCTCAGGGCAGCGTGGTTTTCATTTCATTTTACCCTCGCGCACACCTGCAGCCATGTCCCAAGTGGGAATGAGCCTGGCCGATTCCTGATGATTTCAGTGGTATCACAGAATGTGCTCCAACAAGCAACAGTCATTTTTCTTTAAACTTGGAAAGGAAAAATCCAGTGTCTCACCGCTGCTTCTTTCCCACCCCAGCAGCTCTGGCCACTGAACTGGTACTGCCCTGTAATCTATCTGGGCAGGATCGCTGTCTCAGAACCACTGAGCATGGATTGGTCAGAGGGAAGCAGAGGAGGAGCCATTGAGAACAGTCCCCCCCCCCCCCATATAACCATAAGAAACCAGCAGCCCGCGCCAGGCTGCTCTGGCTTACAGGGATGCGCAGGGAAGCTGAACTTCGGAGAGGCTGCGGCGCGAGTGTGGGCGCGCAGATGCGGCTCCCAGCTGTTGAGAGCCTCTCGCGGAAAGGACAAGACTCTGAGTGAATAAGGGTTACGCAAAAGCGGCAGCGAGAAAAGCAAAGGGTGGACTGGAGAACTGAGAATGATTAGAAGTGCGAGCTTCTGAAGAGATGATGAGCAGAGCCGAACCCAGAAGAGACCAACAACTCCTTTGCAAGCTCTGCAGCTTCTGACCCCTGCTCATAGCAGGCACCAACTGCAGCCTCCCAACTTCCACACAGGCACACACAGAGACTGGGAGGAAATCACCGGGAGCTTCCCTGACCCGGGAGGTTGGATCGGTTCAAGGAGGATTCCAATCCAGCTGCTGCAGGAAGATGAACTCCGCCCACCACCATGGCATGTACACCTCCCTCCACCTCTGGAACCGCAGCAGCTACGGGCTGCATGGCAATGCCAGCGAGTCCCCGGGGAAGGGGTATTCGGATGGAGGATGCTATGAGCAACTTTTTGTCTCCCCTGAGGTGTTCGTGACTCTGGGTGTCATAAGCCTGTTGGAGAACATTCTCGTGATAGTGGCAATAGCCAAGAACAAGAATCTACACTCACCCATGTACTTTTTCATCTGTAGCCTGGCTGTGGCAGATATGTTGGTGAGCGTTTCGAACGGGTCGGAAACCATCGTCATCACCCTGCTGAACAGCACAGACACGGACGCGCAGAGCTTCACCGTGAATATTGATAATGTCATTGACTCTGTGATCTGTAGTTCCTTGCTTGCATCTATATGCAGCCTGCTTTCCATTGCGGTGGACAGGTACTTCACTATCTTTTATGCGCTCCAGTACCATAACATTATGACGGTTAAGCGGGTCGGGATCATCATAAGTTGTATCTGGGCAGCATGCACGGTGTCAGGCATTCTCTTCATCATTTACTCGGACAGCAGCGCTGTCATCATCTGCCTCATTACCATGTTCTTCACCATGCTGGTTCTCATGGCCTCTCTCTATGTCCACATGTTCCTGCTGGCGAGGCTTCACATTAAGAGGATTGCCGTCCTCCCGGGCACTGGCACCATCCGCCAGGGTGCCAACATGAAGGGGGCAATTACCTTGACCATCCTGATCGGGGTCTTTGTGGTCTGCTGGGCCCCGTTCTTCCTCCACTTACTGTTCTACATCTCTTGTCCCCAGAATCCATACTGTGTGTGCTTTATGTCTCATTTTAACTTGTATCTCATACTGATCATGTGTAATGCTGTCATTGACCCTCTCATTTATGCCCTGCGGAGCCAAGAACTGAGGAAAACCTTCAAAGAGATCATCTGTTTCTACCCCCTAGGAGGCGTCTGTGACTTTTCTGGCAGGTATTAAGTGGGGACAGCGTGCATCCTAGAAATCTGCAGTCATTCCTACCCTGGCACAAACGGAGCAGTGTAACTTTGCAACAGCTGCCTTTTCTGTGTAGTGCTTTGATTGAAAATATCTACTGTATAAATTTAAGTTTATGACTTGACATGAAAAAAGTCTAAATTTGTTATTTTTAAATGTCATGCTACTTTTTTTGTTTGCCAGTGCTTATTTGTGTTCTATGTTGTGGGCACTATGAATTTACAAAAAAAGAAAAGCAAAGATACCCTTATTAAAAGTTTGACAGTGTCTCTTTCCTGTTATTTATCAAGATTCAACACTTGTCCTTTTTGTAGCAGCAGAAATCGGAGCCTTATTAAATATGTTCTCAGCTGTTTTCGTGTATTACCCCAACGCACTGCAGAAGCCCGATTCTACTGCTTATGGGGAAATACTTAAAAATCAGATGCTTGATCATTAAATAAATCAGCCCTTTCAGTGAAAGCTCAAGCAACTGAATAACAGCTATCCTGTTATCCTTTCTGTTCAAATATACTGATGCTTCTCTTTAAATAAAAGAAAGAAAAAGGAAAGAAGCAGCTACTGAGGAAAAAGTGAGATTTGAATCACATGCATTTCTCCAGGATGGAGAGACTCATTGTCCAAGCCAACAGCCTCACAGTACAGATAGGCAATCAGTTGGGGGAAAGGAAATGCCCACTATTAAAATTAAACTGTCCTGGCAAGTCTAAATTGTCTATGCCATGCTGAAGTTCCCTATGCCACATGATCCCCAACCATAAGTGACCAAACAGAATGAATCTTTCCAGCCTATTAACCAGGGATTCAGTTCCTACAGAAACATCTAGAAAGCGGCTGCTGCACTGAGAGGTACGGCATTTCACAGAGTTCATAATGAGTTCTAACAAATTTCATATGGAGGGGACTTCCTGTTAACTTCCTGATTAGTTTTTTTTTTGGCTGGTGTATCAGTGTTGAAGATCAAACATTTTAACTTCCCAAGCCAAATCCACATCACAAAACATTTTGGGATAGTGTTTGTAAATATTTAAACTGTGGAACTCTGTGATGTTGGCAAGTTATAAGACGAAAAGAAGACACACATGGAGTCCTGGAAGATACAATAAAATACTCTGGTGTTCTTAGCCATATCTTGGGAATGGAAATACTTGTGTTTCTCCAAAATAATATCATAGGTATGACCACTGAGTAACTAAGTCTATGCTTTCTAGCCTGTGTATATTTTAAAATAAAAGAAATAAAATATCAATTAGGCCTAAGATTAGAAGCAAACTTTCCTGTAATTCACCTGATAGTATCTCCAAATACTCATAGGCAGAGATACTACATAGGAGTACATCTGAATTAAAAGCTAAATGTTTCACATATTAATTATAAGCCTGAGAAAAATTTAGGGCATTCATGTGCAAATATACCTCAAAGGATGATGGGAAAGACAACTGTTTCAAGGTGCCATCCTCTGAGCGACACTGCCATCTATTTGTAAGATTAGCCGTGCTAACTTGCACACAGGTAGCATCCCATCAGCTTGCGTGTTGACGTTTCCTCCTAGAAGGAAGAGGGTAAGGAGTGTTGGGTCCTCATCTGTGTATCCACACACACTTCCCAGCGATTTGTGTGGAACTTTGCTCTAACGGAACTCAGGATCTGCAGTATGTGTGCTGAGAAGGAAAAGGGAGGAGGGCACCATCTGTGCAGCTGTGGGGAAGCTGTCAGCCATGGTGGGTGAAGACTTGCCAGTATGACTGCTTTGTAGTCACCCATACAATCCTGTCAGTAACCCCTCACCCATGCTCTGTAAGTAAGCCTAACAAACTCATTGGGTCCCCGGGGTGAACTGTGCTGGAATCACATGTGGGTCTGTGTTGGTTCCATAGGAAGGAGGGGTAGACCTTGTTCACAGCAGAAGAAGGTAATTTTTACAGCGGCACCATTAACCAATGGGCCATGGCTCTAAGGCTGGACTTTCACCACATCACTATGCTTCTATTTGAAAACAAAAACGAATGCTGGGTTTTTTAGAACCAACCAAACCCGCGGAAGTTAAGATCCTAAAGGTCCATGGAGTAAAGGTTTCCTCTCCAGGGTGGCAGAGTCTTTAGGAGATGGGACCTAGTTGGAAGACTTCCCGTCATTAGACTGTGCTCTTGAGGGGTGTAGGGGGACATTAGCTTATGACTCTCTCTCTGTTGCTCTCTGAGGCCATGGGATGGATGTTTTGGCTCCAGCAGGAGCTGACTTCTCCGTGATGATCTGCCTCACAACTGGGCCAGTACGAGATCAGTCAGTCTTATACTACAACCTCCAAAACTAGACCCTTGAACGATTTTCACTCTATAAATTATCTCAAGTGGTTTTCTTTTTTAATGGTGATCAGAGCTGAGTAAGACACAGAGTCCCCCAGAATAGTAGTACCCAGGTGGATTTCTTTCTATTGTCATTCCTTGTTTCACATGATGATCCCAGAGAGACCCAGACACTGTGGATATAAAGAGCATCATGTACACACTCCATCTCTGTAGCTCTGGTCTTCCCAACCATTCTATTTCCCTTCAGACAGCATCTCAGACACTCATAGGGAAGTCCTGACTCTTCATGCTCGCACTTCTTTTTTTCTGGGTCAATCTGTAGTGCTCCCATTGGTTGTGGACCAGCTATGCGCCATAAGGCTCCCCAGTTGTTGTTTACAGCAGACCATGGGGCTTCGGTGTCTTTCCATGCTGAGAATGTCTCTTTCTAACTTGTTCTGTACTCCAAACCTGCCTGGGGATATTACTTCCCAATGCCATGCTAAAAAAAAAA
>CM053764.1:57587067-57631736 GCA_028658305.1 Pachyuromys duprasi
ATGTTTTTGTTTTAATCCCAAGTGTGGGATTTGAGTTCGTCCTTCATAATGCTGATAATGCCTCATGCAGGGATGTTGTCTATGCCAGACAGAATCAGTTGAATTCTGAGGACTCTGAGGGATATAAATATGAGAGCCCAGAGGGAGAACATACAGCAGCTTGGAGGAGACAAAAGGAGGACTGCTTGCTGCATTTGCTGGTTTGCTGGTTTCCTGGACTGCCGAATACCCTGACGACTGAGACTGGTGTTGCTCTCAAAAGAACCCTATGACCTCCTCAGCTGAAAGAAGTAAAGACTTAGTCTATGTCCCCTTTCACTTCTAACTTTCTTTATCTTCTACTGAGGTTTGGGGGATTGGAAGGAAGGTAGAAGCTTTAAGGAACCCCCAAATAAAGTAGAGTTTAAAAACTAGTGCCTACAGTTAGGTTTGGCTGAGTCACAGGGAGGTGGTAATTGCTACCTGTAGCCATCCTTCAGAAATTCCATAATTAATAATTAGAGATACAAAATCACAGCTCAAGTATAACAGGTTGAGTCTTGCTACATCTGATGACCCTGGCCATTAGTAGGCATGGTAGAAGTAATCTGTAATTGTCTTTCCTACAATATCGGTCCATACAGTGACAGAGTTAGGAGATAGAGCTGTTTGTCTCTAAGCATACTGCGTGAGTTAAACCTAACACAAATGGGAAGCTTCCCTGACTCTGCCCCTTCCCCCATCACAGAGAGAACTCTTATGACCTCTAGTAAATGGAAATCAAGGTACTACTTTCTGTCTGCAACACCCTCTCCCCTGCCCCAATAAAACACCTCCCAGAAAAGTGAACCATAGGATACAGTCTACCATATGAGCTCAAAGCATCTGACCATCTAGCAAACAGGATGAAGGCATGAGCATCCTGATGGAGAAGAAAATAAAAATACCTGGAGAAGAACAAAAGAAAAGAGAACTGCTTACCAGACTGTGGATCAGTTATGTTACCCTGACTGTCAAAAATTAACTAGGTAGCTAGATAAATAAGTAAATAAATCCATAAAACACGTATGCATGAACAGAGACTTTAACTAGAGATCCACCTACCCTGACTGGTGCTCCAGAATTTCTCTGTGTGGAGACTGAAGATACAAAGTGGTTCAAATGAGTCACAAGGGACTATCCTAAACCCTTTTTGAATAACTGTCACACTTCGCTTGCATTATGTGTGTCTTCTTGACATATTCCTGGACGGAAAGTCTCCGTGGCATTGGTGCAATTAGTGAACACGGACATTAGACTCCATCATTTAAGAGTCTCTTCTGTTTGCGGAAAGGGAACGAAGGTGAAAAGAACCTTTCCTGCTTATTGCCAGTCCACTAACTGAGCATTATTCTAAAACCCGTTTAAAATCCGTAGGCTATTTTATCCTTCAAAATTTCTCCTACTAGTCTAAAATGTAATTTTACCAATGTTATAGAGTCTTAATTAGTGTCTCTTAGCTGGATTTATGCTCTTTATTTCTTTCATGTTTTTCTACTCATTTTCTTCTGTTGTGACAAAGTAATACAAAACAAAAAAATGTAAACCAAAAATAAATGTAGATAATCACATTAGGCCACAGATTTAGCCCAGCGTTCTGCTTCAAGGACTTGAGATGTAAATATAGCCTGCTGCATGTAGCACAGATTGCCTGTCATCACAGCATCTTCCTGGGCAGAGTACGCATCTACCTAAAATCAAAGGAGAGTGGAAGGATGATACACTTGCTGCAGAAACAATACGGCAGTTATCAAGGCCTCAGAAGCACACTTTCATCACAGGTCCCTATTATGGTATCAGATAAAGAAATAAAGGAATAAAGAAAATTCACACAAATCAGTCATTTGAAAGTACATGTATGTTCCTGGAGTATTCCCAGAAAAAGAAAAATAAAGGTTTCCTCTAAAATAATCACTAAGAATTTAATTATAGCTTTATAGGGAACAGTGAGGAAATCGTCACTGAAAGCGTCAGTCTATCAAGTCGGTAAGAGTTTCTAGAGATAAATGAAAAGGGTTCACATTTGTCAGCAAGGTAGTAGGACAAACGGTTCTGGATCCTCTGACCTTCAAATGTAAATTGATCAGTTGCTCCCAATGGATATGTGGAATATGTATCATGAACTAAAATGTCTGCCTTTTGATTTTTGTCATTACAACTTATTGTAGAAGTGAGACCGTCCGGTTAAGATGTTGCAAAGCCCATATCACCTTCTGGAAACATCAATCCAAAGGCCACCAATGCAACATCCCATTTAACTCCCCGAGCCCCAATGTTAATGGAACATTTCATTACTGGCCCACTGTAAAATTTTCGATAGACAGGAAGTAGAGAAATAGCTCATAACAATTTTCTGGTATCTAACACACACATCCTTCTTAAATTTCCTAAAAAATTTACTGTATCACTGTTAGTTTGTGGGAAAAGAGTAAACATTAGTGAAATTATTTTAAATGAGATCAGATTGTGTTTCCAGAGCTGGGAATTGAGCTTAGGGCCTTGCACATGCTAGGGATGGGGCTAAGACCTTCTACACTCCCAAGCCCGAGAGCAGATCTTAAACATCACTGTTACAGTGTCTAAGTAGACGCAGAAACTGCCCGCTGTCATCTCTCTCCTCAGAGGCAGCAAGAGCAGCTCTTGGCTCCTACCCCTCTCTGCAAACAAGTCCTTGTTCACCCAATCGCAGACACTTAGCATTGAAATATGCTCACTTCTCTTTTTACTGTAAGATTTTGCTGCTAGTTTCCATATCATTAACTGCGCACCAGAATGCTTGCCTGATTTGTAACTTAAAGGAATAAAAGACAATTAAATAAGATTAAGGATGTAGACGCTCAAAAAAAAAAAAACAGTGGCCAATATATACAGGCACTAAAAATTACCACAATCATGAAATATAAGTAAGTAGTCATGCTGTGAGTTGGACACAGTGATCAACATGCTGAGATTTGCATTAAGTACAAATGATGACTTAATTTGGATTTGATTTTATTCTGAATGAGTTCACTTAGATATAATAGATACAGGGGTACATATGAACTTACACCAAACAACTCCTTATCATTAATAATGCAACTCATTCTGAAATTTGCAGTATCAAAGCCAATATTGCAGAAGGCTAATTAGAAAGATAGTGCACCAAAAAACAATATGGTCGATTAGCCTAATGGTAGAACTGATACTCATTAACCTTTATGCCATGAATTTTAAGTATTAATATAGAATGTTATTATCTAAACTGACATTGCTAAGTTACACCAAAGCTGTGTATGAGAAGAGAGAAAAAGCATGTCTCTGGACTTGACTATCCCAGATAGACTTGCTTACCAGCTCTGGGCTTCACTTTCCCAACCTTGGAAATGAGGATCCTAACAGTTATATCATCATATGTTATCACAGACATTAGGAAATATAGATGTCTGTCTAGTATAGATCTAGTGTAGGACTTCTTTCTATAGGCAGCCATATTACAGTGACTAATCAAAGCGTACTCAATGGATTTTCTGACTGTTGGTCCTAGAACGGCTGAAACTGTGGTAGGAACATGGACATCCTGACCACTCAACACAGAAAAACAGTGAGTGGTCTTTCAAATCTGTTTTCACCATCTCTCTTGTTTCCAAGAGGTGGGATAAAAATAAAAGCAAACTTTTTATTTTTAACAAATTTGTTTTAAACATGCAGAAATTTGAACACTCCAAAAACATCCAGTTGAGACACGCGTGGAATGTGTTAGGAAGCCAGGTTGTGGTAGTGCCTCCCTTGTCTGATGTTAACTGAGGGATTTCGTGTGTGCTTTGACGCCAAGCCCCACTACTCAGGCGGGTGTGGCATATATTCCTTCACACATGCAGTGATGAATGAATACAATGCATTTGGTTTTTGCTAATGTTCTCAGCCAGCAGGAAACCAAGACTGTACTTGACGTAACAAATAAAGAGTTCCTGATGCCATTTAGTGCTGCCGCTGATGAGGCAAGAGATGAGCTTTGTTCCAAGACAGAAACTGTCACATTTGGCCCTGGTTAGTGAAATTAATAATCACTGTTTATAATTACGAAATGTTTTCACTGTCAAGAGACACCTAGCGGATTCTCAAATATCAAGGCAAGTAGAAAATTTCAGCAGCTTCGCTCATGATCTCTGCAGTGAGGTCTGACCAGGGCCTCCATTGCAGATGCAAGTCATAGTTTGATACTAAACCTAACACTGTACAGTGTGGGACACTTCACTGTGAGACACACATCACCATGGACCATAACCCAAAAGTGAAACGTAAGGATAGATTTGGTTATAATTGCACTAGAGAAAAAAAAAAAAACATTAAACTTTTGTTTGCTATGAATTTAAGTGTACCTATTTTGTATGCTGAATTTTCAAAATTAATAGTAATTCCTGAGGTGGGAACTGGCTTAGTTAGTAAAGTGCCGACAGTACAAGCACAATGATGTGAGTCCATCAGAGCCCTAGAAGCCTCGAAGAAAGCAGGGGTGGTGGTGGGCTCTCGGATCCCCAGCATGGAAGGAGCAGAGACTGGCAGAGTCCTAAAACTCATTGGCTAACCAGTACCATCCAATCCGTGAACTTCAGGTCCAAAGAGAGACCCTATGTCAACAAATAAAGGTGGAGAGGTAGGGATGACATGCAATGCTGACCTTAGGCCTGTGTGCTCATGTGCACACAGATGAGCACACACACACACACAAGCGTGTGCTCACGTGCACCAAATAAAGTATCACCACAAGCAACACATTCCAATTTTTGGGAAATACCACACTATCCTGTAGACTTCCTAAAATCAATTTCATACCTATTTTTAATATTATTTATAACTACTATGGTAGTATCATAATTGTACATATTCATGGAGCACTGTTTAATATTCAGTACATATATACTAGGCATAATGATCAAATCAGGATAATCAGCCTCTCCATCCCCAACACCATCTCTTCAAAAACCATAGTAAAACTTCTTGATGTTAACTTTCCCCTACTGCACCCCACTTTGCCACAAGGCACTGTCACATACTCCTCTTTCCCAGCTATATTGTAATATTGTAACACCTTCTCTTATTCATCTCTCTTCCCAGCCTCAGGGAATCACCATTCTTCTCCCTTTAATGAAGTTACCTTTGAAGCTTTCCTATCTGAGTGAGGATGTACCATATTTGTCTTTCTCTTCATGCTCTTTTTACTTAATATGTCAGCCACTAGCTCCAATCTATTTTTTCTCCAAATGATGGTATCTCTTTCTTTCTGTGGATGAATCACAGTCTGTTGTGCATAAATTCTGCATTTTCTTTATTCAGCAGTCAAAAAAAAAAAAAAACCACCCCAGCTGATTGTATATCATGGTTATCTGGAATAAGGTCACAACAATCATGGAAATGAGGATACTTCTTTAATATGCTATTTCTTTTAAAAATATGTTTAGGGTGGGAAAAGCTATACTTTTAAAATGCTCATAGTGTTTTTGGTATTTGGGGAGCCTTTATATTTGCCTTTACAATGGCCACACTAATTTGCATTCCTTGTAACTGTGAAAACAAGTTCCCTTTTCTCAGTGTCCTTGCTAGCACTTGTTTTGGCTTTGTTGTGTTTTTTGACAATAGCCATCTGATTTGGGTGGGTTGAAGCTCTAGTTTTAATTTGCATCCCCATCATGACTAAGAGACACGGAATCTTTCTCACATACATATTGGCCACTTGTGTTGATTTTTAATTTGAATTATTTGGGTGTTTATTGTTGAAGATTTTTAGTTGGTGTTTTTTTCAATACATATAGTCTGGATTATTTGACTCTAGTCAGATGTTGGTGACAAATTTTCCTCTCGTCTTGTCTTTAGGCAGTTGATTACTCCCTTTGCTGTGTTGTAGAAGCTTTCTATGTGGATAGACCCCTCTGTGTTTCTGCTTCTGTAACCTGTACTTCAAGGGTTATGAAATGTTCACCCATTTTCTGATCCTTTAAAAAGCACAACTTGATAATAGGGTCTGATCTTTTTCTTGTGTGGTTAATTTTATCTGCTTGCATTTGCTTGAGGACTTTCTTGTTTGTATTTATCAGGACAAGTGTCTCTAGTTTCCTTATTCTATTGTGTCTTTAGAAGGCTTCATATGAAAGTAATGCGGTGTGGAAAGGGTTTGAAATCAATCTTTTTATTTTCCCATTTCCCAGACTAGTTCTAATGGAATTAGCATGACACATTTATGTGCTAATATATTACAGTGAAATAAATTAATCTATGTTTGATTTTCATCAATAATTATAAAAATTTAAAGACATAAGAATAAGATTATCATTCAGTTGATAATCTTAGAGGTCTCGAAGTATTGAACACCACTGTTATGTTAAGAGCTCTCACATTTGACAGTTTTCCCTAACAATGGACTTGCATGTCTGATTCTGTTCTGCCCTCCCTGTTCATTGTCTATTCTACTCTTCTTCCTGGAACAAAAACTCCATACTTCAGGGATTCATACTTTTTACTCTGATTTTGAGTTAAATCAGTGTGGTTTCTGAATAGATGTTAGGTACATGAAGCCTGGCATATAAGTCCATGATTTTTGAGATGCAATTTGGGGAGGCAGAAGAAGAAGTCCAGTTTCTATGAGATCATACTATTCCAAGGATGGGATTGGTTTCTTTGGTTTAGTACCTGTCTGGAACACACACAGATACACTTACACACACACTCACACATACACAGACTGTGTGTGTATAAATACAGCAGGAGATCATCACATGAGTGAGCCCTGCAGCCTGTGGACCTTCGCCTGTTATCTCCTAGTGAGATTCCAGTGAAATGTAAATTCCACCACTGCAACTGCTCTTTCTGCTATGACCACAACTATGAGCTGCATCGATCATGTTCCAAACCGTGTGTGTGTGTGTTTGCTACTTTTTCCCTTGCTCTGAATCCTGTTTCAAACATCCTTCTCTTTAGAATGCTCCCCCTGAACACTCAGTGGCTCTTCTACAGCTCAGCACTTCGTACTCTAGCTGTGCTCACTCAGTCGATAATCTTAAAGGTCTCGAAGCATTAAACACTACTGTTGTGTTAAGAGCTCTCACTTTTGACAGCTTTCCCTAACAACGGACTTGCAGGTCCGATTCTGTTCTGAACTTCTACACTTGGATTTCCCAGAGAAATCCTAAAATCACAAATCTGTCTTGAGCCACACTCTTCTATGATACTCTCTCCTTTAGAGCTTTCCCCATATCAAGCAATGAGCAACACCACCTGGGTCTCTTCAGTTAATTGCTTGGGCACCATTGACTTTTCCATTTTATAACTGCATTTCAAATCTATCAGGACAAAGTTGGCCTTAGTGCTAAAATGGGTGCCTCTTTTTGTCACTTCCTTGCTACTATACTCAACTACAGGACCTCAACTGTAAGAAATACCCTTATTTCTAAGCCTGATAATTGATGGCTTACTTTCAACAGAGCAACTTCAAAGGGTTCTTTTGAACCGTTAATCAGATCACATCACATCTCTTCTGCATGAATCCTCACCGCTCCCTCCCTTTGTACTCCAAGGAACAGCTGGAGGTCTGGAGGTCTGCCTGGTTGCATTAGACAGACCAGGCCGCTCCTACTTTAAGAATTCTGCATTGCTCTTCTAACTATCTATCAGGAAAACTGTGTCCTAAACAGGTACACATCTAACTTCCCTGTCCTTCAAGTTTTGCTGAGATAGATCCCCACCGAAGGTTAGTTGGGGCACTTTTTTTTTTAATCACAAGCCCGCTATCATAGTCCAACACTTGTGTTGCTCATTAACTTCCTCAAGCATTTTTTTCCACAATGCTCAACAAATTACACTGACCACTAAGGTATCATGTTTATTGTTTTTCTTCATTCATGTATACCCAATAGTGTGTGTGTTCAAAGTACTTTATTTTCTTTAGTGATGAATTTCAAGAACCTAAAATGGAAATTGGTTATGGAAGAGCTTACTAGAAATTTACTAAGTGCATGCAAGGGGAAAATATTTTAAAAAAGCAAGGAAACCAGACAGAATGACATATTCGAAACATATTTTGAAGTCTGGTGAGACAGCTAAGTGGCACTTTGCAGCTATGCCTGATGGTGTGAGTTCACCTCCCATGACCCATGTGGTGGAAGGAGAGAATTAATCCCTGGGAGTTGTCATCTGACCTCCACATGTACACTGTGCTGCACACGCTCCCTCTTGCACACAGTAAATAGACAAACAAACAAACAAATGTAACAAAAAGAAATACAATTTAAGGCTTAATGAACAATGACTGGGTCATGAAGTAATGAGCATAGAATTCATAGAAACGGTACAGCACTTGTAGCAGCAAATAGTCCCAGTTCTAGGAAATGGAAGTGCGAATATCAGGAGTTCAAAGCCAGCATTGGCCTACATAGAGTTTGAAGATACCCTGAGACATGTGACACTGTCTCAAAAGAAAAAAAAATACAAAAGAAACACCAGAGAAGGTGGTGTCATGACTAAAGCCAAATAAAAAGTGAGTCTTAAAGAATAAAATGTCAATCATTTCAGCAAAAGGCATGAACAAAATTCAACCAATTTTCTAACTAGAGATCTAATGTATTTTATTTGAGACTAGAATTGTAAAGTTGACTGAGAATTTTGGTAAAAGATTAAAAAAAAAATAGGAGCCCTTAAAAGAAGAGCTAATTTCCAGTAAACTACTGGAAGTGATATCAGATTCCTTGGCTTTCATATCGGAACATAAAAGTAAAATGGTGACTGAAGAATTCAGCTCTCCAGAATTCAGACTCTCACATTAACAAGCTGCACAAAATCAGCAGAAGCTCAGAGTAATGGGATCATTTCCTCAAAATGAGCTAGCTTTAGAGATGATCATATGCAGAGGCAAAAAACCAATACAGGCTAAAAGCCTGAAAATATGGGAATATTTACTGCACTCAGTAGCACAGCTAAATCATTTCCCTCTAATTTTCAGTAAGTGGTTACTTTTTTGATTGAGTTAATTTTCTCTCAGCTATACAAAGAAGTTGCTCTGTGAAGTGCTCTGCTGAAGAATTAGATTCTCACCAAAGCCCCAGGAGGTGAAGTGCGGCTGCCAGCACTGACCTCTTGCCAAAAAGGACCCAAGCAGACACTGTTTAGGAGGCTCCTGTGGTTCAGTTTGTCAATTGTTAGCTCTTAGACTCTATGCTACTGGCCATGCATTCCAGTCTGTCCCCCACTTTCTTTCTATCAGATTTGAGATGTCATGTTTTAGATTGAGGTCCTTGAACTTGATCTCTAACAGGTGACTCATGTTGAGCTCCTTATGTTTCACCCCACATTGGGTGGGGTGGCTTATAATCAAGCCTGAGGGTGAACTGCTTCTGGGAGTTTCTCCCTGCAGTACCAGACTCCATGAGATTCTGGGTCTGGCTTTGTTCAGTCTGGGTGCCCATCTGGGTGCGAGCTCATAGTCTTGTGGACAGGTGGCTTCTTCTTTTAATACTGATAGCAGCACGCTAGTGCTATATATGACTTTTTTCATTCCATAAATGAAGATGAGACATGCTGTTATAAATAAAGAAAATCTCAGCTATTAATTTTACCAAAGAAGACTCAGAAGCCAAACGCAGGGGTGAAAGCCTGCTAGCTCAGAGAGGCAGAGAAAGCACTCAGTTCACTTTCCTACTCAACTCACATCCCAGAGGAAAAAGCCAAAAGCTCAAAGCTAAAAGCCCCTTCTTCACCATGTCTTAAATACACCCTCTCAGTGTTCCTCTCAGTGTTTCTATTTAATCCCTGTCAGCTGGTTACTTGCTCCACCTCTTGAACTAGGGTTAACTTTATTTAATCCTGTGTACAAGAATGCTCTTGGATTAAAGGTGTGTGCTAGGGCTGAGCCACACACAATCACCTGATTAAAATAAATGGAAAGTTTTTGGATTAAAGTTGTGTGCTGTAGCTGAGCCACTTCACAACTAGAAATAGATTTTTACAGTTCACAGTCTCGGTGTTCATAATGGGATCAAATATTCTGCAACAGGTACACTTTGTCATTTAGGTATGGTGACATAACAAAGGACTGGGTGCTGTCTGTCTTTTGGCCTTTTAGGTAGAAGTACTTCTCTTGTTGAACAGTTAATATTCTCTTTAACTCTACTTTAGTCTTCCTGGATCGAACTATTTTTTTGTCATGTGAAATGCAGAGACAATTACCAAAGTATCAAAATGAATGGACTAAAAATGTCAGCCTTCTCTGTGATTTCAGCTGAGGGAAGAGCTCATGAGCTTAGTCAGCCCATTAGGGCAAGTGTTCAAGTGAACATTCACTAGTGGCTTGCTATTAGAGTTATAAGAAGAGGCCACATGTCCATGCTCACCAGACTATGAGTCATCCTACCCAGCTAGATCCCAGGACTGAACAGAGCTTAACCCAGGATCTCATAATCTAGTACTCCAAGTAGGAACTCCCAGAGCTACTCCACCTCATGGATGACTGTTAGCCACCCACCCAATGCTGAGCCTCAGAAACACATAAAACTAAAATCAGGACCTTTGTTAGAAATCAAGATTAAGGACTTGACCTAATATATGACACCCTGAATCTCATAGAAGAAAAAGACGGGGGTTGAATATATAGCCAGCAGCACAGTCACTAAGCCCCAACAATTGGCAAATGGGATCACAGGAACCTCTTTTTTTTCCCCCACAGGAACCTCTTAAACAGTATCTGTAAAGCAAAAGATGCTGTCATTCAAGCGAAGAGGCAGGCTACAGAATTGGAGTTAGGCTTTAGAATATGCAAATGAAAAGGCTAAACACCAAGAAAACAAATAGCTCAACCTAAAAATAAGCTAAACAGAGGGTTCTCAAATGATAAAATACAAGTGGCCCAGAAACTCTTTAAAAGTGTCCAACATCCCTAGTCATCAGGGAAATAAAAATTAAAAATACTTTGTTTCATCTCACCCTAGGCAGAATGGCCAAGATCAAAAAAACAAATGACAGCAGATGCTGGCAAGAAAAGGGAGTCCTCTGCAGAACTTGTGCTCATAACTGCTGAGCTATCTTTCCAGCCCAGGATTTTATATCTTCTTACAGAGGTTTGCTCATCTATGTTCCCTCTTGCTATATTTACAAGAGCCAGGGAAGAAAACAGCCTAGAAGTCTATCAATTGATGAAGGTATAATACAGATGAAGTACATTTACATGATGGAATATTATTCAGATGTAAAGAAAAAAAACAAATGACAGCAAGCAGATGCTGATGAGGATGTGGAGATGGGGGAATGCTTGTTTATTGCTTGTGGGAGTGCAAACTGGTGCAACTGCTATAGAAATCAATGCAGAGGTTCATCTCTTTGTTCCTATGGTGTTTTCTTAGACTTCTTTAGATCAGCATCTGTAATTGTGCATTTCCTGTGGCCACTTGCATATGTTTATCCTGTCTTCAATCAAAGTATATCTTCCAGTATACTCTGTAGAACAGGCTTAGTGGCCATAAATCCCTTTATTTAGTTTTATCACAGAAAATATAACTTCTCCTTAACGTTTATTTTTAAATTCTCCTTCAATTTTAATCGTTTTGCTGGGTGTACAGTCAGGGTTAACAATTGTGATTTTTCTGAACTTGGAACTTCCTAGATCCCCTTTGCTTAAAAAGTTTCTGTTGAGCCTTCTCTCTTGTGGCTTGAAATATTTTTCTTGTTTTAAATATTTAATTGTAATACGTGGTGGGAGTTTATTTTTCTAGTCCTGTCTATTAGGAGTTTTGTGGACCCTTTTCATGTGCGTGGGCATCTTTTTCTGTAGACTTGAAAGATTTCCTTCTATGGTTATCCTCAAAATATTCTCTATGCCTTTGCTATAGTGTTTTCCTTCTTCTGTGTCCATAACCTGAAGGTCAGGTCTTATCATGGTTGTTCAGACTCTTCCACTTTCTGTTCACATTTCTTCTTTTTGTCATTGACTTTTACTGAGTGATCCAATTCCTCTTCTCTGCCTTGCATTCCTGATTCTCCATTTCTTGCATGATCCAGTCTATTGGTGAGGTTCTGCACTCAGTTTTTTACTTGGATCATTGAGCTTTTCATTTCCAGTATCATTTTAGTTTCGGCTTTGTTCAACAATTCTAAGCTTATTTACACTTATTTGTTTGACTTTCTTATTTCATTCATTTGATTTTGTTCTCTTGAAGTAGATTCTTCTAGTCTTTGAATTGTTTGAATATAGTCATAATCATCTTTTAATTATTTTTTCTGGAATTTCTTTCAAGTAATTTTCATTAGATACAATTATTTAGAGGTTAGTGATTTGGGGAGTACACATATATTTTTATTTATTTATTTTTATTTTTTTGCTGTTTCTGTATTGGGTCTTCTGCATAGGGAGTTAGTTCACTGGGTTAAGTTTTTCTTTGATATTTTTTATTTCTAAAATTCAAGTCCCCTTTTAAACTTTTAGTTGGTAGTGCTTGTGGTGTTCAGTAGAGGACTACATCCTAACAAAGTTGTGGTCTCCTTTCTCTCTACGAGACTGGAATTTAGGAGCAGAGGAGCTGTCTCCGGTTTTTCTATGAGGTCCGCTGTTGACCTATTGTCAGCTGGGTGTCCTTCTGGCTGTGCAGCTTTCACTGTGAGTTCTGCTACTCTCTGCAGGGCTATGGCCATACTGAGAGTCAAATCAGGTCCCCACCCTGCCCCTGAAGACTTATAAAACCTACCACAGGTAGATCTAATCAGGAGTTAAATGCAGGCCCCATTCTTGGAGACAATGTGGCTAGAAAACATACATATTTTATTGCACATTTGGTTTGAGCATCTCTGAAGTCTTATTTGAAAACTACACATTGCATTTTCATGATTAAAGCAAATGTCAGAGAACAGTGTTACTGGTCTATAAGGCATAATTGCTTTATTTCTTGTTTTTATTTTACTTTTCATGTTATTTATAAATAAGAAAATGCATTCATATGAAACCTCTGAATTTGAATGCCTTGAGGGTTTTTTTTTTTTCGGATTCAAATAGTGTGACCGGTGATTATTTCCTTTCTTCTTTTTTATCACTTTCTGACACCCTCAACATGAATAGAGGGATAGGTGAAAAGCAAAGCACCGGGAGATCAAAGGAAAAGTTAGTGCTGAAACTGTGCAGTCTCATTGCCAGTCTGCTTTGCATATAGCATGATCCAGCATTTGCATGGACATGGACTGGCAGTTGATTATGCTCTGGGTTGTAGTAAGAGCTTTTCATAAGAAGAAACCCTGCTGAGTGTGTGTTAAAAACTTTTGTTACCATGACAAGGTGCCCTATAAAGTCAGCTTAAGAAAGGAAGAATTTATTTTGTCTTAATTTAAAGACATGGTCCATCATGCCAGAGAAGGCCTGGTCAAAAGAACCACTCTAGCGTCTGTGAGGTCCTCCTTCCACAGCCAGAGCATGAAACAGAGAGATGATTGCCGGTGCGCTGAGTACTCTCTCCTTTTTCTTCTCTCTGTAACTCCAGCACATGAGACTCACCCGCACTCAGGGCGAGTCTGTCCTCCTCAATTGACTTCTCTAGAACATCTCAGTGCTGACAGTAGCATCCTTAGACAGTTTTAGTCAAGTTGAAAATGAAGATTGACCATCCATTTCCAAGGCCAAGCAGTACAAAGGTTTAACAGTACCTTTATCATGCCTCAATAGCACAGCAATGAAAAGAATTGAAAGGGAAAATGATGAATGTTTTAGAACATAAAATGTGATCTTGGAAGTGGAGCTGCAAAGATCTAATACATTGGTCAACCAAATGAGTAGTGTCTGTGGTGAGTGGTAACATTTCCTAGGACAATTCTGAATCCTAAATGTTAAGCCCCTTTTCTGCCTAATTGCTATTTCATTGGAAGCACTGGATAGCCAGACAGGATGTCAAGTAGAATTTCTGTCTGGAAATGAATTTGAAAACATAGTGATGAGATGAAAGTGAATACCAAGGAATTCCATGCTCAGAAAAAATTTTTAGTTGATAAACCAGCTAAAAATTAATTCTCAGAAGGAATAGAAATGAATAAGCAAAAACTCTCTAAATGTCCCCCAAACTCTTCCATCTACAAAATAACACTCAGCTTAATTTTCAGAACAAATGGGATATATCTAAGAATGCCTTGCTCCGACCTATCCCACTAACTAGAATTGAAATTTTATGTCTCTTCTTAAATTATTTCTGGCTTGATATTGACTTCATTTGGCATTTATATTGTCTGTTGAATATATCATAATCTACATACACAAGTGCTGAAGGGATTTATTAGGGTTTCATCTGTGTTCTTTTGAGAACAGTCACTAATGTCTATAGCGCTATTCAAGAAATCATAATACCAGTCACACTGAGAGGCTTCATGAAGCTTCATGAAGGTTGGCTTTCATCCCAAGCTGATGCATTCTGTCACTGACAGGTGATTGGATCGTGAGAGCTGCAACAAGATAAATGGATTAATCCATTGCTTGACACATAATTTGATGCCTTATTTGGGAGGAGGTAGAAAATAAGAGATGTGGACTAAATGGAGAAGTGGATGGATAGGGGCATGCTCAGGAAAGGCAACTCTTGACTCTTCCTGTTCTTCTTGCTTCTCAAATGCCATCTCCACATCCTCTGTTATCCCGGATGTTACTTTGACATAACCCTCCAACAATGGGGCTAGCCTATCATGGGCCGAAACTGCTGAAATCATGACAAAAATAAATCCTTTCTCCTTTTAAAACATTCCTTTCGGGTGTTTGTCATAGTGACAAAAGGTTTAACACAGATATGTTTCACATTCTTAGAAGTTATTCTTATCACTTAAGAGTTCTAGAGACCTTTTAGAAATGATTTCTCAACTCCTACTACCCAGCAGATATAGGAGAGCAGACTAGAGGAGGCCTGTATGCTGATACTTTAGGCCTTCCAAGAAGCAGATAGAATTCAAAGCTTCTTGGCTATTGCTCAAGGCTGCTACGCACTCTGGTTATTATTTCTCATTCACTTAAACAATTGCTCAAACTTCTCTAGTCCCTGAAAGGTGTTGTTAAATTACCTCCATCTTTTATTAAGTAGACATTTCAACTTCAAAATGTGCTTTAAGTTATTTCCATATTTTATGTTGGCTTTGCAGTAGTCAATAAGAAATAGCTTTAAGAAACAAGCTGGAAGAATCTGAGTATTTGTTCCCAGTGTTTCAATGCTACTTATGACTGTAATATTCAGACCTTATACATGTGGAAGTCAAGTTCACTGCCAATCAACTAACAAAATTTCAAACATGATTTACTGCTACTTCCCAGCAGCTGATAAAACAACAAACATTGAAGTAATAGTTATTACAGAGCGGTGGGACCTCAGCATCATCACAGCAGCGGTATGGTTTGTCCTTTTCTCCTTTCTTTCTTTTAACGATTTATTTTTCCATTACTCTCTAAAAGTTTTGGGTTGAGGTATGTAAGTAGGATGTGGTCTAGATGCAGCATATTCATGTCCAGAACTACCAAAGGATAAAAGAAAAGTTTTAATTGTTTGAATCATCACATTAACAACAGAGTATATGGGCTGATAGTGGAAATAAGTTTTTGCACCCACCCCCGTGATAAACAATGATCCTCGTTTCATAACAAAAATATTCTCATTTCATAATAAGGAGACTGAAGACTCAGACTAGTGATAGTGAGGCAGTTTATTGTACAACCTTGCAAGGCTTATAATGAGCCTAGAATGACAGTCTGATTGAAGCAGAGAAGACTTTTCATAACACTGGGCCACAAACAATCTTTGTAATCCTTCATGAGTCCCCTCTCCCTTTTTTTTTAATAATCAAGAGGGCACATTCTTATGTGTCTCCTGAATCCTATCTTTCCCTCTGTTGCTTTCATTTCTTTTCCACAACAATAACTGTGTGTAGGTTCATCTCTACATTTTATATCCTCTTTATTTTAAATCTTATCAGACACATGAACTCACAAGCAAATTTGGCTGTAATTTTCCACCCTAAACTTTGGGTGAGGAGAAGCATAGTAGAATTTGGGGGGTAGGTAACTACACTAGCAGGCATTAGCAGGGGTGTGTTATTTCGGGTTCATTTGTAGACGGCTCAAGGTACCTTTGAACATGAACCCTTGGATGTTATTTCTAACACCCATATTTTAAAAGGAGTTCAATTAAAAATTTTTTTTTAGTTTTTGAAAAAAAAAAACCATAAAAGTCTACATTCCAAAGAAATGCTAAAGTCAAATTTTTAAATCCTAAAAACATGAGAAAAGAGTAGCCAAGGTGGCTTGCCAGACAACTTAGTGGGAAAGATCAAGTAGGGACAGAGGAGGATGGGCAGGAGTGTGACAATGTGCTCATCAGATTCAGAGACTTTGTTTACACATAAAGTCCCAGCAAGGAAGAGGTTGGCTCTAGATTGAAGAGGGCTGTCATGTTCTGTACCTCTGCTTTTCTCCTGCAATATCTCCTTAATATTTTTCAAATATACATCTGTGATAAATAATTGTAATGGCCATGGAAGTGTCCAAGATCTGCCAAGTTTTCTCTCCCATGCCCCATGTGTAAGGCTTACCTCATCCTTAAAACAAATACTGTTTTCTTGTAAAACTGTAAAGAGGAATGGACACTTTATAGAGTGAGTCTGGGCCAGTCTCAGTTCAGTACACAAAGGAAGCTAAAACCCACCAACATGGTGTGCTTCCGAAATATCTCACCTAAACAAATATGGTTCTATAAATCCAGAATTATTTCCTCTATCCACTTACAGCTTATGAGTTTTCAGCATCGCCTCCAGAAAGCCAATCAACTGGCAGTAAAATTGATTTTACATTTCTTTCCAAAAGGCAACGTAGATTGTCCTCACACTAACACATTTTGCCTTCCAGGAAAGAGTATGTCTTAGTCAAGAAGTATAAATGTGAGTCTTTTAAAAGTTACAAAGCCACTTTTGGCAGACATTATAAATATATTTACCAATTCTCTCTTCCGTGTAAATGCAACCACCATCTTAAATATGTGATGTTTACATTAAAATTAAATAGCATTCGAAGGTTGTTTGTGATTGTGCAGTGCAAAATTCTTCAGAAGCATGTGTGGATGCGCTTTGGAAAACAAGCACACTCATATAAATAATGCTCATATAAAAATGCCTTCTTTTGTTCATCTGAACATGGAAATAACAGAGATAATTCATTAGTTATTGACCACACTTTCAGCAGAAAACCTAGAAGTGACGACTCAATTTGGTGTGACGAGATGGTAGTACCATGTTTTGTAATTTATTAGAGATGCTTTCAACATCTGTGCATATGGCTTAAATGGCTTCTGCACTGTTCAGGCTATCGAACTTCTATTGAGCTGTGATTATGTGCTTTGTTTCCTTCTCTGCCCCCTTAGTGCTCATCATGAATTGCTAACAGGTGCAGAGACCCACAGCCTGTGAAGCCTTTGTTGTTCTTTTTTTATACAGATGTAATCACCTAAGGGCTTTTTTAAGTCTGAATGTTTAGAAAACCCATCATCAAGTCTGCATGTGATTAGATTTAAATTCCAAATACATCCACAAAGCAAGCTAGTCACATTGTCACAGTGTCCTTGAAACAGAAGAAGAATCAAAAACAAAAAACAAAAAACAAAAACAAAAAAGCCTTACTTCTACTTTTTCTCAAACTCAAACACAAATCCCAGGGCAGACACTAAATTTTCTTTTGAGGGCATGAACTCTGATCATTTTTATTACTAGCAACCTGACATGTTTTCAAAAGATTATTTTTTGCATGCCAATTTTTTTAAAAAAGCATTTTTGTTCAGTCTTGAATTTATCTTTGCTCACGTTTTAGATTATCAGGCACTCTGCTTCTGAGTTCCTCCTCCTTCACTCCTTCATCCTGGGTTAGGTGACAAACCTATCTCAGGCAAGGCATTTCTGATGGCTCTAGCTAATCACCCCAAGGGTGACCTCTTGTCTTTGCATTCCAGCTCGAAGCACTGGTAACTGGGGCTCTGGTTTGCCCCCTCGTTGTGAATCTGCCATGTGCTCCAGGCCTTTAGGATTCAGAGTGACTGTCATCCAGCTATCTGCTGCCCAGTCTTACAACCTACTACTTGCTGATGAGCCATCCTGGCATTTTCTACCTGTGTATAATCAGCACCTGGCAGTAAGCACATCCTATGCTCATACTCATGGATGAAGGTTAGAAAATCACTCCACCTGGATGGTTTCCATGGCTCACGTGCTCTACAGTGATGTCTGCACACCGAGGCTCTGTGAGTTTGCTTTTTCTTTTTTTTCCTTTTTACAGTGTTTTCTGCCTGTTTAACTACATCTGTTAGCTGGTCTTCCTGTTGGTTGGCTGGCTCAGCCTTCAGGATGACAGAAGTACAGTGGGTATCATCATATCCTGCAGAATTCTAACCACTATGGTTTGCCCTGCTCAGCTCACAATTCATTTACTTACATGCTCTGTGGCTCTGCAAAAGATATTTTATCTACCAAAGCTTCAGTTCCGTATCTTTAAAGTATGAGTAGTTAATTTCAATCATTGGTTGATATGACCATTAAATCAGGTGACATTTCTAATGCACTTAGTACTGTGTTTGGAAAACAATATATAGCATAATAGAAAATGATTTGAGATGTTATAACAGTGTAAGTTATAGAATCAAAAACAAAGTAAAATTCTGCTCAAGATACTGTTTTAACTTTCTTTTCAGATTTTTAAAATTCCACTGATTGCAAAAGTTAAAATAAAAAAGGACAAGGACTCAGAAATATCAGCAGTATATTTGGGCAGAATTGTGGTTTATCTCTACCTACAAAAGAAACAGCAGAATTTATAATTTAAGTTACCACAAAAATATTGTTGTTATTATAATAATCACAATATAATAATTAAGCTAACGTAAAAGTCTATACAGCTTATGTTGATTTTTTCCCCTATAAAATCACATACCATCAACTCTCTCTCTGAGACAAGATTAGCTAAAATTTGTCTTCTAGATGGCCAGGGGAAATTGTATTATGCAACTTCTACAGTCAATATTTAAACAGTCTTTGTGAAGGATACTGCCCTGGACAAACACCAAGGTAAGGGCAGCAGGAAGCCATGAGAACTGTCTGTGCCAGGGCACAGGTTTTGGGCTGCAGGTAACAGTTCTCCCTGTGGAGGCTGAAGGAGCTAGAAACTCTACTGGAGTGCCCAGAACTCAGAGCTCCCTTGCCAAGGGAGCATACCTGGGTTTCCAAACAAGAAAGTTCTGAACTCTCGGTATCTTGTGGGAAAGCACACTGTAGTCATTCTCATCTGCGATAGGACAGCTCGTTGGGGTTAGCCTCATTTCTTCCACCGGTGTGATGTGCCTCCGTATGCTTTATGGTGGTTCCATGGGGAAGGGTGGAACGTGTGTTCGGTCAGTGCCTCTGAGGTACCTCCTTGGAGTTCTGTATGAGGAGCTGCGGTGAACAGAGGTGGGGCAAGGATTTGACACGAATAAGAGACACGAAGAGAAAATATTCAAGTGAAGATCTCAGGACGCATGGTAGTCCCTCTCCAGGTACACCCACAGAAGTTTGCTCAGAAAGTGGGGAAACGTGGTTTCTTTCCTCCTCACCCCAGTTTTCTTACAGATTAGAACCATAGCAAGAATGAGGCAGGTAAAGAAATATGGGTTGTTGTGGATTGAATTGCACCCACTAAAACTCATCCTGAACTCCTAATTCATAGCACCCCCAAACAGGACTATCTAGAGACAGGGTCTTTAAAGAAATAATGAAGACAAAATGCAGTTTTTAGAATGAACCTTAACCTCATATGAATGATGCTCCCATACGATTATAAACATATACATAGAGATTATAATCACAGGGAGAAGGCAGCCATTTATACGGCAGGGGAGAGACCTCAGAAGTGTCGTGCCTGACAACATCTGATTGGACTTCCAACCTCCAGAATCGTTGGGAAATAGGTGTCAGCTGTTAGGTTGTTGAACCTATGGTAGGTGTGGCAACTCTTGAAAACTACTACACAGCCAGATTAGAGTGTTGAAAAGCGTTACAGGGAGATTTACTTAAAAAAAAATTAGCAGAATAGAAAGGACTTCAAACAAACAACCCAGGAGGGGTCTGAGTGACCTTTAATGAGACTCCTCCAAGGCTCGGAAAATGAGTTTCTCTCTAAATTTACCTAAGTACCGTTATACTAATCTGTGGGTGAAAGGGTAAATATTTAGAATACAGTTAGAAATTATATTGGTTTAAAAAAATAGCAAAAGTGGAATCTTCCTTAGGGTCTATGGCTTCTCTAGAAATGAATGGGTGTTCAGTGGCATCCATGAATTCCCTTGCATGATCAGGCCTGAAGTCCAGTCAGAAAGCTGTTGGCTACCCACATGATGATAGCAGCACTATTGTGCCGTAGGAGCTATCTTAACTGAGCTGGTCATTGTCGTGTGTCATAGGCTTTATAACTGAGTAGTCAGTTGATTCCTTTCTTTCTTTCTTTCTTTCTTTCTTTCTTTCTTTCTTTCTTTCTTTCTTTCTTTCTTTCTTTCTTTCTTTCTTTCTTTCTTTCTCTTTCCTTCTCTTCCTCTTCCTCCTTCTTTTTTCCAACTTGCCCAGCATCTTCCGATACTGTGAGAGCAAGTCATTAGAGAGAAGAGAGGGCTTCCAGGTCAGTTTCAGTTTGATTGTTCCAAGTCCTGTGTCCAAAGTATATGTTGTCTACAACAAAAAGGCTTACATTCGGGTACTACAAGGCAACCAATACAATAGTAATAGCTTATATTGTTTTGGGAGTCTCTTGGACTTCCTGACCAACAATTGGAAGGGAGGTTCCCCATACTTGGCACTGGGGTTTCTCTTACATAGTCTGTGTCTCTTGGAAGAGATTATTATCACACTATGTAGTATAACTACATTTTAAAACTATATGTGTATATATATTGACACACATGTACACACACACATACTCACACACACATTTAAGTAAGATTATAAAACAATGTGTCTCCCTATGCCTTTCCCAAACATCTTTGGTGTTATTTATCATTTCTTTCCTCTTCCTTTATATTTCCTTCACTTCTCCTTCCTAGGTAACCCCCAATTTTCTGCTTTCCATCTTCATAGCTCTCATATCCCACTATCCTTGTCTCTATAATGCTTTCTTTTCCCAACCCTGTCCACAAGTTTTCTTTTTAATTGCCTAGTTTCTATGATAACTCCGGGCTAAAGATTTAGAGCTAGGCTCTACAAATAAAAGGTAGAACATGTGGCATTTGTCTTTCTAAGTCTGTAGTATATTTTCTAGTTCTGTTCATTTACTTGAAATTTCCATGAATTCATTTTTCATTACAGGCTGAATAGAATTCTACTGTTTATATACATATATACGTATATATGTATGTATGTATAAAGCATATAATATATTTTGACCATATTCAAGTTTATCCCTTTGTGTTCCTACCGTCACATCCCTCCCTCTCCCATGAGTCTCCTTTTTTTCTCCAGTCTCCCTTCCATTTTCATATGTAATGTGTATTATGTATGCTTTGTGTATCTGTATGCAATTTTATATCTGCAAAAAGGAGAAAACATGATTTTGTGATATTTTACTTCTGAGTCTGTTCTATTTAATTTGAGGTAATGCTCTTCAGTTGCAAGGATTTTCTAGCAAACTACATAATTTTGTACATTTTATCATTAAATAAAAGAGCAAGGGGAAGGGGAAAGGAGGGGAAGAGGGTTGCTGGGAAGAGAGGAGGGAGGGAACACTCTTGGGTTGTAAAGTAAATAAAACTGAAATTAAAAAAATAAAATTAGAGGAAAAATTAAATGAGACAGCACTGTGCACAGGCATGCTTGCACCATGTAAAGGCAGAAGTCGATGCTGAGTGTCTTACCCTGTGTCTTGTCACTGATTTTCTCTAGACACTGTCACTGAACTTGGAGTTCACAGATGTCAGTACCAGCTAGCCCTAGCTCTAGAGATCTTTCCATCTCTATCTGGCCAGAGCTAAGATTAGAGACTTGTGCCACCATGACCAGCTTTTAACATGGTTGCTAGGGGGCTGAGCTCAGGCCCTCATGTCTGTATGGCAAGCACCCAGCCCATCAATGGACTCTTAATTTTCAGTTGATGAAAATAACAAGTGATGGGCTGGAGAGATGGCTCAGTGGTTAAGAGCACTGTCTGCTCTTCCAGAGTTCCCGAGTTTAATTCCTACCAACCAAATGGTGGCTCACAATCATCTATAATGTGATCTGGGACCCTCTTCTGTTATACAGGTGTACATACAGATAAAGTGCTCATATACATTAAATAAATATATAAATAAATCTTTTTTTAAAAAGATAAATAAATAAATCTACTTTTAAAAAAGAAAATAACAAGTGACAGTGAATATGTTTTATGTTTATTGGCCATTTATACTTCATCTTTTGAGAAATATTTGTTCATTTCTTTATTCCATCCATTCATTGGGCTGTTTGCCTTTCTTATTATTGAGTTGGGTTTTTTGTTTTGATAAATTCTGAAGATTGGACAAGGCACTGTGGAGTGGTTTCTAGAAAGAATTCAGGAAGGACTATTGAGAGATGAGTGTTATTTTATAGATTTGTTTGTACAGTTCCTATCAGGATTCCCTCCGTGGTGCTGCGAATAGTCTTCTTTTCCTATTTCAGGCAGTGCATATTTCTGATTGCAAATTTAATGACCTGCCTGTAAGTCTACCCAGACATTCAGAGAACCCTTCATTGCCTGCTGGGTTTTAAGTGCCTTCAGCTCCCAATGATCAAAACCCAATGGCAGTGTGCTCGAGGTAGCAGGTTCTGAAGGAATTCAAGTTTGACCTCTATGAGGCCACGTTTGCCCATCCTAAAAACCCAGGGCTGTATTTAAAGGTCTCTGGCTCCTAACTCACTTAAAATTTCCTAAGTGGCATAATTTTGAATCACAGTTAATTGCCAGCCTTGCTGTCATTATTTGCTTTCATATGAAGGCAGGGGTATCAGTGAGGGTACACAGGCAAAGCAAGAAGAGTTTTCCATATACAATTTATGATCAGAATTGGAGGGAGCAAATGCACAAGAATCTTACTGACCTTTACATGCATATCTTCTATCTCAACACTTTGATAAATTCAAAGGCACTCCCCCTAAATCTCAACTCTTTCCTACAAATCGAGCTCTAAGGGAAAAAAATGTCAAATTTGTCAGTGGAATTTTAGGTTATTTGGGATATTTTCATCTGTAGGATCAGATGATCTGTGAGTACAGAGAATTTTACTTTTTCCTTTCTAGCTCTGTTCTGCTTCCCTAATTACTATGGCAGAGTGTCACAATACAATGCTAAATAAAAGGAAGCCAGCATCTTCTCTTTTTCAGGTTCATCAGTGAAAGATATCGGTTCTTTGCCACTATGTAGAATGTTATCTGTGAGGGTTATAAGTGCCCTCTTTCTAGCTGAGAAATTTCTCTTCTATTTCTAGTTGTGTTGAGTGATTTTTTTACCACATGAGTCGTTGGATTTTGTCAAATGCTTTTTCTGTATCAATTGTGCAGATCATTTTTGTCTTCATTCTGTGGACATCCTGTATAGTGTTATTTTCCACTTCCTAATGGGGAGCCTCCTGCTTCACCAGTTACCCATCTCCTCTTGCACATCATCTTGTTTTCAGATGAGAATGAAGGAGAAATTTCTGTACGTACTCTGAGATCAGGAGCCCACAGCCTGGGGCCGGAGACCACTGCACTCTGTCTTCTAAGGTGCCCACATCGTTCCCATTTTCATAGGTGTTTGTTCCTTTAAAATCAGTGAAAAATATTCTTTCAAGGTCCACTCCCAGGCTTGGTATTTTCTTTTGCTTTGAGATGAGCTATGAATGTTAAGAAGCAATTGATGGAAAGCTCTAGAAAAGAGTCCCGGGAGCAATCTTTTTGCTGGAAGCAAAATTTCTAAGGCCCAGAGAATTGCTCTCCGTATACGCTTCCTTTTCTTCAAACTCAGCTTGAGGGCTTTCTTGAATCAGTCATCTAGGAGAGTGAAAATCCTCCAATTCTCAGGAAAAACTATCTGTACTCTTTAGACTTAGATCCATTAAAAAAGGAAGAAAGACAGGACCAAGAGTGTAAAGAGAGCGTTCTAGAAGGTAAGATTGTGTAAATGTGTGAACAATAGAAGGCTAGCAAGAGAGAGACAGCAGAGGAAAGGCCATTGTGCTGGGGTGAGCTTGTACTGTAGGGACAGGCAAGTCCCTCCCCTTCCTAAGTCAGCGCAAGGACTTATGTGACAGCTGAGTCTTCTACTATTATGGGAAGAAACACTTGTTTAGAGTTGGTAATCCGGTGCAGTTCTTCATTCCTTTTGAAATCTGAAGTTAAAAGAAAGCTTAGAAAACTTCCCAGCCAGCTGAGATAATCGACCTGTTCATTGTCTCCTCTCAGATGAAAACAGTGTGCTGAAGCTGATCTTTCTGTACTCAGCTTTTCATTTAATACACAAAGAATGAGGAGTGAGCAATCACAGCACATCACCAGAGACAAAGGACCTAGCATTGAAAATGTTGATTAGAATTTCTTCCAAGTGGGGCAGGACATGAGGGTGTAACCAAGAAAACTAGCATTGGCTACACTCAGCCTTTCTTTCAGTCACAATTTTTCATCATCAGCAAGTACTGTCCATTACCTATTAAACTCAGAGGTGGTTATTCTCAAAGTCAGTGATGTAACTAGGGTCAGGGAGAAGGGAATTGAGAACTGTACATTGTGCTACAAACTCTAGTTGAGTAACAGAGTTAAAAGCAAAGCAGCCACAATTTCTGTATCCATTCCTCAATTGAGAGGCATTAGGGTTGTTTCCAGATTCTGGCTATTACAAATAAAACTGCTACAAACGAGGTTGAACAAATGTCCTTGTTGTGTACTTGAGTATTTTTTGGATATATGCTTAGGAGTGGTATAGCTGGATCTTGAGGAAGTGCTATTCCTAGTTGTCTGAGAAAGCACCAGATTGATTTCCAGAGTGGTTGTACAAGTTTACATTCCCACCCCCAGTGGAGGAGGGTTCCCCTTTCTCCACAACCTCTCCAGCATGTGTTGTCACTTGAGTTTTTGATCTTAGCCATTCTGGTGGGTGTAAGGTGAAATCTCAGGGTCGTTTTGATTTGCATCTCCCTGATGGCTAAGGACATTGAACATTTCTTTAGGTGTTTTTCCGCCATTCTACAGTCCTCTACAGAGAGTTCTCTGTTTAGCTCCATACCCCATTTTTTAATTGGATTACTTGATTTGTTGCTTTTTAACTTCTTGAGTTCTTTATATATATTGGATATTAGCCCTCTGTCAGATATAGGGCTGGTGAAGATCCTTTCCCATTCTGTAGGCTGTCATTTTGTTTTGATGACAGTGTTTTTTGCTTTACAGATACTTTCCAGTTTCATGAGGTCCCATTTATTGATTGTTGCTCTTAAAGCCTGTGCTGTTGGTGTTCTGTTCAGGAAGTAATCTCCTGTGCCAATGAATTCTAGGGTCTTCCCTACTTTTTCTTCTAACCTATTTAATGTGTCTGGTGTTATGTTGAGGTCTTTGATCCACTTGGACTTTATAAACTCACATTTTTAGTACAGTATTTGTACTCTTAGAGCGTGAGCTGTTGGTGTTTTGTTCAGGAAGTTGTCTCCTGTGTCAATGAGTTCAAGGCTCTTCCCCACTTTTTCTTCTAACAGAAATTGTGATACATTTTCACAATGGAATACTACTCAGCAATTAAAAAACAAAGAAATCATGAAATTTGCAGGCAAATGGTGGGAACTAGAGAAGATCACCCTGAGTGAGGTGTCCCAGAAGCAGAAAGAAAGACACACATGGTATATACTCACTTATAAGTGGATATTAGACATATAAGATAGGATAAACATACTAAAATCTGTACACCTAAATAAGGAGGACCCTGGGTAAGATAATCAATCCTCAACCAGGAAGGCAAATGGGATAGACATAGGAAGAAGGAGAAAACAGGGAAGAGGACAGGAGCCTATCACAGAGGGCCTCTGAAAGACTATCCAGCAGGGTATCAAAACATATGCTGAGACTCATAGCCAAACTTTGGGCAGTGTGCAGGTAATCTTATGAAAGAAGGGAGAGATGGAAAGACATGGAGGGGAGAGTAGCTCTACAAGGAGAGCAACAGAAACAAAATATCTGGGCACAGGGGTCTTTTCTGAGACTGATATTCCAACCAAGTACCATGCATGGAGATAACTTAGAACCCCTGCACAGATGTAGCCCTGTCAGCTCAGTGTCCAAGTGGGTTCCCTAGTAAGGGGAGCAGGGACTGTCTCTGACATGTACTCGGTGGCTGACTGTTTGATCTCCTCCCCCTGATGGGTGAGCAGCCTTACCAGGCCACAGAGGAAGACAAAGAAGCCAGTCCTGATGAGACCTGATAGACTAGGGTCAGAGGGAAGGGGAGGAGGACCTCCCCTATCAGTGGACTTGGGAAGGGGCATGGGAGGAGTTGAGGGAAGGAGGGGTGGAATAGGGAGGGGATGAGGGAGCGGGCTTCAGCTGGGAAACAAAGTGAATGAACTGTAATTTCTAAAGAAATAAATAAATTAAAATACCAAAGCAAAGCAACCTTTTTCTGGATTGCTTTTGGTTGTTTATGGAGTGAGAACGTTTGAAGCTCTGCTCTCTCACTTCCCTCTGCTCTCCTCTCAGTCCCTCCCCTTGCTCTCCCCCCCCCCTCCATTCCCTCAACTTTCTACCCCTGCCCTCATCTCAGTTCCAATCAGTTTGGAAATGAAATTAGGAAAACAATTATTTTATTGCTTCTTGTGATATTGGGTTCTTTTTTGTTGGTGGTGGTGGTAGTGATAGTTTTGTTTGTTGTTCTTTGTTTTGAGACAGAGTCTCTCTAGATAGCTCTGGGTGTCCTGGAACTCACTGTGTAGATCAGGCTGTCCTTGAACACACAGAAATCTGCATACCTCTGTCTTTTGAGTGCTGGGGCTAAAGACTTGGGGCATCAAGTTAGGCTAGAAAACAATTCTTATTAAAAATAAAAAAGCATTCAAAACAAGAAAATCCCTAAAAATAAATGTAGTTAAAAGAGTCCAAGATTTATACACTTGACATGTGAAGGTTAATTCCTCAGTTATACTGAAATATAAAATAGTGCAAATATAAATGATAAAATTTGTAGCAAAATAGAGTATTCTGTATGATGATTATTTTGTAGTTAATTTTTTTCAGTTTAGACTAGAATTTTCAAGTATGGTGTCTGTGCTGATTTGTTTTTATCAACATGATGCAAATTAGGGTCACCTGGGAAAGGGGCGCCTCAGTTAAAGTCTCCATCACACTGGCCTGTGGGCAAATATGTGGAGGCATTTTCTTTGAATTGAGACTGATGTAGGAGGGCCCAGACCATCTTGGGTTGTGGGAGCCCTGGATGGGTGATTCTAAGTTGTTTAAGAAATCAGGATGAGCAAGCCTTAGAGAGTAATCCAGTGAGCTGTATTCCTCTATGGTTTTTCTTCAGTTCCTGTCTCTTGTCTTTCCTTGGAGACAGACTGTCATCAGTATAATTAAATAAACCCTTCCTCCGCCCCCCCCCCCCAAGCTGGTTTTGATTAATGTTTTATCACAGCTTCAAAGAAGCAAAATAGGCAGGAAAAAAGCCAAGGTGGTAAGAACAGATATTTAGCTTCTAAAGAAGAAAAATAACATAGGAGAAAGAATGTTGGATTACCTGATGGTATTAAAGCCTGAGGTGGGTTAGTTTTGCTAGCAAATTTGAATGGATCAAGAAATGCGTAGGGCGTTAGTGGGTTCCACTTCAGGACATGTACCTTTCTGATAAGATTAAAGGTAAGGGGCCTTCCCTGAACGGGTAGCATTGTCCAGTGGGCTTCATCCCTGATGTAAAGGGAAATAGAAAAGCAGCTGAGGGCTGCTGCGTTACCGTCTCTGCTTCCTCACACACTGTGACGTACGGATTCCCAGCTGCGTGCTGCTCCTGCCACGCGCCCCTGCCTTCCCATCAAACTGTGAGCCAGACAAGAAGAACAAAGAAAAGTCTGCTCTCCTTAACGTTGTTTCTTGCCAGGCACCTGGTCTCAGTGATGGGAGAGGTTGCTGATACAGAGCCTACCCAAAAAATCATATCTGAAAATTAAAACTAAGGCAGCAAATCCCACTATATCAATGTATTATTTTTTCTTTCTCATTGTGCCTGCCTACACAAGTAGGCAGATGCAAAGAAGTCATGGAGTTGAGTTCATCTAGAGTTTAAGTTTACAAGGATAATTTATCCGCCAGGCAGTGGGCTGAGAGAGTGACCTGAAAGAATAAGAATATAGCTATCAATCAGTGTGCTAGGGACAGAGTGACAAGGTTAATATTCCTGTGGTGAAAGAATGATGTGGAACCAGGTCAAGACTGACTTGACTCACTAGTAGTTTGTTACCTGAGCAAGTCAAGTGGAAGGGCCTCTGGGTTGGACAGAAAAAAGAATCTAAATTTGTTGTTTGGGAGATAGAAGTACATTTATTTAAAAAAACAAGCTGAGCGTGTCACGGTGCAAATAGATGGGAGACAAAATACAGGAAGAAAAATTTTAAGCTGAGGTTAAGAAACTGGAAGAACAGAATTCAGAAAGGGCGTCATGCTAGATGTGGACAGGAGATGGGGGAGGGGAGGGGGAAAAGAACCCTCATCTGAAGACTTCAAGAATGATATCCAGAGAGCTGTGAGTGGACGGCTGTTAAAGGTGAACATGGCGATATGCCTGGATAGCGTGACTTCTGGGGGTATGGACAAGGACATCTGAAACAAGGCTAAATAGCAATGGCTCGATAGTGACAACGTCGGCTAGGGAGAGACTTAAGGAGGCAAAAAGAATGCCATCAAGGTTTTTATTTCCAAAGGAACTAAGTCACTTGCTTGATACCTGACTTGGAAGCCATGACATCAGAGAAGAGTCAAATTTTGTTATTGTGAAATGTTTAAGAGATTGAAGAAACTGGGCAGTCACACACTGAGAGGTCCAGAGGCACAGGACCAGCGGTGGAAGGCAACGGCAGTCCAGAGGAAGTGTGTATCTGTAGACGAAACTTAAATACGAAGAGCTGGCCAGGGACTCAGCCAATGGCTGAGGTAAGCAGGACCCTGCACCGCCCGACCAAACACATCAACAATTCAAACAAAAATTCTCCTGTTCATCACACATGTACCCAAGTGTTACCTGCTTTTTAGAAATAATTTCCTCCCTATTGCCTCTTTTTTAATTGGATCCTTTTACGTGCATACTTTGTTTTACTTTCGATAGCTTCTTAACTTACGTTCCTGCCAGAGCATTAAACTCGCATTTTTAGTACAGTATTTGTTCCCAACTGAGCTGTGGCTGAGCCAGGCATGGTATTGCACATTTTTAGTCCCTGCGTTCAGGAGAGCTGAGGGGTCTCAAGAGTTCAAGTGCAGATTCAGCTAAGGCTGAATGTCTCCAAAATCACAACATAAAACAACATAAAGAAAAAAGTCAATCTGACTAGATTTCTCCCTTGCTTAAAACTAACTAAGGGAGCCTGCACTGTATAGGATACTATCTTGTCAAGACAGAAACAGCCTGTCCCTTTCAAAGGCATAGCTCTCATTTTTCTCCCACAAGTAAGTTTCTTTTCTAATATAGTAAGCTCTTTCTAATAATGTTCAAAGTATCTTTTCTCCTTGAGCCTATTTTTTTTAGTAGCTACACTGTTAACATTCTTGCTGCAGTTGATTCCCTTAGCTCTGCAAATGTTCATTTAAAGAGAATACACATAGGAACTTAAATCTTACCTATATCCAGACTGGATTGGAAACCCTCTGTTCTACTGTAAAATTCTGCCTTTGCTTCTGGCACAATGGTTATTTCACTGAGCTACAAATGATTGAAGGAAACACAAATTAAGAAGATACATTTTTCATATTGTTGAAGCAACGAGTTATGTTCTTTCCTTTTTATCAAATACCGAATTTATTTGAGATTTGCTGTGTGTGTATGTGTTCTTATAAGGACTTTTAACATGGTAGGCAAGTGCTCTGCAGCTGAGCTATATCACCAGCTATCCTAATTACCTTTAAGTGTCAGCTTGACTGTCCTAGAATCATCTGAAAGGATGGATGGAGAAATTACCTAGGTCAGCTTGGCCTTTGGGAAGGTCTGCATATCTGTGGGAGATGTTCTTGATTATTAAGTAATGCAGGATGGGCCTGGCTGTATAAGAAAGCTAGCTGAAGATGAGCTGAGCCTGACTTAGCCCGAGAGTGAACAGTCAAGCAGCCTTCTATTGTAGGCTTAGATTTTTTTTTTACCTACTTTATTTAGGTTTCTTAAGCACATTTACCTCCCATTCAATCCCCTGCAACCTGTGGTAGGAGATTAGTAGGGAAAGGGGCGGTAGCCCTTCTTTATCTACTTCCTGCTTAGCATGGTCTATAGATCCTTAAGTGATTACCAGCGCTCCAGTCCAAAGGCCTACACCAAGCAGCAACACAAAGTCAGTGAAAGCCACAAGAATCAATTGGATTGTCCAGAGAAGTTCTCTGAAACTTTTCTCTCTGCAAAGTCAAGTGTTGGAGCATGAAGATCAGCTCAGTGATGTTGATCCAAAGAGTGATGCGTCACTGCATGTAGGACTCTATATATGTCCTCTCCTCAGAGTCTACCCATGGATATTCTCAGCTGGCCAAAGTCATGCCCCTCACATACGAGAGTCGACAGCAAAACATCACATCCCCTCTCGCTAGGCAATCGGGGCAAAACATCATGAGCCCAGATTGCAGCCCAACATGAGAAAACTTAAGTCTTCAAGGAAACCAGAAATTTCTGCTTCATTCCTCTACCATTTCTACTTCAGTTCCTGCCCTGATTTCTTTCAATGAATATAAATTGTTGAATCATGTTCATGGAGTTTGAATTAAAAAATGACTATCTTTTCACGTTCTGCATTAAATTCTGTGCTTTGGGGTGTCTTTAAGAGGGTTGAGTGGCTTTGGTGGTACAAATGTCTTAAGAAATATTGCCATATAATCAATAGCATAACACCTTTGTGGAATAATCTCATTATCTTAAAGAGTGACGATGATTGTCACATATGCAACAGCACAGCACTGTGCAGAATGATGTCATCATCCTAAAGAATCACCCCCCACCATGTGCCTCATCCCCCAGATTTCCTCCCATCAAGCCACTGGAGCCCCTGCTGTGTTGTCATCTTACGTTGTCTTCTGTGAAATATCAGATAAATGGAAGGCTAGCATACTTAAAGCATTTTAGAATGGATTTTTTTCATTTAACAATATTCATTTAAGTTGATCTGGGTTCTCTACATGGCTTGATGGGTCATTCTTTGATATTACTGAGCAGCATTCTCTGTATAGATGTACCCATTTCTTAAGTTACCACCGAATAACATTTTGATTGTCTTCAAGTTTTGATAATTAGAAGTGAAGCTATTATAACATTCTTACACAGAGTGCTATATATAGCAACATAACACTTGCATGGTCATAGCCATTGTCGTGGGTTTCCAGCAGAGCTCTCACTTAATTCAAGTTGATTAATAGTGCCGCCCTTCTACATTGCTACCGATTTTCTGTCTGTTTGATATATCAATTACTGGATGAGATGTTGTGATGCTTCCCACTATAAGAACGTATCTGCCTACTTCTCATTTCAGTTCAGCCATCGCTGTATCATTTATACTTGGAGTTCAGATGCTAGTTGCAGACATGTTTAGAGTTGTTTCAACTTTTTGGAGAGATTCCTTTACCACCATACAATGTCTTTTATTACTGATAATTTTCTTGAATTAAATTTGTTTGTTTCTAAACTTAAATGAACATGGGGAGGGATTATGGAGGTGGGGTAGATCTGAGAAATATTAGGTGGGAAATAGGGGTGAATATAACCTAAATACATTATATGAAATTCTCAGAGAATTAATAAAAATATATTTTTAAAAAGAAACCCTGATGTAACATGAGGAAAAAATTGACTCAGCAACAAATGGTGCTGCAAACATGGATATCCACATGAAAAATTGTAAGATCATGCTCTTGTCTCACCGCACGCACAAAAATCAACCTGAATGGATCAAAGGCTCAAAGGTGAAGTGAGAATCTATAACTGTCTTAGAAGAAAGATTGGAAATGTTTAGGACATTTGTCTTGGTGACTGTTTTTTTGACTGGGACCCAAAAAGTCACAGCTGACAAAGGAAAATGAGACCTGTGGTATCTCAAACTAGAAAACATCTGTACAAGATGAGAAAGGGACGGCAGTAAAAAGGTGCCCTCTCAAACAGGAGAAAATATCTCCAAGCCACATATGTGCCAAAGGCACAAGGCATAGAAGAGAATCACTACAGTTTAGAAAGCCAGTAAAATACTGAACGTTATCAATGGACTCAGATGACCTTTATCCAAGCATGTACAAATGTCCAAAAAACATATTAAAGATTCTCAACACCACTAATATCAGGGAGATACAAAGTAAAGTTCCAAGGAAGTGGTACTTCACACTTGTCAGCATGGCCACTGTAAAAAGAAAGAAATGGGGGTGCTGGAGGGTTTACTCAGAAGTTAAGAGCCCTTCTGCTCTTGTAGAGAATCTGATTTCCATCCCAGTACTTATATTGGACAACTCAGAATCACCTGTAACTACAGCTCTAGGGGATCCTACACACTCTTATGGACTTCATAGACACACATGCGCACGCGTGCACATTCACACACACACATACTCATATACACACACACTAATAAAATAAATCTTTAGAAAGTTAGAAAGTAAACAAATGTATTAGTAAAGCATTAAAGAAATTGGACCTCTGTGTGCTATTGAAAGTAATATGATGGTGCAATCATAGACAAGGCATTGTGAAAGCCTTTCAAAAAGTAAAGGCAGAAATGACACACGGCCAAATCTTACATTTGAATGCTTTGAGAAAAGAAGTGAAATCAGGATCTGAAAGAGATATCTACCTTCTCATGGGTATTACATTATTTACAATAGTCAAGAAAGATAACTTTAATGTTCAGTGTCAGACTAATGAATAAACAAAATGTGACACACACATATATAATGAAATAGTATTCATGCTGAAAACATAATGAAATCTTGCCATATACTATAACATCAGTGAACCATGAGTACTGTGTTCAGGGAAACAAAGTACCCACAAATACTACATGAGTCCACTGATATTAACCATCTAAAATGATCAAGCTCAGAAGCAAATGTAGAATAGCAGGTTGATGTTTATAAAGGTTTAGTGTAAGAGAATGTAGAAACATCAGATCTGTTTGTAATTGACACACTACTGGCATCTGATAATGTGCTCTGCACTTTATCAAGAAAGAAGAGCTCGTAGTATTTATTGTGGGTTTTATTTTTTAGCTATTAAAAAGAAATAATCCTTATTTTGAAAAGTCTTTTAGGGAGAAAGAAACAGCCAAAGCAAAAGACAAAGAAAGCTAGATAACACAAAATGAGATTCTACAGAGAACATTTATTTCAGCCACCTAACCAACTCATGAATCAATCATGACAGGAACCAATAATTCATTGTGGGTTACGTTGCCATATGCAGTGAATCACTTATGTGAGAATCTAGTTCCAGGGGAAAAAGATGTGTGAGAATTTATAACTAATTTTCCTTATTGCCTACACATGAAATAAGCTTACTATTATCTAATGGCTTGTTAACCTTACGTGGAGATTCTACAAGACAATCATAGATGTCATGGCTCATGAAGCAGAGGGGGTAGAAAAACGAGTGAATATAAATCAATTCTTTCACCTCTGATGGGAAGACTATTTCCATCTTTTGATGCCCTCAAAAATATTTGGCAACCTTCCCATAAGCAAAATGCATGCACAGTCAAGGTTTTACTGTTAAATGTCGACCTAACCTTACTGCGTCATCCTACATTTAGTGAGTATTGATTACAGAAGAAAATAGTGTGGGATGTGATAATTACAGAGGACTAAACTTTACACATTTTGCCTCTGGATATCAAAACTGTTACCAATATCAAGTATTTTTCACATTATCTTGTTCTGCACAAAAATTTTGAACATAAAACAGCTTTGTATCATAATTATGTATAATAATGATAAATACATGTGATGGCCAGTGTGTATTCATCACTTAGCAAAGAACAAAATGCTACACTAGGAGTTTGGGATGGCTGTCTCATATGGACTATTGTTCTTCCAACAACATTCATGCACAGAAGTGTTTCATTATACTAGCTTAATCATTATAGAAAAGTAAAAAGTGAAACAAAGTCACTGAGCTGTTGCGCAATGTGGCATGCAGCCATCTCTGTTGTGAGCTGAGTCAATACCTTCAGGTGAGTAAAGAGAAGTTTTAGAGTTGGAGCATGGTGCAGTTATTTGCTCTGTGCTTTGAGAAAACCAGGAAAATAAATCAAAACTGTATTTAGACTCCATCTCACCTAAGTAGAATGGCTATGATGAAGAAAGCAGAGCACATGATGGATCCAGGCTTCCTTCCACTGGAGCCGTCACTGAACTGCATGGCCTTATCTCCATTCTTGGGCACCAGAGCCTTGGGGGCATAGGTCATTGTTAATCTATGAGTCTGATACAACTTTACATAAATGCTCCATGACTTTAGCCTCTGAAGTTGACCTTAAAGGTCCCTGCATGGTTGTGCTCTCCATGGTCCTGAACTTGATCTATTGTCTCTACTGGATTGACACACACTACTTGGTGTTTCAGCCAAGGCTATTTTGTTGCTATCAGCAATAAAATTTTAAAAAATCTGACAATTACTTTTATTGAATTAGTCTCTCTCTCCTTCCCTCTCCACATGTACATGTATACAACATATATTTTATATATCAGATGCATTACAGATATGCATATATGTATATTTCTTATCTCTTTTTTTATAAATATTCTATTAAAGATTTATGTACAAATCATTATTCTAGCTCCTGGGAATGCAGAGGCAAACAAGCTGGGCAAGATGTTCTTAACAAAACTAAGTTCATTCTCAACAAAAGATATATAGAAAACAAAATCCATGTCTCATAAGAAACCATAAATGTTTTCTGTTGGCAAGGAAAAAAATAATAATATCCTAGAAGTTCAGACTTCACAGTGCTGAAAAATCTAGATTAGCAACCACAGAGTGCAGACCTCATAAACAATGTTGTTTACCACACACCTGTCTTAATTTACAGAAGGGCATCACTCTTGCAAGATCCACAGGAATAATGCTTTGACGTAGCATTATATAAAACCCTACCAGTTAAACCTAAACAAGGGAAAACTATACAATGAAGTCAAGTTGAAATTAAATTTAGTACTGTACAATATACCTGTATCCCAGGATATCATACCAAGAAAAAATGCATTAAAATTACATAAAAATCTAAATGTGTTTCGTCCAACAAATGTGCAAATCTCAATATTAAACAAAAAAATATAGAAATGGAACCAAGCCAAAAAGATTCCTTAAAAAACTGACACTTTTGGTAACAGAGTAGAGTCTAAGGATATCGAAGAGCAAATTTGACCAAAAAAATATGGTTTTAAAAATGATTAGTTTACTCAAAGAGATAAAGAATAAACACCTTAATAAAATAAAGGTGAGGGTGTAACATAAGAAAAGGCAATTTAATGGACATACACATACAGAAGGTGTATTGGCTTGAATGAGAAATGTCTCCCATAGGCTAATGTAAGCGAATACACAGTCCTCTGTTGGAGGTATTGATTGGAGAAGTTATGGGTCCTTTGGAGAATGAAGCCTTACCGGAGGAAGCGTGTCACTGGTCGGGGGAGGGAGGGCAGGCTTTGAACATTTATGGCCTCATTCCACTTCCTGTGTGTATCACCCAGCTCTCTATCCTCTATGTGAAGGCAAAATGTGATCAATTGGCTTCCTGTTCCTGCTGTTATGCAATTCTATCCCCACCAGGACAGATTCTCTGTTTCTGGAACCATAAGACAAAACAAAGCCCTTTCTGAAGCTGATATTGGTCCCAGTATTTTATTGCACCACCAGAAAAGCAGTGACTAGAGAAAGAACTGCAGTAAAGGAAGCTCAGTGAAGAGATAACCTGCTAAACAGTGGAAGAAAATCTATAACCATGACTTAACTCTACACCTGACAGGGGGCTCATGCCTAGAGGCCACAATTTTTTTTTGAAATTGAATAAAAAAAGCTCCAATCAACAAATGGTCAAATAAATTGAACAGACAGCTCTCAAAAGAAGTACAAATCACCAACAAATAATTAACATATGCTTCATTCTTATGCACCAGGAAAATAAATTAAAACCAAGTGTAGACTCCATCTCACCTTAGTCAGAATGGCTATGATCAAGAAAGCAGACCGCACAGATGCTGGTGAGAATGCAAGGGGAAAGGAGCCCTTTTATACTGTTGGTGAGAATGTAAATTAGTGCAGCCACTATGGAAATCAGTATGGTTTTCTCGAAACACTGAGCAAAGAACTACCCCGTGCTCCAGATATACAACTTCTCTTTATGTACCTGAAGGTATTGACTCAGCTCACAATAGATATGGCTGCATATCGCACTGAACAACAGCCGAGTTATACAATCAATCTGGATGCCATAATTGAATGAATAAAGAAAATGAGATAGTCAGTCATAAAGAAGAAAAATTATGTCATTCGCAGGAAAGTGGATGGAATTGGAGATCATTATGTTTAGCAAAATAAGACAGACTCAGAAAGACAAATACTGCTTGTTTTCTTTTGTAGGTGGAATGCAGAAGACAAAAAGATAGCATGAAAAACAGAGAGGAGAGTATTGAGGAGAAACAGAGAGATCAGAGAAAGGGAAATAACACGGTAGAATGATGAGTGGGTTAAAATGATCATATCATTGTGTACAGGTAGGAAAGCCACAATAAAACACATCGCCTACAACCAGTGTAAGATGACCGCAAACTGGTTCAGACATCCATCATAGAAAAGGAGAAAAAATAAAGCAGAACTAAAATACTTCTTATTTATTTTTAATTGCTGCAAAAGCTAACTATTCACTGAAAATACTACTTGAGTGGATGAAGTAACTCTGTGACAGAGTTCCAACCCAGCATGTACAAGACTCTGGGTTCAATCTCTAGCACCGAAAAAATTACATATAAATACATAAAATTAAATACTGTTATTAAAATGCATCCAGTGATTAGTGGTTATACTGAACACATAAGTGAAATGATGAAAATGGCATAGGAAATGGGAGGAGATAGTGAGGATTTTCCAAGTTACATGCACTGCACATAAAAGGAAAAGTATTATTTAAAGACAACTGTCGTATAAGTAAAAACATGTTATAATTCCTGATTAAGACTTAATGAGAATAACAAGAATGTTTTCTGTGGGTAAGAGTTCTTGATGTACAAGCCAAGGTAGAAGTTCAGATCCCCAACATTCATGTAAATATGTGGTCATAACCCTGGCACAGGTGGGGAGAGGTGGAGCTTCGATAAAATGCTATGACCAATAGCAGCTTAGAAAAAAGTTTATTTGGGCTTACTTTCAAAAGGAATAAGAGTTCATTACTGCAGCAAATGGCAGCCACGATGGCAGGAACAGGAAGCTGAGATTTATATCCTTAACCACAAACAGGAGACAGTGCAAACTGGAAGTAAAATGAGGCTTCTTACACATCTCTAAACATATGTCTTTTGTTGGAGAACCTGTGGTTTGCACCCCAATCTACATGCTGTTTCCTCCATATTTTATACTTTCATTTGGAGCCTAAACATTCATCCATTCCTTCCCAAGTGAGTCCCAGTGAGTGGGAGGAAATTATGTTCAGGCCTACCACTCCAAAACTCTAGCTTGTCTCCAAAGCTACACTGGCTGCTGTCCTTAACCTGGGATCATCTAACTCTTGAAGCTACTCTACGGGGCCACACCCTGAGATTACGAATGTCAGCTGTGCTGCTTTGAATAAGAATGTCCCCATAGTCTCATATATTTGAATGCTTAGTCAGCAGGAAGTGGCTTTATTGGAACAGATTAAAAGGATTAGGAGGTGTGTCCTTGCTGAAGGAGGTGTGGCCTTGTTAGAGGAAGTATGTCACTGGGAGTGAGCTTTGAGGTCTCAAAAGCCCATCTGGAGATCAAAGTCTCTTTCTTTTTCTCTTCTTCTCTCTTTTTCTCTCCCTCTCCTGTTCCCCTCTTTGACTGCAGATCACGATATATCTCTCAGCTACTGCTCCAGTATCTGCCTGTATGCCGCCATGGTCCCTGAATGGTGGTAATGGACTGACCCTCTGAAACTGTAAGCCAGCCTCCTGTTAAGTGCTTTCTTTTATAAGAGTTGCTTTGGTCATGGTGTCTCTTGTTGTAATTAAAAATGGTGTTGGGCTAAACATTGTTTATTATTAGCCATATAATTATTATGGAGACATTATTTAACCCACTATCACAATCAAATAAAACACAGACACCAGTTAGATATGACAATTGCCTTATTTCCTTGGGCCAGACAGATAATTCCACCTATGCTGTCTCACTAACCTCCCGGCCCGAACCCCATGCCATCTGCCTTAACCATTCCTGTCTGGGCTACCTACCATCCATAATCTTATAAATACTTGCTTCTATTTCTCATGTTGGTGCTTTCTCCATCCACACCATCCTCAGAGTCCTTTTTCCCAGCCCATGTGGTTCCTTCTCCACACTAACCCATAATGGTGTCCTCTCTTCCTGTCTGTCTCTGTGATTCTCCTGAACCCAAAGCTCAGGAACCTTAGCTACTCCTACCCCATTTTGCCCCTATGCAGGTTTTAGGCCTTTTAATCAACCAATCAGGAATAATGTCTTAGGCAGGTTCACATAGCAATGATGGTGTATCCAGGCAATAACCAGATCTTGAGGGCCAGTAATTAGCATCAAAATACAAGCATCAGACCAAGCCTCAATAGTCTCTCCACAACAATAGATTAGTGACTGAGTCAGTGGCCTATCATGTTTTTACAACTGATCTAGGTAATTGTGTATTTCTCGTAGAGAAAGACTTTGGGGCAGAAATTAAGAGATCCTCATTTGATCTGCTCCAATTGCTTTGTTCCTGAGCCAGACCAGCTTTTCTCTTCCTGGAAGTAAGAACTTATAAAATTATTTTATTTTCTCCGTAGGATTTTTTTTTAATGTTCACTCTTCTAGGCTTGGGGTTGACATGAAAAATAGATGTTTTGGAAAAAAAAATGTTTTTTAATTCTCTTCCCTGAACTAACACTGAAGTCTTTAAGTCTCCACTTTTCAACTCAAACTGAGCAATTATTTCCATGTTCTAAGTAATTCATGCTGTTCCCTCCCCAGGGCAATGCATTTAAACTTCACAGCAGAAGTGCTGAGTGATAACAGAATAATTCTTTCTCCACGAAGGATCTTTTTTTCCTATCAGAACAATTTTTTCACAACCATTCTCCTGGTAAATCTCCAAGAATGAGAGCTCCGTACTTCCTTCTTCTACCCTTGCTGTGTACAGATTTCCTATTTATATGACTGTCTTCTGTTTTCTGCTCAAGTCTTCACATGTAGGTGTGCTGTGCAAGACAGGTTACTTGATCAGCTACATTAAATTCCACATGACTGTTTATCCAAGCAATCAGGAGTACCAGTAGCTCTACATATGTCACGCTGAATGTCTTACAGTTTGCTGGCACACAGTTGCCAGGGGTCTAACCTTAATATTTTGATATGAAGATTATTATTCAAATCGCTAAATTGAGATAGGGAAAAGGAAAATTGACTCATTAAATATTGTGTGGGTCAGACCTTTTATGTAAGATTTTGAGACAGAGGCTGCTGTAATCATTTCAAAGTAAAGTGCTGTTTGAAACATTATTTATAGTGCTACCCCATTAAATAATAGTAAAAAATGATCTGTGAACTATCAGTGTCCATGTCAAAGTCCAAATCTTTATGACTGTAACTGTTAAGGTGCACTATTGGATGTACATTTTAGATGAAAATAGGCATGTTTCATTGCAGGCTAGGCTTTCAAGAAAATGCCAGATATCTTGCAAAGGAACTATTCTACAGCCACCAGTTGGCAAGTAGGGAGGGACCCTGATGGCTGTTACATTTCCAGGACCCACCCCCTTATTGAGCAACACCAAGATTTGTTTGCAGCTATCTTCTCTGTTTCCTGTAACAAAGGAAAATACTCAGATGCTGCCCCTGTCTCCTCTCTAATTTTAATTAACATTAAAAAAATGACACACATTTGCCTACAATGAGTGTGCTGTTAAAATATTGTGAATGACCTCTTCTGGGCCTTGTTATCAATTTAATGCATAAATATAATGAGATTTATGGAACTTTTATGCATTCTACCTCTTCTAAGTATTTGACTGTGTGGGCTTCCTGAGGATAACCCGTAGAAAAGAAGGTAATGAAGTATAGTACTTGCTTTCTCAGTCCCTTATAGGCAGATGTGGTATATTGTTACATTTCTAGCAGTACTACCTGGGATTCATCTTTCATTTCCAAAATGAAAACAATTAGAATTTGTCTAAAGAACATGATGCATTTGTTTTTCAAATTTTAAGGACAGATTCAATATCACGGTTTTGAGGTTCAGAAGAAACAATGGTTTTGTCAATGAAGCTACCTTAGACCAAACAGGCTTCCTTCTCATTATAAACATTTCCTTTTTTAATGGGTGTGCAGGAAGATATGGTATACATGAATGTGCACACCTCAGAGAATAACCTCAGCAGAATTTCTCAGACATCCCAGGGCCTTGTTGTTTGAGGCAAGATCTCTCACTGGCTTGTAACTTGTCAAGTAGACAAGGCTGGCTGACCAGTTATGTTAAGGTTTCTATTGTTGTGAAGAGACAACATGACCATAGCAAGTCTTAAAAAAATTTTTAGTTGGGGCCTACTTACAGTTTCAGAGGGTTCCTGGCAAGAAGCATGGAGGCAGGCAGGAAGACATGGTGCTGGAGAAAGAGATGAGGGTTCTATTTGTTGATCTGCAGGCAGCAGGAGACTGCCACACTAGCCTAGCTTGAACATGTGAAAATTCAAAGCCCATCCCCATGGGCAAACTTTCTCCAGTGAGGCCACACCTCCTAACAATGCCACTCCCTATGGCCAAGCATTCAAACACAAGAGTCTTTTGGGGCCATTCCTATTCAAACCCCCACCAGTGAACCCCAGGGGATGGCCTATGTCTGTCTCCTCAGCATAGGGATCACAATCATAAGCCATTACATCCAGAATTATTTTGTATGGGTTCTGGGAATCAAACCCCAGTACTTGTGCTTTCAGGGCATGCACATTACCAGCTAAACTATCTCCCAGACCTGTCATTACAAAAAAGCTCTAACAGAAAAACAAAATCTAGCAATTAATCCATGAATACGTTTTCAAGCAAAGTGGAGATGAACTCCCTAGTCAAGAAATAAAATGATAGGCAGAAGCTTTCAACCTTTTAGGGTCAGAGATCCCAGTAAAATTATTGTGACATATACAATGGTGCCCTCCTGCAGAGAAATGCACACTGCACACAGCATCCTCTGCTGGACACAGACTCCCCAGAGGAAGCATAACTGTGTCCACTAGCTTACTGCTTCCTTCTCCATCTGCTTTTGGGGGGAGGGAAGAAGGATCTTTTGTTTTATTTTAGGAAAGAATAAAATGCAAATGATAATAAAACTTTACTTTATTATCTCTAGGTGAAATTTTAAATAAAGGTTGTTGTGCATAGACTTTAAGAAGAGTTTGACAAATTCAATTTTAACATCGCCACTAGTAGCACTTTTTCCTGTACAGACATGCCATGGTAATTGCCTTCACCATGGCACATATCAGCAAAATTCAATATGAGTTTCTCTCTCTCTCTCTCAAAGAGGCCAGGCCTTACTCCCTAGCCTGGGCTGGTGTTGAACAAATGATCCTCCAGCCTCAGCATCCCACGTGTGAGGTTCCAAGCATTTGTCATTATACCTGGCTCTTACTCAAGAACCTTTGAGTCGAAAAACAGATGATTTCGACGCATTTTCCCTCCTAGTAATGAAGCTAACGTTGCCCTGCTTGTATCATTAAAGTGGATAGAGAAAAATGTAAAACGGAAAGAAATGGAATTCAACTGAACAATGGTAACCTTCAAATAAATGTTTTTAAATGCCTTCGGGTTTATATCTGTCGTGAAGTGGGGTTTTGATTTGATTTCACATGGATTCCTGCCATGTCAAAACATAGGCTGCTACCAGTCTCCTTATACACAGTAGCACCTCAGTTATAGATAGAGAATGTTCCCGAGCAAAACACACGTTCCTTCCTATTTCTTTTTGTCTATGAATTTATGCCAGTACAGCTGAGTCATTAGCAAACTCAACTGAAACAGAGTTGCCCTAGGCTCTGGTTTTCTCTTTTTGAAATATATTAGTAAAAGTGTCTCCTCTGGAAATAGCTTAATAAATTTTTCCCCTAGTAATGCCAGAAAAAAAAGATGGCATCCTGAAATTTAAAATGTTCACACATGCTCCCATCTCTTGCTGAACTTCTCAAATATAGGCAACTCAGATCCAGTTTCTGATGTAGGGCATCGCTTTGATGTTTAAGGACTGGGGTAAGGAGTTTAACAGTAATTCACTCAGGGAAAATGGGAAGGAAAAAGCTCTGAGCCTGAGGGGCCTTTTCTTCATGACACAAGAAAACTAAGTATGTTCTCAGCCTACTCCATTGTACATATTAGAGTATCATGTTCTATTTTCAGTTGAGGCATCTAAACAAACAAACAAAAGGAGCATTTTAAATATCGTTATTGAGTTTTTGTGTGTTTGGATTGACTAGGTTACAAATTCTTTCAAAATTTAATAGTGTAATTTTCTGGCAATCAGGAAATTGGAATTGATCCATCAGGACGACAGTGGTTTGGAGTCTCCTAAGGCTGCAGTTTGATATGTGAACCAGGACTAGAATTTTATTAAGACAAAGGAAAAGGGCACTTGTGTGCAAGGTCACTTGTTGCCGTCACCGTGACAGGAATCCCCTGCTCCATGCTGCATGAGCCTGTTCATCAGGAGGCAGTCATCAGGATGTGGCAGCTGGCTTATCCTGAAGCAAGTTATGCAAGAGGCAAAGCACTGTGGTTTGAATGTGAAAGGGTCCAAGCCTTCAGCTGTTTTTATGTTTGGCTCTACACTGTTTACATCAGTCAAGGCTTTAATAATATCTCAGGAGAACACTAAAATGCTTCGATGTGGCTTGAAGGAATGATAACAAAGTCACTTCCTCTTGGATTAATTGGACCAAGGGTGAACTCAAATTTGAATTCTCTACTTCTTTTTCTGTGTGTTTTCCACATATATGTAGTTTGTGGCTACTGGTCTGTAGTCTGTCGTGTGTGTGTGTGTGTGTGTGTGTGTGTGTGTGTGGTCTCTTAATGTTCTCGTGCCTGGGTTTATGACTGCAAGTATTCCTCTGTATGTGGCTTTGGTCTTTCTGTTGTGCTGTTTATTGAACAGCACAAAAGATATGGTATGAGAAATGGATGAAGAATTTTTTTTAGAGTCCTTTAACTAACTTGTATAAGGGAAGAGGTTACTGACCCAGAAGAGAAAAAAAAATTACACAGACATCATCAACCTAAATCCACACATTGCTCCCAACATTTAAGGTAGGTATGTTGTTTTTTGAGGTTGCTTCCAACCTGCTGGCTGTTTTCAAGAAATAGTTACCACAACACACACAGACACACACACACTTCTGGGTTAAGGCCATGGAAGAACACATCATTTAAGATTAAAATTATGCATTATTTTAGATTTGTAAAAGCTGATTGCATGTGGAATCCAAGACACTGTAAAGTTGGCAACATTGTTCTCTTAAGTGTAAGTTAAATTTAAACAGGCTGAGTGCACAGTAGGACAGCAGGCTAAATTCATAATCTTAAAGATCTCAGTGGAGTATTATTACCTTTGCTCTGGTCTCTGCCAAAAAGTTCTTTTGGGAGATTGAAAAGACATTTTTTATAAAACAGAAGTTGCACCTATCTGGAGATGCTCTGAGACCATTTCAGATACGCCAACACAGAATGACTCTAAGACCAAACATCATTCAGCTGTCCCATAGCCTGAAATTTTGGGTTAATAGCAAACAAGGCTCTAAAAAACTATTCAACAAAGGTCAAACCAGATATCCAAACCTGGTTTCAGATGCCTAGATCCAGTTACAAGAACAGAAAGAACATACAGACCACACAAACAATGATGAATACACTTTCTTCTCAGCACCCAATGTTGCTAAGAAAATCAGCACATATTAAAAATCAACCACATATTTTTTTATTAAATTTATTTATTTTTATCTCAATCACAGGTTAGGTACTTTGAATCCCAGGCGTAGCCCCCTCCCTCATTCCCTCCTACCCTCCCACTCCCTCCCTCATCTCCCTCCTCCAAGTCCACCAACAGGGGAGGACCTCCTTCCCTTCCATCCAACCCCAGCTTATCCTGTCTCCTCAGGGCTGGCTGCAATGTCCTCCCCTGGGATCTAGCCAGTCTGTCACTCCCCGGCTTGTATGGGGGAGGGTCAAAGAGTCAGCCATCAAGATCATGACTGAAACAGTCCCTGTTTCCCTGAATAGGGTCTTC
>CM053764.1:57631836-57652120 GCA_028658305.1 Pachyuromys duprasi
AAATCAACCACATATTAGAACACAAAAAAGTCTCAACTTATTTAGGAAAATTCAGACAGCATTCTGTTTGTTGTTTCATCACAAAAGAATAAAACTAGATACTATCAAGAACAGAAGTGACAAAAACACAGAAACCCATAGAAGTAAAGCAGCACACTATTAGACTGGGAAGTTGCATCTGTTTTGTGGCAGAATTGGATCAAGAAAGAGAGCAAAAACAATATTTTAAGAAACTGCTAGAACTGAAAGCAAATGAAAGCTTATTATATACAAACCTAAAGGAACACAATGAAGGCAGGCCTGAGAGGAAGGTTTACAGCACCAAGTGTCTACACGAGGAAAACTGTAGAGACTGAATATCGATAACTTAGTGCTTTGCAAGGAGACTTTGAAGAGCAAGAACCAACAATAGAGTTGATTCTAAGAGATAATAAAAGTCATGGCTAAAACGAACAACAAAATAATATAAAGAATCAGTGAAACAAAAGGTTGGTACTTTGAAAAGATGAACAAGACTCTCAGACCTTCAGCCAAATTCACCAAAAATAAATAGAGATAATGCCAAAATTAATTAGAGAAGAAACAAAAAACATTGCAACAGATACTGAAAAGATTCGGAGACTCATAAGCACATACTTAGAAAATCTCTACTCCATTGAAGTGGAAAATTCAAAATAAACGGATAAATTTCTAAATACATATGATCTACTAAAATTAAATCAAGATGAAGTAAATAATTTAAGTAGACCGATTAAAGCCAGAGAGAGAAGCAGTAATTTAAAATATCACAACTAAAAAATGCCAGGACCAGGGGATACCACATAGAGTTCTACCATACCTTTAAAGAGCAACTAACAGTAATACTTCTCAAGTTATCTTGTAAATTTTAAAATGAAAAAAAAAAAACACTTCTACAGTCACTATATGAAGCCAGATGCAACAACAATAGAAAACCGTTGGCCAATTTCTCTAGATGCAGAAATTCTCAATAAAATACTTGGAAATCAAATTCAAGAACACATGTAAAGATTATTCACCCTGATCAACTTAGCTTTTTCCAACAAATGAAAGGACATATGTGAATAAATAAAAATAAATAAATGTAATTCACCATATATGCATCAAAGCAGCAAGAACTTGAAACAACTACAATCAAGAGCAGAGAGAAATAAATGCGCGTGCACACACATGCTTAATTGTAACCTTACTTTCTTTAATCTTACACAGTTTAAGACTCAAACTCAGGGAGAGGTAACTCCCTCTATGAGTGGGTCTTCCCACCTCAATAATGCAATCCAGACTTTCCTTCACAGACACGCCCACAGGCCAACCTGATCTAGATAACCCCTCATTGAGACTTGCTTCCCAAGTGATTCTATATTGTCAAATTGACATCAAAACCTAACCATTGCACAAATCAGTTTATCACTAACATGTAAGTACTCATTAGAGCTGTGAGTTTAGAGAACACTCAGGAAGGGATATTTGAATGACAGGGACAAAAATCATAATGTCTACATTGAAAAGATACAGAGCTTTTAGCAGCACGGCGCTGACAAGAAAGAAAAGGGCAGAAGTCAGGCGACAGTGGGGGCACCCATTGTGGGAACTTCTAAGGAAATACAATGTGAAATTAAAGAAGGAGGGAGCGCGGGAGGACGAGACAGAGAGAGTCAGAGGGAGCAGGGCAAGCAGAGCTTTGATTTGGTGATGACATGATTGTGGGGTTTGTCACTGTTGCTTATTTTACTTAATGGTTTGTGTAAAATTAAGTTTAACTGGGGTAAGGAAAGAACCAGTAACAGAGTGGGAAAATGTAAGAGAGTAATCAAAATATCTCCAACAGGCAGGATGGGGGAAGCATTAAGCCTTTCACTTGGAGTAGATGAGAAGTACTTCTGAAATGAGAAGAATGAAAGAGAGAAAGAGAGTGGGAGAGAAGCAGGAATTGATAAGGGGTAGGAGGGTGGGAATAGAATGGATGAGAAGTGAGTCAAGTTATTTTCTTTTCTCCCCAAAATATTTTTATTAATTTTTTGGAAATTTCCAACAATGCACCCAGATTACACCCACATGCCATTCTTCCCAGTCACCCTCCTACCCTTGTGGGAGTCAAGATCTGAAGATCAAAAGGAAACCTGAGAAGGGTCCTTTCCTTGACTCTATAATCTCCAGTCTCCATTAAGTAAGACAGCGTGTCAGCTGCTGGGAGTACACCTGACCAGCAGGCAAGGAGAACTGACAATAGACAAGATTGTTTTGAAGGCAGTTTTAGAGAAAAAGGAAGGAGCTGATAATATAGCAAACATGGCGGGGTTGCTGTGCAGCGGCCAACGTAACTCTTTCCGAGGATTATTGGCTTTCTTCCAATCTAATAAATAGCAGGGAGCTTTTCTCTGTCACCGCAGCTCAGCTACATGTGTATGCTCTTCAGTCTCACCTCATTGGCTGTTTTATAAACACCTGGAAGAAGCCGTGGAATGCTGGCTTCGCATGCTCTAAATAAAAGATAAGATGCAAGAAATGACTCTATAATGGTGCTGAAGGGCAGAGTTATAGGCATGTAGATGTAACTTGCAGCCAAGACGGCTTCCCAAGCCTGTCATCCTTCTACGGTCATGCAGAGACCTCCGTCTACACGGGTTCCCTTGGAAGTGCATGAAAGAGGTTGAGTTTATATTTCATTAACGTCAATGTCAAATGTAAGATAACGCCTGGTAAGCAATCTCAGATGGCTTCACAACGTGTCAGGCTTTACTTAGAGAGTCAGCACAGCCCTAGAGACCTCTTAATAACAGCTTTTATTGGAATGATGCTATGTATGCATAGAGAATTGTCATTACAGAAAAAAACAGAACTCTGAAATGATGGCTTTTTTTTTTTTTACAGATTTCCCGTAGAAGCAAACATAATTAAGTGAGAATATAAACAAATTTGGTCTCATAAAATCACAAGAGGAAGTACTTATCATCAGCCATCTAGTGTCTCATTTCTGCCTCTCCTTGTATTTTTTTCCCTTTCTCCAGAAAAATAGTTAAATTACCACCCATATTAACAAAGAGCATTTTTATAGGTACAAGTACCTGGCTTCCCATGTTACCCTTCATTTATGTATATATTATACTGAAGGGTTATATTTTTTTCCCGGTCACTTAGAGTTCCTCTCTCTAGATCATTGTTAGATTTCAAATGGTCAGATAGTATGAATATTTTTCCATCCTTGTCTGCATCTAGCAAGTTAGATTGATGGTCCTTCTGTGCCATTTTGAAGACTTTTTTTTTTAATCGGAAGACATGGTCTTCATGTCTTCATGTCTTCATGCTTCAGTCTGCCCTGGAAAGAAATTGCTTCCCTAGATATTGATGGCTTGGGTCTACAGTGAAGACTGTGTTAGTTTCTGTGGCTACTGTAAACATATTTTTGTGTGCATGGCAAACTGACACGCAGTTGATGCCGCTAATTAATCTCTAAATTTATGGCATCAGCTTCCTTAACCTCCACCCACAATCCGTACCCTCCTCTGAGTGTAGTTTAACTTTGGCACCTCCTTGATCAAGCTGCAAGAACTACCTTCTTTGCTCTCCCTGGATTCAAGCTCTGTAGTTCTTCCACTGTAACCCAGGAATTAAGTCTGTGTTGCTCATTCTGTGCCCACTCTACAATTAAAATAGAAGCACACAGCTCCCCTGCTAAAACTCTCATAACGTTTAAGATAATTGTAAACATTCAATAAATCATGTAACCATAATGCATCTCGGTGCATTAAATTAGATCTCCAACTATTTGTTAAATAATAGTATTATAAAGATTTATTTAATGTACACAATCCACTCAGCTGGTGAGTCAGTTTCAATCCTAAGCATAAGTCTGAGACCTAGGCTCATTCAGAGTCCTAAGGTTAGTTCACACTGTCCAGACAATGGCAACTGTCTGAAAGGACACTTCTACCTTCTTCTTGTTCTTGTTGTTGTTCTTCTTGTTGTTGTTCTTCTTCATCTTTGTCTTCATCATCTTCTTCTTCCTTTTGGTTTTTGTTTTGTTTTGCTTTTGTTTTTGTTTTTTTTCCAAGACAGGGTTTCTCTATGTAGCCTTATTTTGCAGACCAGACAGAGATCTATCTACCTGCCTCAGCCTCCCTGGATGCTAAGATTATGTGTGCACCGCCACACCCAGCTGTGATTACTCTCTTCTACCGTCACAGTCATGGCTCCTAGCCACAGATGCCCTCTGCCGTCTTTCCTTTATTTACTGATTGGTAAAGCTATGTCTACAAGTTCTTTCTTTCTTTCTTTCTTTCTTTCTTTCTTTCTTTCTTTCTTTCTTTCTTTCTTTCTTTCTTTCTTTTGTCTTTATGATATCTCATATTCTCCCAGCAACTGATTCAAAAGCTTTTCATTTCTGTGATAACACAACATCCATCCCAATTAGCACAAAAACAGCTGTTATTCCTTTATGTGTTGATATGTGAACTTTGGCTGGCTAACTGTAAAGCAGTAAGCAGGTTTCCTTGGGTTTTTTTTGGGGGGGGGAGGGTGTTTTTTTTTTTTTTTACCTTTTCAGTGATACCTACTTCTGCTCCAAACCCTGTCACCTACAGAATTTTTCAAAGTTGCCATAACATCTGGAAACCCAGTTAGCACTCCCTGTCTGTAAAATATCTGCATGCCACTAGACATACATACCAAAGTGCTTCTGAATATAAACTCACTAATTCTCATGGAATGCTGTTAAAAAATCTTGCTTTAAAGATGGATGAAAATGTTTTAGGTTTATATGACGCTATGGCCACTTTTTCTTATAGTCTGTGATCTTCTTTCCCATTCTGGCATACCTTATAAAAGGGACTATAAATACTTAGGACCCAGCAGAAGCAAAGCTGTTTCTGAAAGTTTGATGAATGACCAGCTATTGAATTAAGATATGTGGGTCTGTGCAGAACACAATAAATGTATTTTACCCTCTGCTTGAAAAACCCTAAGCACTGGAAGTTTATGGTAAATATCTGTTTCCACTCTCTCTAACTTCCTGTGAGCGCCACAGTAGCACAGATCACGCCACACTGATCATGGAGTTCACAGAGCCTAACACAGGTGTTTAACAAGCAAACTAGAGAGTAAATTAACCACTGGGCATGAACATTGGTCCCTACCTTCATTTTATTGTGTGCTGTGAAAATGCTGGGGACAGAAAGCCACATTATAAAGCCGCCAGTGCTCCATCAGGAATGACCGAGTGGTAGAATTCATTGTACTCACCACAGCGCCCACTGCACCTCACCATTCGTCTGTCTGTCAGAATTCCCACCTGTGAGGTGAAGGAGTATGACTCCATTCTTCAGGGTCAAATGAAACAGCAATATTAGCTTCCTTATCACAGTTGGGAAGGGTTTCACTTTGAGAAATGTGTCTCTGTGTTGTTATTATTTTTCAGCATTTAGCTAATCTGTTTCTCATATTGGTACGCTTATTATTAATTTTTTAAAAATTTATATCACAGGTTGCAAAACACACGCAAGCTCTTGAATGGTAATTATGTTTTGTTAGGAAGAGTGCACACATGTGAATGTTTAAAAACTTGAAATATCTGAGACATGCTGATGTGTCTGAGAAAAATGAATTGCTGAGCATCGTGCTGGATGGTCCAGCAAGTAAAGGCATTGCTGCCAAGCCTGAAGACCTGAGTCTATCCTTGGAAATACTACAAAGGTTTTTAATAAATACACAATAAAGTTGGTAAATTATATAGAACTACAATAGGTTTACTATTGCTATTATTATCATTATTATTTTACAATTTATTCACTTTGTATCCCAGTTGTAGTCCTTCCCTCATCTCCTTCCAGTCCTACCTTTGCTTCCTCTACCTCCCATACCCCTTCCCCCTAGTCCACTGATAAAGGAAGTCCTCCTCCCCTGCTGTCCAGTCAGGGCTGCCTGGATCCTCTTCCCCTATGGGCTGGCTAGGCCACCCCCGCCAGGGAGAAGTGATCAGGGAGCAGGCAACTGAGTTCATGTCAAAGACTTTCTCTTCTCCCCTTACTAGAGGACCCACATGGAGACTGATCTGTCTATGGGCTACATCTAAAGCAACAAAATCAGAAATGAAAAAGGAACATAACAACATACACTGAGGAAATCCAAAGAATCATTAGGTCTTCAAAAGTCTGTACATCACAAAATTTGAAAATCTAAATAAAATAAACAATTTTCTTGATTGATTCCACTTACCAAAGTTGAATAAAGATCAGGTACATAAATTTAAATAGTCCTATATCCCCCAAGGAAATAGAAGCAATCATCAAAAGTCTCCCATCCCAAGGCCAGATGATTTCAGCAAAGAATTCTACCAGACCTTCAAAGAAGAGCTAATTCCAATACTCTTCAAACTAATTCACAAAATATAAAAATAAGGAACATTACAAAACTCATACAAATTCAAACCCAATAAAATAAATAAAATAATCAATAAATAAATAGGCCAATAAAATACTGGCAAATTGAATCCAAGAACACATCAAAGATATTATCCACCATGACCAAGTGGGCTTCATCCCAGGCATGCAGGGATGGTTCAATATATGGAAATCCATAAATGTAATCTACCATATAAACAAACTGAAACAAAAAAAACCCCACTGATCATCCTCTTAGAGGCTGAAATAGCATTTGACAAAATCCAACATCTGTTCATGTTTAAAGCCTTAGCGAGATCAAGGATACAAGGCACATACCTAAACATTAAAAGGCAATATACAGCAAGACTATAGCCAACATCAACCTACATGGAGAGAAGCTTAAAACAATCCCATTGAAATCAGGGACAAGACAAGGCTGCCCATTGTCTCCATATCTCTTCAACACACTACTGGAAGTCCTAGCTAGAGCAATAAGACAACTAAAGGAGATCAAGGGGATACAAATCAGAAAAGAAGAAGTCAAAGGATCACTATTCACAGAAGATATGATAGTATACATGAGTGACCCCAAAAATTCTACCAGAGAATGCCTAGAACTGATAAACACCTTCAGCAAAGTGGCTGGATATAAAATTAACTCAAAACAATCAGTAGCCCTCTTGTATACAAAAGACAAAAGGGCTGAGAAAGAAATTAGGGAAACAACACTCTTCATAATAGCCACAAATAATATAATAAGTTTTAACGATGTTAAAAAAAACAACAAAGTTGCATCCATCTAAGCTTTTTAACTCTCAATTTACAGAACATGTAAAATTAATGGACATTTTCCTACCACTCTAAAAATCTCCAGCAATTTGCAACTAAAACAATTTTTTTACTACTTCAATTTAGACATCAAAGCTCATTTTGACAGATTTGTCCTAGAAAATTGATTTTTCTGCTTGTAGACCTTGAGGGAGATTGCCTTGAAATTACCCCATGTCTTATCATGTTTTACAAAAAGATAGTCATTAACACTGATTTCTTCCTTGCCCTCTATTTCTAGCCTGACTTCCTTATTTTACAGTTTGAATTTCCTTCTTTGATTCGGAGAGACAAACATTGAGTCAATATTTGACTTATTTACATTATGCTAAATTTAGCTCTTAGAGATGAAGTTCTGATTCAATTAATAAACAAGTATTAAAGACATTCAAAGACCTACCCAAAATATAGACATAAATATATTTCAGTACTAGAGAAACTATGACAAAGGGTTAATAATGAGCAATGCTTCTTTATGAACACCATTGTTAACCTAGAAATTGGGATTACAGAATATACCTCTTCAAGGAACCTAATGGTGAAACTACCCAAAAGGTAGGAGGAGTATGTAATATTATTCCTGGGGAATTAATATCTATTTATGAAAGCTTAAAACCTGTACATTGCACAGGCTAGAGGCTGCAGCTCAGTGTGTTGGAGGGTAGCCTTTCCTAGTTCCTGCTCCTTTCAGGCTGTTTGGCTGGTGTGAAAACAGCATTCAGCAATCTTACTTTATATATACCCTTGGGGATGGAGATCCTGGAAAATCTAGTCAGTTTCAGTGACTTCCTGAAGCGATTAAGTTATTTACTTCCTGAACCTAATGAGCTTCTATTTAGAAAGAGCGTGTCACCTCTATTTTAAAATCCTGTGTCTTAATAAAGCTTTGCTCCAAGATGGGAGGTTGTAATCTCAGAGGAAATTGTTATACAACAACAGGTGAGAAAGAAGAAAATGTGAAATATATGAACACCCACTCTGCTTTAAGGAGGAGGAATTCAGATAAATGTGAAATATCTGGTTTCAACCTCTTACATTTCTCATAATTTTTTTCTCATCCTTAGAGGGGTATTTTCAAAAGAAAGCAAAATTCATGTTAGGTAATTCTTATTAAATTTAATAATTCATTTTATTCTTTTTGAAGATTCTTTCATACAATATACCCCGACTGCAGTTTCCATCCCCTCCACTCCTCCCAGCTCCCCAAAAACCTCCCTTTTCCTTCAGATCCACCACTCTTCCATTTCCCTTCAGAAAGGAGCTGAGCTTTATAACAAGGTACAATAAAACAAGGAACAAACCCTCACTCATATCAGAGCTGGGTGAGGCAACCCAACAGGAGGAAACGGGTCCTAAGAGCAGGCAAAAAGAGTCTGAAACACCCCTACCCCCACTGTTAGGAGTCCCACAAAAACACTGAGCTAACAACCATAACATATTTGCAGAGGACCTAGTGCAGACCTATGCAGGCTCTGTGATTGTTGCTTCAGTCTCTCTGAGTCCTTATGAGCCCTACTTACTTGATTCTGTGGGCTGTGTTTGCAAGGTGTTCTCATCAGCTCTGGCCCCTAAAATCCTTCCTCCCTGTCTTCCACAAGATTCCATGAGCTCCAAGGACAGTGACCAGATGGAGATCTCCAGTTTGGCCTCTGCACCTAATGTTTGACTGTGGGTTGCTGCATCTGCTCCCATCAGCTACTGGAGGAAGCCTCCCTGATGACCTACAGTTGGCTAGGCACAGATCTCTTGAGTATAGCAGAATATCATTAGGAATCGCTTTATTGATTTTTTTTTCTATCCTAGGTCTCTGGGCTACGCAACCTCCAGTTTCTGGTCACTCGGTCAGAGTCAGGCACAGACTCCCTCTCTTGGTGTGGGCCTTCTATTAGAACCATCATTGATTGTCCACTCTCACAAGTTCTGCACCACCATTGCCCATGCATATCTTGCAGACAGGACAGATTGTAGGTCAAAAATTTTGTGGCTGGGATGACCTCTGAGTCCCAGCACTCAAAGTTGCCTGGTTACAGAGCATGGCCGATTCAGGCTCTGTATCTTGCAAAAATTACTTAGTCCTTGCTAGTATCACACTCATAGAATCCTGAGAGTTTCTACTGCACTATGTCTCCACCCCATCCCACCAAATGCCATCCAGTTCCAGGCATCTCTTCACAGGGACTCTCTCCCTCCATAACCTAATCTTTCAGCCCAATCCTTCCTAATTCCTGTTTCCCCACCTCATTTTTTTCTTAAATTCTGGCAAGAATACATTTATTTTATGGTTTAATGATGTTTTTAATAGGATACTATTATTAATAAAATCTTCTTCTGACCAATTATATATCCCTGTGTGGGTTCACCTGTATACATGTTCAGAAGGAGACAGTGCACTTATGTGTGGGTACCCATTGATACAAACATGAAAGATTTGTGAAGATAATGTTTCTGAGTGGTGAAATCTGAAGGAGGAGTCCATGTTCTTACATTTCATGGTGTTCTACATGAAGCTTATATTCTATATGTATGACAGTCACACATAATGACCTAAAATGCAAAGATGAAGACACCTAAATCAGGCATCGCAGAAGTAATTGCTGGTGCAGCTTCACTAATTGGCTAAGCTTAAAGCAGAAAGGGGATATATTAAATCAAAACTGCAAAACAGCTCACAAAACTGAATATAAATACCAACACATTTTAAGAACTCTACAGGAAGAATCCATTTGTCCTTATTTTTACAGAATGTAAACTGTAAGTACTGATTTTCTTTGCAATGGGCAAGAACTGGATGACACAGGGATGGGAACCAGTAAAAATGGAAAGCAAGTTTGTGAAAGGTATTTTGCCTTCAAAACATATGCAGAAAACTATACAATGACTTGGTTTGATTCCTAAATTAAAGAAAATATTAAGTGAAAAATATTAAGTGAAGTTCAGAGAACGCTGCCATTTTTTTTCTTACCAGTAGAGAAGCACTGTCACCTGACATTGGAAATGCCTGTGATGAGTTAATCCAGAATTATGCAGGCAATAAAAGTGCGCTGAAGATTTTATTTCGAGGGGGCCTCCATTTTTCTGTCATATCCTTTCTGTTATTAAGGGATGCTGCCCCGGCTGGTGATGTGGGGTGCTGTGACATGATTGGCTGCTTTAGCTAGCTGAGATGTCAACCCCAGCCTGCTTCATGATACACACGTACGTGCCTAAAAATAAATGGATGGCTCTATTAGTTGAGTTAAAATGTTAATATCGTCAAAAAGTTCATGTTTCAAGAATCACTTGTATGCAGAGTCTACTACAGATGCACATTAAGAAGTGGAGACATGAAAGAAAATGTCATGGCAAACAAAAGGACCACGCTGTGGTAGATCCTTACAAAGGCTTGCATTAATGTCAGTGTCATTTTCTATGGATACTATTATAAAGCCCTTTTAATGAATGATTTATATTTCTGTAGTATAAATGGAATCATAGTAACAAAGAACACTTTATATTATGATTGCGAGGTTTTGCCACTTAAAAGCCAATATGCATTTTAAATTTAGTTGAAAAACATTGAATAAGCTATATTGATTGCATGTAATTTTTAAACAACCATACAACTATTATCCATTTTAACATACTCACATATTTTTTTCCTTGACACAAAGGAAGGGGTGTCCTTATCCATTCTCCCTACTTACTTGGTTCCCAGAAAACTTGAGTACATTCTTCAACTGCATCTTAAGGGATGAAAAGTCTCAACTATATCACTTCTGGCTCCTCTTATGGGCACTCAGGCTTTTAGGTTCCTTATTGCCTTGCATGACAAAGCTCCTAATGTACATTTAACTGGCACCTTATGGAAGAAGAAATCAGAGGGAGCAGGCTTATAAAACACAGAGCTAAGAATGCTCCAAGACTGAAAGGGATGGGTGGCCCAGAGTCAAGAAGTGCGGTTGTTGGGGCTGGAGAGCTGGCCCAGCAGCACCAATGTGGGCTTGCTGTAGCCCTACATGTGCCTGTACCCATGACACTGGGGTGTGTGGTCCTGTGCGGGCCTGTAATCATGACTCTGCAAAGGTGGGCTCTCTCTGGATGCCTGAATCAAGGGAGCTCCAGTGCGCAGAAGCCCGAGGCCGCCTCAGAAAAGAAAAGTAAGGGACACCTGAAGGCCTCCATGGGTGACAAGTATGTACACTCGCACATACATAGCACACACATGTATGTACTACACAACACACATATACACACACTGCACATGAGACCAGGTTGTACACCTGCATATTCATAGCACATACATATAACACATACACACACACACATTTGGCTGCAAGTTTAGCTTCTCTACAAAGAGGTTATTCACCCTTTATCACTTCTCCCTCTTGACAACTTTCCTCACTCAGGTTGCAGAAATACTGCTCTTCCCTGCTTCTCCTCCAGCTTTCTAGGCTACCTACAGACAACTCTTATTTAAGCCCCTAAGAAAGACAGAACTATTTTTCTCAGACATGTAACATTTATGTGAAGTAAGATCATGGAGAGAACCACAGAAACTAAATCCAGTCATTTGTGTTCAGAAGCAATGGCTTAATCTTCCTGCCCAAATCCCCTATCCCATATCCCACTTCGATGAAATACGTCAACATTCTCTGCTAAATAATTCAGAAATGTAAAATTCCAGACTCCTCTTATCTACAACTCTGAAGTCTTACAGTATTTTAAGGATTTTCAGGGCTTATTTTGCTCAAGTATCAATATTTTTTTGAGACAGGGTTTCTTTATGTAGCCCTGGCTGTCTGGACTCACTTTGTAGACAAGGTGGGTCTCGAACCCACAGATTTCAGCCCCTCTGCCTCCCTGAGTGCTGGGATTACAGGCATGTGCCATTGTGCCCAGCAAGAATCAACAACTTTTAGAATTGACACTATATACTAGGTTACATAGAAAAGTGAATTGCATGTACACATTTATTGAAAATTTTCAGAATTCTATATCGCCATCGCTACATTAAAACACAGCATCTACTTCTGGGATAGCTCACTCAGGATGATCCTTTCCAGTTCCCATCATTTACCTGCAAATTTCAGGATATCCTTGTTTTTTTTATTACTGAGTAATATTCCACTGTGTAGATGTACCACAATTTCTTTATCCATTCCTCAGTTGAGGAGCATCTGGGTTGTTTCCAGCTTCTGGCTATTACAAATAAAGCTGCTACAAACATGGTTGAGCAAATGTCCATATTGTGTACTTGAGTCTCTTTTGGATACATGCTTAGGAGTAGTATAGCTGGATCTTGAGGAAGCGCTATTCCTAGTTGTCTGAGGAAGCGCCAGATTGATTTCCAGAGTGGAAGACACACATGGTATATACTCACTCATATAGACATATAATATAGGATAAACCTACTAAAATCTGTACACCTAAAGAAACTAGTCAAGAGGGAGGACTCTGGCTAAAATGTTCAATCCCCAGCCAGAAAGGCAAAGCAGATTGACATCAGAAGAAGAAAACAGGAAACAAGCTAGGAGCCTGTCACAGAGGGTCCCTGAAAGGTTCTGCCCTGCAGAATATCAAAGCAGATGCTGAGACTTTATATACTTATAAAAGTATATAAGGCCAACTGTTGGGCAGAGTGCATGGAATCTTAGGAAAGATGTGGGAAATAGTTAGAGAGGGAGAGGACAGGAGCTCCACAAGGAGAGCAACAGAACCAAAAAATCTGAGCACAGGGGTCTTTCCTGAGACTGATACTCCAACCAAGTACCATGCATGGAGATAACCTAGAACCCCTGCACAGATGTAGCCCATGGCAGTTCAGTATCCAAGTGGGTTCCATAATAATGGGAACAGGGACTGCCTCTGACATGAACTGATTGGCCTGCTCTTTGATCACCTCACCTTGATGGGGGAGCAGCCTTACCAGGCCACAGAGGAAGACAGTGCAACCACTCCTGATGAGAGCTGCTAGACTAGGATCAGAAGGAAGGAAAGGAAGACCTCCCCTATCAGTGGACTTGGGAGGGGCATGTGTGGGATTGGGAGGGGAGGAGGGAGGGGGTTTATAGTAGGATACAAAGAGAATAAGGTGTAATTAATAAAAATTTTTTTAAAAAGCACTTGTTAGTGTGCCGGGTAAGACTTTTCCTAGAAAGACATGACACCCTCAACTCTACTGACCCAGATGGGGGGCCCATGATAGACCAAAGCCCCAACTATGCCAAAGTCCAAAATAATTAATGAATCAGTGACTTGATTCGGTTGCTTAAGAAAGTGTGATTGGGGAGTCACTGAAGGAATCAGGAATGACTCAAAAGCAGCTGTATCACCAAGAGGGCTGCCCCATGGTGCTGACCACTCACAAAAGCTGCAACTCTGGAGCTTTCTGCATGATGTGAAGGTGTCTCGACCGGTCAGAGAAATCCCTCTGTGACTCACAGGTCTCCTCCAGCCAGCCAGTGTCTGTTTGCTGCTTCTATAGCCCTTGGGGAGGAGACCTGTGAATCTTGGAGTTGCAACTCTCCCAGACAGGGAAACCTTGTTTCCTTCTGGAGTTCTTGGGCCTCCCTTCTACTTCCTGGAGGGATTGTTTTAATTCGGAGGAAACTCCTATAGATCATAGCATCGTCCGTATATAGTCTTTTGGCTAATTTTAGATTCTGCACAAGGTATTTACAGATATCAGGAAGTAAGTCCCTGCATGAATAATCAACGTTGTGGTTTTGAGATTTCTTTGAGGTAGGAGCTGAAAGGGGTGGGTCTTGTGAAGAAAGATGGATTCCCACAGCAGCTATTTTGCCTCTGAACATATATGCCCTTTACCTGTGCACGTACCATTTATCAATAAAGAAATTCTGTATGAAAATTTCTAACACGGTGGCTTTGTAAAACCTCTATAGCCACATCTATTTTCTTTCTCTCCTTTCTTTCTTTCTTTCTTTCTTTCTTTCTTTCTTTCTTTCTTTCTTTCTTTCTTTCTTTCTTTCTTTTCTTCTTCTTCTCTTCCTCTTCTTCTTATTTACAATTTATTATATTCACTTTGTATCCGATTGTAGTCCCCTCCCCCATCTCCTTCCAGTCCCACCCTCCCTCCCTCTTTCTCCCCTATCCCTCACCCCTAGTCCACTGATAAGGGAAGTCCTCCTCCCCTACTGTCTGGCCCTAGCCTATCATGTCCCATCAGGACTGCCTGGATGCTCTTCCTCTGTGGCTGGCTAGGTCTCCCCACCAGGCAACCTACTTTCTTAATGCTGCAGGATCATAGGAAGCTTGAGCAGAGCCAATTTTCTTTTCGCCTTTAAAAGATATGACGTTGCCTGTTTTAAAGTCTAAATAAATATTGTGAATGAAATGGACTGACAACCCATTTTCCTCTTTGTAAAATGACATGACACATTTAATTTACAGGAAATGATTAACTGTTATTTTGAGTCTCTAAAGAATGGAGATAGCTCCCATTAGCCTATGCCCTTCAAGTTGGGTTCAAGAACTGATCATACTGCTCTAAGTATGCAGTCCACAGAGTGACACACTGACAGAGCTTCCTTATTATAAAATACATAGAGATCTCCATCTCATTTATGCCTCTGAAGAACAGAGATTAGCACAAATCTTAATTCTGGCCCTTGTCATTCTATTAAATGTACATGAAGCTCATTGGGTATTGATGGGTAGGAACATTATGTAAACACAACCTGATAATAGTGGTAACAACTCATCAAGCATACCACAGAGGAATGAGAAAGGACAATAACTTCAGAGTTAGCAGGCAGAGAAATCTTTGACAAAGTTTTACTTCCTTAAGACAAATAGTACTACAGAAAATAATGACATTGATTGCTCTGTATCCATATTACTGTTCCAAATTCAAAATGACAACTTTGTTCTGGGCAATAATCACAGATTTATTTTGTTTGGGTTATAAAGGTAGATTCATTTGTTTATGAAAACGGTAGAGTGAGACAGTTCAGATGATGTAACACAGTATAGTCACAGCTGCACCTGTGAATAAAACCCTCGATCAAGCTGGCCTTGAAAGTGGCACGTCACAGTCGCTCATTCCTTTAATCACCCCAACATTATTTTTCTTAAAAGAAACAAAACAAATTGCAAGATGCACTTTTGTTTAATAAAAACTTGTTCCTTTATCATTTTTTCTATTATGCTGTCTGTGAGCCTGTTCATCACCCATTTTCAAAGTGAGTTGATTTGCACAAAACCTTGACTAACAGATATGGAAGTGGCAAGTTCTTCCACAGTACAGCAACTCTGGACATGTTATCTTTAAAGAATGACCCGTTAGCCTATGCTCTGCCAGAGGAAGGGAGGAATGAGAGAAACCCCAGAAATAAAGAACATATATTCATGTCAAAGCTTAAATGAAATCAACTGTAACCTGAAGACTAACATGTTTTTGTCTTAGTAGAAAGTTCACTCAAGATTTTTTACATTCATATATAAATTTTTACTCAAATTAAAATTCAAACCTAGGAATTTTTTAAAAGGACCAATCTTCACAGGTGAGTTGAAAGCAATATCACAGAACTGGGTGTTTCAACTTCATAACTCTCCTTTATTTAATTTTTATACCAATATCTCCTCATAGTCAATGACTGAAATAAAAACTTTGGGAATGAATATAAAGAAGAAAAGTGGGAAGTTGAAGAAGAAAGACTGAGGCCTGGGAGAAATTCGGAAAAGAAAGGTGAACAGGAAGGGAGAAAGGTCCCTGGAAACAAAAGAATAATGAGTTATCTATGTAAGGATAGGAGACCTCTTCCTGGCTCACTCTTTTTTTATTTTTTATTTTATTTTTATTAATTACAGTTTATTCACTTTGTATCCCAGTAGTAGCCTCCTCCCTCATCCCCTTCCATGCTAACTTTCCCTCCCTCATCTTCTCCTATGTCCCTGCCCCAGTCCACTGATAGGGTAGATCCTCCTCCCCTTCCATCTGTCCCTAGTCTATCAGGACTCATCAGGACTGGCTTCTTTGTCTTCCTCTGTGGAGTGGTAAGATTGTTCCCCACTCAGGTGGAAGTGATCAAAGAGCCAGCCCATGAGTTCATGTCAGAGATGGTCCCTGTTCCTATTATTGGGAAGCCCTCTTGGACACTGAGCTGCTATGGGCTAATTCTGTGCAGGGATTCTAAGTTATCTCCATGCATGGTTCTTGGTTGGAGTATCAGTCTCACCAAAGGCCCCTGTGCCCAGATATTTTGGTTCTGTTGATCTCCTTGTGAAGCTCCTGTTCCCTCCAGGTCTTTCTATCTCCCCCTTCTTACATATGATTTCCTGCACTATGCCCAAAGTTTGGTTTATGAATATCAGCATATGTTTTGATACCCTGCTGGGTAGAGGCCCTCTGTGATAGGCTCCTGTCTTGTTCTCTGTTTTCTATCAAAAACTCAAGTGACAACACATGCTGGAGAGGATGTGGAGAAAGGGGAACCCTCTTCCATTGCTGGTGGGAATGTAAACTTGTACAACCACTTTGGTAATCAATCTGGAGCTTTCTCAGACAATTAGGAATAGTGCTTCCTCAAGATCCAGCTATACCACTCCTGGGTATATATCCAAAAGATGCTCAAGTATACAACAAGAACATTTGCTCAACCATGTTCATAGCAGCTTTATTGGTAATACCCAAAAGCTGGAAACAATCCAGATGTCCCTCAGTTGAGGAATGGATACAATAATTGTGGTGCATTTACACAACGGAATACTACTCAGCAATTAAAAAGGAGGAAATCATGAAATTTGCAGGCAAATGGTAGGATCTAGAAAAGATCATCCTGAGTGAGGTATCCCAGAAGCAGAAAGACACACATGGTATATACTCACTTATCAGTGGATATTAGACGGATAATATAGGATAATCATACTAAAACCTGTACACCTAAGGAAGCTAAGCAAGAAGGAGGACCCTGGGTAAGATGCTCAATCTTCATTCAGAAAGGCAAACGAGATGGACATCGGAAGAGAGAGATTACATGGCTCACTCCTTACACCAAAATTTAGCGAGATATATGGGTAAATGCAAAAGAGTTTTCACTTAATAGCTGGTGCCTGTGCTTTTGGTGGCTGTATTTATGTCATTATAGTCTCACCTACGAAAGCCAAATGAGTCAATATCCACTGAACAAACAGTCAGTCCTACATTGAACAGCATTTTGTTGAACAAAAAGGACCCTGATAGATTACTCCATTTATTTTGCCAGTGTGGAGTATATGTGTGTGAGCCTATAACAGTATATGTATGTGAATATATGTATGTTCATGTGTGTCTGAGTATGTTTGTGAATATCTGAAAATGGAGACCAGAAGTTACTGTCAGTTTCTTTTTTGGTACTCACTATTTTATCTTATGAGATAAGGTCTTTCCCTGAAATGGGAGCTCACTGGTTCATCTAGACTAGCTCCAAGCTTCTGCTGTCTCTGCCTCCCCAGCACTGAGGCCTAAGTGTGACCTGCTGCACCCAGGTTTTTATTGTAAGTGCTAAAGAGCTAGACTCAGTTCCTCATGTGTGAATAGCAAGCGCTTCACTGACTGGGCCATTTCCCCAGCCCTATGCTTTTTCTCCATAAGTATATCTGGAATATATCTCCTCTGTCACATATCTGTAAATGCCTGTTAAGAAAACAGGGAGTTGATCATCAAAACCTCAACTTATTTCTATGGGGATGACAATTGACACCTAGTTGGAGAGATGGCCTAGTGGTTAAGATCACTTGCTTTGCAATCACAGAATTTGGATACCAGCACCCACATCGCAAGCTGGGCATCTTGCACAAACTTATATTCCAGCTAGGATGGTGTGGAGATTGGAGGATTGCTTGAGCTGACTTCCAGCCTCACCAAGGAAACATGAGCTCCATGTTCAGGGAGAGATCCTACCTCAAAGGAATAAATGCAGACTGACAGAAGACACTTATCATCCTCTTCTGGCTTCCATGTGCAGCCAGGTGCACATATATGTATACAACAGGTACACACACAAATATATAGACAAAATAAAATCTTAAAAATTGAACCCTTATGCAAATATTTAAAGGTTTACTATTATCAATCATTTTGGGTCTTTCATATAAAGTTATTACGCTGTCTTGCTACCACATTGAAACAGTGATGATTTCTAATAGCCACATTTTAGTGATGGAACTGACATTTTGCCAAGAACTCCAGAATGCAGTAAAACCACACCAGTTTTAAAGTTTATCCAATCACATCATACGTTTAGGATCTGTCCTCTAGGTATTTCAAGAGAGGCAATGAGGCAGCACCCTAATTACTTTCTAGAGCGATCAGATGTGTTCCCAGGAGCAGTTTTCTCCTGATTTACAGTTCCAGTATTTAAAAGCTTCCTTCCTGTGCAGCCCCTTTCCTTAGATTTTTGTTTATAATCTTTTGTGTTCCACACATAGCTCACAGCATCCCCAGTATCAGTCGCCATTTTGAGGACATAATATCCACTCACTCTTAACTTCTTTTGTCTTCACATTAATAATCACTTTTGGTTCTTACACCAATGGTCTTAATTATTATTTTCTCCCAGAGCCTTCTGTTGTTACAAATTTTGATGCAAAAGTGACAAATATTTTTGTAACTCATTTTGTATGAGTTACACTGGGAGCCAATATTGACTCACAAGATCCAAATATAATTCCTGAACCGAAGATTTTGTTGATCAGAAGTGTGCAGCACAGAACTGAAATAACAAAGGAGTACAATAAGCATTGCAAGTTTATTACATGATACCTGTCACCCCCATGCTGAGGAAGCAGAGGTAGGAGGATCACAAGTTACAGACCTGTTTGGGAAACATGGGAAGATTCTGTAACAAAAAAAATGAATACATAAATGTTAAAACGGGAAGAAATATTACAACCATAGAGCCCCAAACCAGCAACAGAAAGAAACAAAGGTTTGGGGTGGCAGCTCAGTTGTTAAGGACCCAGCTTAGCTCCCATCAGCAGCACTCACGTGAAGAGCCGGGCAAGGCCACAAGTGCACATAAGCCTAGCATTGTGCACAGAGAGGATGGTGAGTGAAAACAGAAGGACCAACTGCCACTTCAGCTCCAGCTTCAGTGAGAGACTATGTACTAAAGGACTGGGGTGGAGAGCGAAAGAACAGGCTACCACATGCCCTCCACATGTACATGTCACGTGGGTATGTGTACCCGTACACACATGGAGACGCAAAATCTTCTAAAGTTCAAAAATATAATAATGAAACCATATATGAATTTTAAAAAAGGCCTCCAAAGGCTCATATGTTTGAATACTTGGTTCCCAGTTAGTGGAAGTATTTGGGAAGATGAAGAAGAGTGGCCTTGTTGGAGCAGGTGTGTCACTGGAGGTGACTGGAGGTGGGCTTTGAGGTTTCCAGGGCCTCTTCCAGACCCAGTCTCACTCTGGTTTTGCCTGCAACTTGTGGATCCTGCAAGTTTTCAGTTACTGTTACAGTGCCATGCCTGCATGCCAGCTGCCATGCTCCTTGCCACGATGATCATATACTACCTCTTTGAAACTCTAAGCAAGCTCTCAATTAAATGCTTTTTTCTTTTTAAAGTTGCCTTGGTTGGCAAGACAGTACACAGCAAGCCTATAGCCAACATCAAACTCAATGGAGAGAAACTTAAATCAATCCCACTGAAATCAGGGACTAGGCAAGGCTAGTCTCCATATCTCTTCAACATAGTACTTGAAGTCCTAGCTAGAGCAATAAGACAAATAAAGGAGATCAAAGGGATACAAATTGGAAAGGAAGAAGTCAAAATATCACTATTTGCAGACTATATGATAATATACATGAGTGACCCCAAAAATTCAACCAGAGAACTCCTTCAACTGATAAACACCTTCAGCAAACTGGCTGGATACAAAATCAACTCAAAAAAATCAGAAGCCCTCCTGTACACTAAAGACGAAAGGGCAGAGAAAGAAATTAGGGAAACAACACCCTTCACAATAGCCACTAATAACATAAAGTACCTTGGGGTGACTCTAACCAAGAAAGTGAAAGATCTGTTTGGAAAAAACTTCAAATCTCTGAAGAAAGAAATTGAAGAAGGCAT
>CM053764.1:57652620-57668503 GCA_028658305.1 Pachyuromys duprasi
CTACAGACTGGGAAAGAATCTTCACCAACCCTATATCTGACAGAAGGCTAATATCCAATATATATAAGGAACTCAAGAAGTTAAAAAGCAACAAATCAAGTAATCCAATTAAAAAATGGGGTATGGAGCTAAAAAGAGAACTCTCTGTAGAGGACTGTAGAATGGCAGAAAAACACTTAAAGAAATGCTCAACGTCCCTAGCCATCAGAGAGATACAAATCAAAACGACCCTGAGATTTCACCTTACACCTGTCAGAGTGGCTAAGATAAAAAACTCAAATGACAACACATGCTGGAGAGGTTGTGGAGAAAGGGGAACCCTTTTCCATTGCTGGTGGGAATGCAAACTTGTACAACCACTCTGGAAATCAATTTGGCGCTTTCTTAGACAATTAGGAATAGTGATTCCTCAAGATCCAGCTATACCACTCTTAGGCATATATCCAAAATATGCTCACGTACACAACAAGGACATTTGCTCAACCATGTTTGTAGCTGCCTTATTCATAATAGCCAGAACCTGGAAACAACCCAGATGTCCCTCAGTCGAGGAATGGATACAGAAATTGTGGTACTTTTACACAATGAAATACTACTCAGCAATTAAAAAGGAGGAAATCATGAAATTTGCAGGCAAATGGTTGGACCTGGAAATGATCATACTGAGTGAGGTATCCCAAAAGTAGAAAGACACACATGGTATATACTCACTTATATAGACCTATAAAATCAGATAAACATACTGAAATCTATACACCTAAAGAAGATAAACAAGAAAGAGGACCTGGGGTAAGAGAAAGACAAAGGGGAAGGACATTGAATGTAGGAGAAAACAAGTTGCAGGACAAGAGCCTATCACAGAGGGCCTTTGAAAGACTCTACCTAGCAGTGTATCAAAGCAAATATTAAGACACATAACCAACCCTTTGGCAGAGTGCAGGGAATCATATGAAAGAAGGGGGAGTTAGTATGACCTGGAGAGGACAGGAGCTCTGCAAGGACCAAATATAGCAGGGCACAGGGGTCTTTTATGAGACTGTTTCTCCAACTAAGGGCCATGTATGGATATAACCTAGAACCCCTGCTTGAATGTAGCAAATGGTAGCTCAATATCCAAGTGGGTACCCTAGTAGGGGGAACAGGGACTATTTTGGACATGAACACAATGGCTGGCTCTTCAACCCCCTCACCCACAAGGGAGGAGCAGCCTTCTTAGGCCACAGAAGAGGACATTGCAGCCATTCCTGAGGAGACCTGATAAGCTAGAGTTAGATGGAAGGGGAGGAGGACCTCTCCTATCAATGGACTTGGAAAGGAGCAGGGAGGAGTTTGAGGGAGGGAGGGTGGGATTGGGAGGGAATGCGGGAGGGGGCTACGGCAGGAATACATAGTACATAACCTGTGATTAATATAATATAAAAATGAAAAAATAAAACAAAAAAAGAAAAAAAAAGAAAGAGGGTGTCTTTGCGACATCAAGTTAAGGGCTTCTTAAACAGGAGTCATGTTTTAACTTTATAGAGAAATGTTAAATAATTTTTTACCTGGTTTAAGTTAAAAGTTACTTTTCTATGTAGTAACAAGCCACTCCAGGGTGTCATCCCGCAGTGCAAGCACCAACTGAGCCACACCTTTTTCTCATTCTTAATACCGGTTACATTCAAAGTCCTCCTACCTATGCTGCTTCAATGCATAGGTCCTCAGGCATGACAGCTTACATCTATAGTCTCATCCAGGAAGCTGAGGCAGGAGGATCAGGACTTCAAGATGACCAGCCTAAATTATACAGTCAATATGAAGCCAGCCTGAACCCTACACAGTTGGATTCATTTTAAAAATTAATAAAAAATTATTAATGATGAAATAAAATCTGCATGCTAAAGAAAAAGAAAAGACCAGAACTGGATAAAATCCCTATCAAATTCCAAGACCTTAAGCAAGAACTATTATCAGTTCTTTCAAACTGTTCCACAAAATAGATGAGGGCATGCTTTAGAATAATAACTATAAGGCATTCTTATTTGTTCTTATGAAGTAATCAGTGCAAAAATCAAGGTCAAAAAGTTCCAAACAAGCTGGTTTGACTCAACAATTTTTCAGATTTATGATGGTGTGAAGCAGCATATACACCAATAAGCAGCTGTGTTTAGACTGAAAGCAAAGACGTGCTTCACTGGTTTGTAGTATGGGAGGGACTGTGAGACAAAAGAAACTCAAGAAAAGATCTCCTGTACCTTCAAGTACCAACCCAAACTTAAAAGAAGTTTTGTTTCTAAAAACTAAAAAACAAACAAACAAAACAAAACAACACAGAAGCTTCTAGCTTAAATTTCAACAAAAAAATAATTATAAAGTCTAAATTGAAATTGTGGGGAATTCATCTCCACTTTCAGGAGAAGGTATTTATAAGAAAATATATGATAATTCAAGTTGGAAGCCAACTGTCTATGATTAAAAATGAGTAAGAGTTAACAGATTTATAGTTGGAAAAGAAACGCACTTTACTGTTTGAGAACCCACGACTCTGTACTTATTTTTACTGCACTTTGATGAATTGCTGATTATAAAGAAATAGCTATAGTGTGTCGTGACTGAATCTCCATGAGGTCATTTTCATACTTCTTTGTAGTTCTGTTACGCTGAGATGATTAACTATGAACCTTCCAAAAGATCTATTATGAAACAAAACCTGAAGCCACTCATTGTTGTGTTGTGTGAAGTGAGGCCAGACACAGCATCGGGAGAGTTGAGAAAGTGTAGAGTGAATCATTCAAGTAACAGAAACATGGCCTTGTTCTGAATAGAGACTGACAGTATAACTGTGGGCTATGATGTCAGCAATGAATGGAGGTCAAGGCCAGATCCACAGAGGGACCAAGAACAGGAATATTTGCTTGACCAGAGGATATCAGAGCTAGTGACAGGAAAAGAAAAATCAAGACGGGGGCTAGGATTTTGTCATGAAAGATGGCTTTGAGAGCTCTAGGATAGTTATCAATAGGGTCATCTGTTACTTTAAATGGGCAAGAGACTGCTGGGCCTCAGAACCTTCCATATGTTTCTTATTGGTAGACTGGGGTTCATCTACATAGAAAATAGCTAGAGTCTGTAGAAGGAATCTCTTGTGTCTGTATGGAAGCTTCACTTGTCAATGAAAAGCTAATGGTCTATGGCTTAGGGAGGAAATAGAAGATGGGACATCCAGCAAGTAAAAAGTATTCCTGAGACAGAGCCAGGGGTGGGAGGTTCACCCTGGCAAGATGTGAGGGAGATAGATGCATGGTACCTGAGCACGGGTAACAAGCTCCATGCAGAATTTAGATTAGTATAAATAAGCTCTTTTTTGTTATGAGCTAGTGAAAACAGAGCCTAGCTATATGGTCAAGGTATTTGTAAAATTATTTTGAGTCTCATGAGTTGTTATTCTGGGAGCTTGGGGTCAGAAGGAAAAACCAAAACCACAAGAATCCTCTGAATGGCTGGTGTCCTCAACATATAGTATCTTGTTTGTCCATCCAGAACCTAGCTATCCCCAAGGACTATGGCTAACTAACCAGGTTGTTGAACATTCATCTCCTCTCAGATGCTCTCACATCCAACAGGTCCTTTTTTGCTACCATATTCAAGTTCTAGTACTTTCACAAACTGACAATATTTTCTCTGATTGGTGAGAAATTGAATAATTAGCAAAAAGATCTCTTTGTTTTCTTATATATATATATTTTTATGTATATATGTATATGTATACATATATATCAGAGTTGTGTAGTGGTGGCAAACAGCTTTAATCCCAGCATTCAGGAAGCAGAGGTAGGTGGATCTGTGTGAGTTTGAAGCCAGCCTGGTTTATAGAGCTAGTTCCAGGACAGCTAAGGTTAACAAATAAACTCTGTCTCAAACACACACACACACACATACACATGCTGTGGTGAGCACGCAGAGGTCAGAGGACAGTTTTCAGGAGTCAGTTCTCTTTTTCCACCATGCAGGTGGAAGTTTGACAATGAGTGCTTTCACTCACTGAGCCATCTCCTCAGTCCTACCAGCTTTCTTTTCTATAGGCTTCCTGTACTTGTGATTAGAGTCTTTGAAGGTAATGAGTACTGACCAAATGACATAATTTTCAATTCACTGGATTGTTCTACTTGAGTCCTCCTGAGTCTTCTTTCAGTCTTGGACTTCAGTTTCCCACTGTATGTTCCAGAGATAAATGAGATTTAATCTCTCACTTAAGAGAGAGCGTTGACTTGTTGGTTGAGTGTAAACTCTGGATTTGCACTGCTTGGATTCAGATCTCACACTTATCATTTATTCTGCATGTAACTTTGGACAACTTTCTTAAACCGTCTTTGATTTTATCCCTACTCTATCATTAGAAAACTTTAAAAGTTCATTGCTTCAAAGCATGTTAAGCTTGACACATTCAGGGCACATGAGCTAGGATTCCTCTTCCATAAAAGGTTCTGCTTTATAGACCTACAGGGTGTTCAGACACCCTTTAGATAGGGTTCTGATCTTGTTCTTCCCTGCTCACATCACTCCTATTGTATGTCATCCTCAGGTGACATTTTATTCTACCATGGCCTAATGTGGGGATCAAGTGTGATTCTTAGTATAAACTGCCAACTTGACAGGATCTAGAATCACTTGGGAGATGGGTCTTTCGGTGTGCGTATGAGGAATTATACCAGTTGTTTAATTGATGTGGCAAAAAAAAATTAATTGTGTGTAAGACCATCCCCTGGGCAGGGCACTCTGAGCTGGGGTAGTGAAGAGGGTGAGCTGAATGGTAGCATGCATGCATTCATTGCTCTCCACTGACTGTGAGCAGGATGTAACCAGATACTTCAAGCTCCTGCTGCCTTAACTTCCCTGCTGTGGTGGCCTGTGCCCTGCACTCTGAGCTCAAATGAACCTTCTCTCCTTTCAGATGCTTTTGTCAGAGTATTTTATCAGAGCAATAAGAAGCAAACGCAAGCCAACAACCAGCCAGAAGTGAAGCCCATTTCTCCTTGTGCTAGAGAGGAACGCATTCAGTTCCTCAGCAGTGGTGAAAGGCTGGGTGGATAAGTTGAAAAGGTTTTACAGAAGGAAACAGGCCAACCCACATTTCACATCCCTCAGGCTGACTCTTTTCTAAGTGTTATCCATAGTTCTTCTTTATGGGCAGACCGTGCAATGCTGTTATCTTTCCAGCTAGGGATGAATATTTGTGTGATGAACAAAACAGGAAATCAGAGAAGGAAGCAAGCTTGGAAATGTCATAAAGAAACTAATTTCTTTCTGAAGTACAAACATCGGAAACTGATTTTGTTTCCGATCTTCAGCTGCTGTTCTGCTGCTTCATTCAGGAAACAATGCATGAGAGAACTAGCTACCTTTGAGTGATCCAAAGATAGAATTTTCAATTTTGAGGGTCAGGCAGGAATACTTTGCTACCCAGCAAATATGTTCACTTGATATCGTTAGTAAGCAGCCATATTTTTATTCTTCTGTTTTTCATTCCATAATGCTATTCTACTTCAAGTGTCTATTCTCTGCTACAGAAGGTAGAGAGACCACCTAGTTATCTTAAGGGTGCACCCTTCATGGAATCATGTTACTAGCTGAAACAAATCCCCTCAGAATTCATCTGAAATTTGAATCTTCTGTACTTTAGAAATGCAGTTGTATTTGCAGGCAGAGTCTCTAAGGAGGAATTAAGTTAAAAGAAGACCTTCATAACAATGAGCTCTCAAGTGTCTGTTCCGTGTTCCTATAAGGAGAAGAAACAATACACAAAGTCTGGGAACTAACCTGTAGACAGGAAAGACCTCTGTGAATCAGGACAGGAGCCTCAGAGGTAAACACTCAGTCTCCATTACAGTAAGAAAACACAATCCCATTGTTTAAGACCCCCTCAGTCAGTGGTATGTTGTCATGGCAGTCCAAAATAACAAATCCAGCCCCCATCCCACCAGAGTCAATTGGCCAGCTGAGCTCTATTTCAATTCATACCTGAATCGTTGATCCTTGATGGGTTGGCCAGACAGTGCTTACAAATTTAAATAATCTTACAGTAAGATGTGACTTTCCACACCTGCTAAACCAAAAAACCCTCTGGAGCAAACCTCTAACACTCCATGATCTTAAAGGAGCAGGTGGAAACCCTGCTATACTGAACTTTCTGAAATGGCTGTAATCTACGGAATGTTCGTTAATCTAAGCAGACTGTGATGAAGAGTCTGTTAGTATTCTTCTCACTTCTGATTTTATATCTCCCCCATGCTTCCAAATGGGCAAGAGAGCTATTCAGTGAAGCAGGAGCCCTAGCATTGTGGCATGGGTTTGTTTCCTCCGGCTTGCTGTGGCTAAGTGCCATAAATTGAGCAGTTTTAGACAGCAGTAATTTGCTCTTTGACATCCAGTGTTAGCTGAGCCATGTTCTCTGGGGGAAGCAGGAAGAATCTAGTCCATGTTTTAAAAACAAAAAAAACTCTTCTGTTAGTCTGTGTTATGGTTTGAATAGAAATGACCCCCATAGGCTCATAGATTTAGATGCTTGATCATTAGTTAATGGTGCTACTTGACAGAGATTAGGAGGCGTGGCCTTGTTGGAGCAGGGTAGCCTTCTTGGAAAAAGTTTGTCACTGGGGTTGATCATTGGGGTTTCAAATGCTCAAGCCAAGCCTAGTCTCTCTCTCTGTCCCTCATTTCCTCCATCTCTCCCTCGTTTCTGCTTGCCAATCCAGACACAGACCTCTCAGCTACTTCTCCAGCACCATATCTAAGTGTGTGTCATCATGCTTCCTACCATGACAATGACGGACTAAACCTCTGAAACTGTAGTCCATCCCCAGCTGAATGTTTTCCTTATGTGTTGACTCTTCACAGCAGTAGAACATTAGCTAAGGCAGTCTGTAAGGATGACTGAGTATCTTCTAATTTTAAAATGACCTTTCCTTGGAGTAAAGTCTGTATTTATCAACAGATGTCAAAGCTGTTAGGAAATCTTACATGAAAGACATCCACTACCAAGCACACACTAAGCTTCCTCATTGTACACACCAAAGAGGTGCTGATAGTTTCCATTTTCAAAAGATTCTGTTCAAACTAAGTTATGTTTTGCCTCTTGAATGCCATTGCCTGATCTGCTGATTGCTCAGCTTTTAGTCTCCCTCTGTTCTCTTGTCCATTTCCACCTACTCTCTATGCCATTCTTACAGGCAGGCCCTGTATTAGTAGAGTATTAGTTATTTTTCTCATTGTTTGACAGAAACACCGAATAAAAGTTATCTAAAGAAGAAAACCATGAAGAAATTATACATATCAACAAGAGAAAAGAAAGCTCAAAGTATGTAATAAAAAAAGAACTGACCAGGATTTCAGCAACTATTCAATGTCACTGATCATCAGAGAAATATAAATTAAAATCAGAGATTACATTTTTGTGCTATACCACTTTAGTAAAATATTTAACCAAGTCAGTTCCAACAATCACCTGCATTAGAAACAGGAAGTAGTGTAAATTGGTTTAACAACAAAAGAGAAAATATCCTAGGAAAATTGATCAGATACATCGTCTTCCTACACTGGCCACTTAACAGCTATATGTTTCTAGAACTTCTAGAAGTACATAGGATCATGCTTAGTGCCATTCATCTAAATCTGAAGCAATCCAGATGCCTATAAGTGTGCAGTAATGAAACCCTAAGAGCTATGAAATAACCTTCCAAGGGTATTCTGCTCCTTATGTGTATTCTCACAAAATGTCTTGGTTTCTTTCTCTACGGCTATGAGAAAATACCCTGGAAAAGCAACTTAAGGGAGAAAGGGTTTATTCTGACTCACAGTCTAAGTTACGACATCAAGATGGAAAAGCTGCAGCAGCAGGATCTTGGAGCAGCTGGTCCCATCATGGCTGCCGTCAAGAAGCAAGGAGCAATGGACGCGCGCTGTTGCTGAGCTCCCTCTCACCATTTACACAGTCCAGATCCCTGGCCTGGGAGTAACACCTCACAATTAAAGTGGATATTCTCACATCAATCAGGTAATCGGGATAACTCCCACCTGCATGTCCACAAGCTCATCTATGAGGATTCCAGATTCTCTCAAATTGACAGCGCCGAAGTCACTGTACTTCAAATGTGCTATTTTTCAATTAAAATTATGGGATAGTTGTAGTTAGGAGTTGGGAGTGCCTAGTCCCATCCTATCAATTACTTAACTTGTGTGCATATTTTTATATAAATGGCATTTATATAAATGTTATATGTTTTATATAAATGGTGTTTCTCAGTGTTTGCTTTCACTCTCGACATTCATAGCCTAGGCCTGTCCTAGCACCCTTCACATGTGTACACACTCTCCCCCGCCTCCCCACAGCTTGGTCATGGTATGGTTTTCTTCTGTCCACAAAGCCATGTGAAACAGCTTCCATTTTCTACCTGTTACACTTTTTTCTTAGAATGCCTCCTCTTCTTCTCCTTTGCTCACTGCTGGAGCTAAATGACATTATCTTTTAATAATTTCTGACTCCCAACAGATGGTGAGTCATTTCCCCTCCTGACAATGCAGTCTGCTTAGCTGCCTCTTCCTGTTTTCTTCAAATCACGTCAAACTTACTCATGGAGCTCCTGATCTGTCTCTTCTAGAGTTAGTAACACTTTAACTTCTTGTTTCCATTCTGGAAAATGATATGTGTTCATCAAATTATTTAATCTTTTAAAGCAATAAAGGAAGAAGGGTCTTCACATGTGGCTCAAGCGGGCTAGCACTCAAGATCATCCTGTCTCAGCCCCTGCAGCACTAAGAACCCCAACAATTGTGTCACCGTGTCCAACTTCAAGTTATTTAATCTTTATGAAAAATATAGAAATGCAAAATATAGTGTAACATTTAAAGCATGTTATGAAGCTCTTTGTTGCACAATGACACGAAATCATCCTTAATTGCTATGAAAAAAAATGAGAAACACATAAAGCAGCATGCTTAGGATAGGAAAAGGCTGATCACATGAAAAATCAAACGTCAGAGACTAGAATTCTTTGCCCCCCAAAAATGAGTAATTTAAAAGGTAAATGATAATATTCTTACTCAGAAGACAGACATTTTGAAAAGGTCAGAGATCTGGTACATTTCAGCAGACAATTATCTTTTACAATGATAGCTTCAAAATATTTTTAATAAAGACTATGCTTTTTTGAGTACTGGAGATAGCAAAATTAAAAACATGCAATTAAAAAATATATTTCAGAGGAGCATACCAGGCACCGTTTATTGCCTCATGGTACCTCAATCCCATCTGGAATAGAGAGGATAATTTTCCCAGTACCAAAAAGCCAGTGGTTGCCACAGGCATTCTAGAGAGATTCTACACATGGCTGGTGCCTAGCTCATCGTCAAGAGTCAATCAAATTCATTATGCAGAAAACTGAAAAACTTCACTATAATATGGAAATAGAACATTGCAGTTGTCTTCCACAATCTCCTCATAATTAAACTATGCTATACATTCAAATATCATACAGATTTAACTTCAAAAAGTGTACTACAAAACAAGTCATGGCAGGGATGCTGAAGAAAGATCCCTTACCCCTGATGGTAGGATGTAAGTCAGTGGCCCCCCTGTGGACATCAGCAGAGACTTACATCAGAAAAGTAAAATCAGAAATACCACGTGATTCAAGTATCCCACTTGAGGTATCAATTGGAGGTAATCCTAGGATGCAAGCCACAGAAACGCTGCACACTGATCCTCATTGCTATGCTACGCTTCACAATAGCCAAGACATGGTACTAACGTAGAGTCAAAGGTCAATGGAAAAATATGTATATGTAGATACACACTCTTTTTCTCTGTCTCTCTGTCTCTCTGTCTCTGTCTCTCTCTCTCTCTCTCTCTCTCTCTCACACACACACACACACACAATGGAGTTGTATATGGCTGACAGAAATAACTAAATTTTATTATCTTCAGGGAAATGGATAAACCAGAGTCCATCAGAGAGTAATGGAGGCAAATATAAGCAAAGTATGTGATAGACTTGTATAGCTTATCAAAAACGCTGTTGATTTGCATGGTAATCTAAAAACTAAAAACAAGAAATTAAGAAAAAAACTATTCATTGTAAGTAACTTAAGAGCAAATTTAGAGCTTGAAGATTTGCTGTAGAGGAGAATTTTCATTTTAATGTGCATTTATTGTAGCAATTAAAATGTGGAAACATCCCCTACTACTTCTGTTAGAGCTGAATTTTAACACACTCTTTTCATAGGAAACTATTAATATGATATGTTTGTTTCAAAGCAATACTGTTTTGAATTAATATCATTCTAACCGAAGATAACCCATGAGTTATAGAACAGCACAGACGCCTGACTGTCCGTTTCCCCATGCTTTCGTCAATACATTCTTCCCTGTGGCCCATATCCTTGTGTGCTGAACAGTACTGAGAAGAGAAGCCATAAATAAGGCCCATTGTTCTACACTGACTTTCTTGACATAATTTCCAGTTGTGTATTTATATCATGGTGGACATTTGCTATAAATCAAAATCCAGGCACAAGCTGTGGCTCATATCATGAGCTAGGCATCTGTGGGATCCTACACGGTAGCAGGAGCCTCATAAAATGAACCTTTGCCGCTGCTCTTTAGGATTTAAGTCCATGGGCCCTCAAACAGCATCTGCACTGCTAACATTTTTATAGCCTCCCTGTGGAAGCCAGCAGTAGCCAGAGGGAACCAGCTTTATTTTAGTTTTTAGTAGAAGACGTGAAAACAGGTTCTCCCAAAACTCAGACCACAACTAGAAAGCTGACTAGGAATGAGTTTTAAATATTTTTCGCTGCCTTGTCAAACAGCTGTTAGGGAATGTACCCAGGAATATTTTCTCCTTTTCTTTGTGCTGTTTGTCTGCTTGCTTATTTCAATATTGCCATCTGGGGATCATAGGCAGCAAATCAGTTTGAGCCACCAATCTGAGCTACAGGATTAGTTTGTAACATTTGTTCTACAATGTCCATAACAGGGGTGGCCATGAGTAATTGCTGTAACTAGTCATGTCCTCAAAGCCTCCTCAAGGTGCACTAGAGTGATTCTTTGAGATGCGACACATAAAGCAATATGCCTCAGTGCTACACAGTAGTATAGTGACACTCGCAAAATGGGAGATGAGTTCCCCCATGGATCATTGAGTGCTACCATTCTAAAACCCACTTGGGGCTACAAACAGCATCCTGAGCTCTGTGTGCTGTAGACACATTAAAATAATGTCCTAGGGGCTGAGCAAACCAGACACAATGAACCCTTCCCTGGTGCTGTACAACTTTCAGTTGCCTGAAAAACTGTGTCTGTGCACATTAAGACAAAAAAATACCGAAATGTGGAATCTGCAAGAAAAAAATATCTAACATATCATGACTTATTTGTAATTAATTTGTGTTAGATTCACTGATTTCTTTTTTTGTAAAAATTTGTTTTTCTTTTTATTTTTTTATTTTAGGCATATTTTTAATTCTTTATTAATTACACTTTATTCACTTTGTATCCCCCTTGTACTTCCCTCCCTCTTTCCATTCCAATCCCTCCCTTCCTCCCCCTTCTGCACACATGTCCCTCCCCAAGTTCACTGATAGGGGAGGTCTTCTTTTCCATCCTTCTGATCCTAGTCTATCAGGTCTCATCAGGAGTGGCTGCATTGTCTTCCTCTGTGGCCTGGTAAGGCTGCTTCCCTTTCAGGGGAAGGTGATCAAAAAGCAGGCCAATCAGTTCATGTCAGAGACAGTCCCTGTTCCTATTACTATAGAACCCACTTAGACACTGAACTACCATGGGCTACATCTCTGCAGGGGTCCGAGGTTATCTCCATGTATGGTACTTGGTTGAAGTATCAGTCTCAGGAAAGACCTCTGTGCCCAGATTTTTTGGTTCAGTTGCTCTCCTTGTGGAGTTCCTGTCCTCTCCAGATCTTAATATTTCCCACTTCTTTCATAAGATTCCCTGCACTCTGCCCAAAGGTTGGCCATAAGTCTCAGCATCTGCTTTGATAGTCTGCACGGCAGAGCCTTTCCAAGGCCCTCTGTGGCAGGCTCCTGACTTATTCCCTGTTTTCCCTTTCTTCTGATGTCCATCCTTTTTGCCTTTCTGGATAGAGATTGAGCATTTTAGCAAGAATCCTCCCTCTTGATTAGTTTTTTTTAGGTGTACAGATTTTTGTAGGTTTACCCTATATTATATGTCTATATGAGTGAGTATATACCATGTGTGTCTCTCTGCTTCTGGGATAGCTCACTCAGGATGATCCTTTCCAGTTCTCACCATTTACCTGAAAATTTCATGATATCCTTGTCTTTTATTGCTGAGTAATATTCCATTGTGTAGATGTACCACAATTTCTGTATCCATTCCTCAGTTGAGGGGTATCTGGGTTGTTTCCAACTTCTGGCTATTACAAATAAAGCAGCTACAAACATGGCTGAACAAATGTCCTTATTGTGTACTTGAGCCTCTTTTGGATATATGCCTAGGAACGGTATAGCTGGATCTTGAGGAAGCGCTATTCCTAGTTGTCAGAGGAAGCACCAGAAGAGCAACAATACTAAGAACTTCATGGTACTGGCGTAGAAACAGAATGGTGGATCAATGGAACTGAATAGAATACCCAGAAATAAGTCCACACACATATGGATACCTGATTTTTGACAAAGATGCCAAAACCATTCAATGAAAAAAAGACAGCATCTTCAACAAATGGTGCTGGTCTAACTGGATATCTACATGTAGAAAAATGCACATAGATCCATACTTATCACCCTGCACAAAACTAAAGTCCAAGCGGATCAAAGACCTCAATATAAAAACTGACATACTAAACCTGTTAGAAGAAAAAGTGGGGAAGAGCCTTGAGCTCATTGGCACAGGAGACAACTTCCTGAACAGAACACAAACAGCATAGGCTCTAAGATCAACATTCAATAAATGGGACCTCATGAAACTGAAAAGCTTCTGTAAAGCAAAGGACACTGTCGTCAGAACAAAACGACAGCCTACAGATTGGGAAAGGATCTTCACCAACCCTATATCTGACAGAGGACTAATATCCAGTATATATAAAAAACTCAAAAAGTTAAACAACAACAAATCAAGCAATCCAATTAAAAAATGGGGTACAGAGACAATTAAAAAGGGAGGAGATGAGGGAGTGTTGGGGAGGGTGGGAGGGAGTGAGGGAGGGGGCTATGCATGGGATGCAAAAAAACCTAACCTGTGATTGATATAAAAATAAATAAATTTATTTTAAAAAATCCAATTAAAAATGGGTGTCAGGTAAAATCTCAGGGTCATTTTGATTTGCATTTCCCTGATGACTAAGGACATTGAACATTTCCTTAAGTGTTTCTCTGCCATTTGATGTTCCTCTATTTAGAATTCTCTGTTTAGCTCTGTACCCCATTTTTTAATTGGATTACTTGATTTGTTGCTGTTTAACTTCTTAAATTCTTTATATTTTCTGGATATTAGCCCTCTGTCAGATAGAGGGTTGGTGAAGATCCTTTCCCAATTTTGTTTACTTTACAAAAGCTTTTCAGTTTCATGAGGTCCCATTTATTGATTGTTGATCTTAGAGCCTGTGCTGTTGGTGTTCTGTTCAGGAAGTTGTCTCCTGTGCCAATGAGCTCAAGGCTCTTCCCCACTTTTTCTTCTAACAGGTTTAGTATGTCAGTTTTTATATTGAGGTCTTTGATCCGCTTGGACTTTAGTTTTGTGCAGGGTGATAAGTATGGACCTATGTGCATTTTTCTACATGTAGATATCCAGTTAGACCAGTACCATTTGTTGAAGATGCTGTCTTTTTTCCATTGTATGGTTTTGGCTTCGTTGTCAAAAATCAGGTGTCCATAAGTGTGGATTTATTTCTGGATCTTCTATTCAGTTCCATTGATCCAACATTCTGTTTCTATGCAAGTACCATGCAGTTTTTATTACTGTTGCTCTATAATACAGCTTGCCAGGCCATAGAGGAAGACAATGCAGACAGTCCTGATGAGACCTGATAAACTAGGGTCAGATGGAAGGGGAGGAGGACCTCCCTTATCAATGGACTTGGAGAGGGGAATGGGAGGAAATAAAAGAGGGGGGTGGGATTGGGAGGGAGGGGGCGAAGTTGGGATACAAAGGGAATAAACGAATTAATATATATAATATAAAAGTTAATTAAAAAACAAATTATCACTATTTGCAGATGATATGATAGTATTCATGAGTGACCCCAAAAATTGTACCAGGGAACTCCCACAGCTGATAAACAACTTCAGCCAATTGGCTGGATACAAAATCAACTCAAAAAAAATTAGTAGCCCTCCTGTAAACAAAAGACAAATGGGCTGAGAAAGAAATTATGGGAACAATACCCTTCACAATAGCCACAAAGGACAGTAAAGTCTCTTGGTGTAACTCTAACCAAGCAAGTCAAAGACTTGTATGAAAAAACGTTCAATCTCTGAAGAAAGAAATAGAAGAAGATATCAGAAGATGGAAAGATCTCCCATGCTTATGGCTTGGCAGGATTAACATAGTAAAAATGCCCATCCTACCAAAAGCAATCTACAGATTCAATGCAATTCCCATCAAATTACCAACACAATTCTTATAGACCTTGAAGGAAAATTTCTCAACTTCACTGATTTCTTTTTATGAAAAATTTATTTTGGTTAGAGGGCAGAAGAGAATCAATCTGGTTATTTTTATCCTGTTTTACTGTTTTTTCCTCAAATCAAAAATTATAGACAGTTAATATTTTTAACCTTTATTATTAGTGGTGTGTGTGTGTGTGTGTGTGTGTGTGAGAGAGAGAGAGAGAGAGAGACAGAGACAGAGACAGAGACAGAGACAGAGAGACAGAGAGAGAGAGAGAGATAGGGCAGAGCAGAGAGATAGAAAGATCCTGCGTTTGCCGTAGTATGGATGTGGAGGTCAGGAAACAACCTTCAGCAACTGGTTCTCTCCTTCCGCCATATGATTCCCAAGGATTAATTAAAGTCGCCAGGCTTGGCAGCAAATGCTTTAACCCAAGTAGCCATCTTACTGGCTGCACTGGCGCCTATAGTAACTGAAGCAGCCCCACTGTATTAGACTATTCCAGATATGCTTTATACCTGCTGAGATGCAAAGCACTAATGTGATTTTTACATGATCAGATAATGATGAAAAATTATTCTAACATGGTGTCAACTTTGTATAAAAATTTTAGGGTGTCTTTTTTTCCCTTCTCTTTCTGTTATAGAACAAATTATTAAGTAAAATACATGTTTTAATAGTTTTATTTCAGGAATGTGTCTTTATTTTTCTGGATATGTACAGAAACACCAACTATTTAAATAATTTTCATATTATCTATAATTCTTGGTTTCCTTTCTCAAAGATAGATAAGTGATATTTTTTCTACATTTCCCACTAAGTACAAAGAGAAATTTTGAATATATGCATAACACAGAAAAGAAATACTAAGGGTCAATGAGATGATACATTGAGTAAAGGGGCTTGCATCCATGCCTGACACACTAAATTTAATACCCAGAAGCCACACGGTGGGATAAAAAAAAAATCATTCTCTTCTGAGCTCTCCATGTATGGATACCCTCAGAAAACACAAAAGCAAATGTACATGAAATTTTTGTTTAAAATCCTAGAAGATAAGTTGCAGGCTAGCTAGGAAAAAATGCAGTTTGAGGCTATACATATAACAGATTTTCTGAGGCTTCTTTTTGACTCACACATTCCATATTTGAATCTGGAAAAGCTAGCAACCCAGAAATACCATTGCGCAGAGTCAGGACACAAATGCCACCAAATAGCCCTCTCTAGCCAAAGAATCAGAAAAGGGACAGGCACGCAAAAAAAAAA
>CM053764.1:57669003-57702266 GCA_028658305.1 Pachyuromys duprasi
AGTTATGGTTTATAACAGCTGAGAACAAACCAAGTGTCCTCTGTAGTTTGGCAGCAGCACTGTGGTGGCAGCGAGCTATCCTGCAGCGCGTAGCAGCATGTTGCTCTCTCCCACATGTGTGGCTCTCCCCAACACGCTCTGGTTTGCTGCAGGTGAAGCTGCTATGGGCTCTTATTTGGTGTTAGTCAACCTGCCTGCACAGCTGAGAAGAATTTACATCTTTTCCTTTCTTTTTTTCTTTCTTTGATTTGTTTGAAAGCAGAAAACATTAGTCTTTTATTTTATAGGTATAGCTTCCTCAACGGCCCCTAGGAAAAACTCAGGCCTTTTTAATCTTGTTTTTGATTTAATAGGGTTTATTTGTCCCTGTAGATTTTTTCCTAAACCTTTTCCAGGAACACAACCCATATAAACCCTTTTTTCCTCTTTTCTTTCTCTCCTCTAACTTTGCTTCTTCCGAATCAAGAGCCTCATTGTCAGAGGTATTGGAGCTAGAGCTTGTAGAGCTAGCAATATTTAATGCCTCAAGTTCCTTTAAAGGATAAAGTCCTTGTGATGTTTCCCCTGGTGGGGCTTGCACTCCTTTTACAGGAGGGTCCTTAGCTTTTTTCCTTTTATGGATATACTTTTTCTTGTGCACACCCAACCTCTCACTACGTTCGGTTTCTGACATGCCATCTTGAACCTCCTTTAGGGCAATTTGTCCTTCCTCTACTACCTTTTTGAACAAGAGAAAGGCAACCAAAACAGTAAATATCACAGCTAAAATCACCCCAAGAATTTCAGAGATATGCATACCTCTCCGAACCTATTTGTCCCTGCAGTTCTGAATCCTCCTTAAAGTCAAGGGGTCTCCGGAGGTGCTGACGATGGTGTGGTCAATTTCCCGGGTTTCGGCACCACACCAGATCTAGAAGTACAAATGTGTGATATCAGCATTGGCATTTAAAATGGTTTCTGGGATAAAACTCAGGTCGTCATGCTTGAAAGGCAAGAACATTACCAACTGTGCCATCTTGAGTCCCTTTAACAAATTTTTGATATAAATTGCAGAAAACATTTGACATGCTTTGTTAGTTACCTATAGCAGAGGAAACTATGCCTTCTAAGGCACTCGCTTTAGCACTATAATCAATCTCAATTCTTTCAAATTTTGTTACATCATGGGGGGGGAATCAAAATTTTTAGAAGCTAGTGATAAAGAAATAAAGGAAAACATAGACTTGATTCGACAAGCAAAATGAATGTAACTGTAATTGTACAAAAATCCAAAATTGGGAAATCTGTCAAAAATTTCTCATTACCTTGTGTTTCATGTTCTACCTAATACGGCCTATGATAATAGCAGGAAAATACTGCCACGAAAACAAAATCATAATGCTGCTTATAGGAAGGAAATGAATGTAAAGACCAAATAGAACTGCAAAGGCCATATGAAAATGTGATAGAGTTAAGAAAGACATTTTACAATGATTATTTTTATTCTTTTAATTTGGATGTGTGTGCATGTACCTATGACATGTGCCCATGAGTCTTGAAGAGTGTCATATTCCCTGGAGATGGAGTTACAAGCAAGCCACCCAACATGGGTGCTGGAAACCAAGTCTTGGTCCTCTGGAAGAGCAGCAAGTGCTCGTAGCATTTTTTTAAATGTGGCAAACAAATTTTATTGTAAATATATCTCAGTAACAACAAAATATCAAAAACTAGTTTCAATATATAAGAGAAACACGAGTAGTTTTCTTTAATTTTTTTCATGAGGATAAAAAATTATCATACCATAAAATATGTTGATAATTCTCATTTGTCTACAGTGGAATTGTTTTATACAGACTATACAATTAAACATTAAACTAATAGAGTGGCATTGTCCTAATGTCCATACAACATCTGGATTGCTTTACCTTCAAATCAACAGATTCTCAAAGGAATGTTAGGTAAGGCAAGCATTTACCTAAACATGAAGAGAAAGACAAACCATACTTAGGAAATGTGTTCCGAAGCAATATATTGTTTTATATTACTGTTCAGTTTCTGTAGATTAAAAAAAAAAGAAAAAGACTTCATTGAAAATGCTGAATTTTTTTGAAAGGAATAAAATTTTAAAAAATAGCTAGATTATTTACAACTCCAAAATCCAGAAGACTTAAGAGGCAAACAATGACAGTAGTTTTCTGTTTTTAAATTGCTTAAGATATCCGTATTTAAGAAAAACTTGAGGCTGGTCCTGAAGGAGCAGGAACAACAGGCAAAACAAGTTAAGCTTCCAAGGGTCTCATCACTGTGAAGTCTGTCCTAGCCAGCATCTTGCAGAAAAATGAAAGCAGTAGTTGCACTTGCGGGGAAAACGAGTTAGTAACTTGCCGTTTTTCATCAGCCAACACTGGCAACCAATCTAACCCCGTGTTTTCTTCATTTCCTCCATTCTCTATGTGTCAACATAGAGCTGGGCATTCCAATTACCATGCAAATTGGCCTGAATGCACAGCCAGCAGAAATGATCCTTCTATATCAAAATTCTTGGTATTGTCGAATTACATATTTTAGCCTCAAAATGTAGTGGCATGTTGCTTAATAGGGCACTTTGGCTCACTTTTACACTTCCAAAAATTGGTGTGATTTCCTTTGGTCTCTTAAGGTAGTATTGGTGACTTAGTATTCGTGACTTAGCATCACTTTTGTTAAAACTCCACCCTGAGTTTGAGTGGTGTAGACTGAAAATACCACAGAACATACTCCTGGTGTACAGTTTACCTAACGCGGCTTTTCAGAGAAATGCAGTCAGTCCAGGCAAGACTCCCTTTTCCTCTCAGCAGTGGGGTGAGCAGTGGCTGGGGCAACAAGGAAGCCAGAAATTCTCTGCCTAGAGTAAGAATGTGCTCCAAAATACATTGTTCAGCATTGCTCACTTTTTTAGGTATAGAAATGTCATTTCCCCAGATCTCTGAGAAGAGCGGAGCTGTGCTTCTGGAAGGACACACCAGTAGGACACACTGAGTAAAACCGACAGTGTACAAATCCACAGCGTTCTCCTGCTGCTGGCTTAGGTGCTGGGAGTGTCACAAGCCCTGGTTTAGTAAGCATGGCAGCAAGCTGCAGTTCTGACCATATGGGCTTCTAAACACTGACTGGGAAATCAGATGATAGGGGTTTTACGTTAGGTATTTTTTAAACAGACATTGCAGTTGAGGATAATTTTGCCTGGAAATGACATCGAAGGAATAAGGTAAACTCCTAAGCATTCATCCTTCCATAGATGCGATGGTCTCTGTCAAGCAGAATGATGACTACTTTCAGCATTAAAAGGGAAACAGATTGCATTCTGCTCTGGGACAGGCCCAGGTCCATCTGGCTAAGAGACTGGCAGGACATGGTCGGTAAATAGCTCTGAATGAGTGGATGAGGATTTGATGAACAGTATCTTGACCAGATAAGATTTATAATGAAAACTCTGGAGATTAGGGGCTTCCAAGGAACTAGAATAAATGAAACTGTGCCTAACCTAACAGCATGTCCCATTGTTTTCTTTCCCATTTAAGATTTTCATTAAAAACTTCAGTCTCTTAGCACCTCAGACAGTCATGAATGCCTAAATGTATGGTGCTGTGATGAATTTTAGGCTATTTACAAATTAATAAATTACTACATTAAATTATTAGGTTACATCTGGTGCTTTCTCAGACAATTATGAATATTGCTACCTCAAGATCCAGCTATACTACTCCTAAGCATATATCCAAAAGATGCTCAAGTACACAACAAGGACATTTGCTCAGCCATGTTCACAGCAGCTTCATTTGTAATAGCCAGAAGCTGGAAACAACCCAGATGTCCCTCAGTTGAGGAATACAGAAATTGTGGTCCATTTACACAACAGAATACTACTCAGCAATTAAAAATAAGGAAATCATGAAATTTGCAGGCAAATAGTGGGATCTAGAAAAGATCATCCTGAGTGAGATATCCCAGAAGCAGAAAGACACACATGTTATATACTCACTTATAAGCAGATACTAGACATATAATATAGGATAATCATACTAAAACCTGTGCACCTAAGGAAGCTAAGCAAGAAGGAGGACCCTGGGTAAGATGTTCAATCCTCATTCAGAAAGTCAAACTCAACAGACATTGGAAGAGAGAGAAAACATGGAATAGGGCAGGAACCTACACAGAGGGCCTCTGAAAGACTTCACCCAGCAGGGTATCAAAACATATGCTCAGACTCATAGCCAAACTTTGGGCAGAGTTCAGGGAATCCTATGAAAGAAGAGGAGAGAGAAAGACATGGAGGGGACAGGAGCTCCACAAGAATAACAACAGAACCAAAAAATCTGGGCACAGGGGTCTTTTCTGAGACTGAAACTCCAACCAAGAGCCATGCATGGAGATAAGCTAGAACCCAGGCACAGATGCAGCCCATAGCAGCTCAGTGTCCAGTAATAGGAACAGGGACTGTCTCTGGCATGAACTCATGGGCTGGCACTTTGATCACCTCCTCTTGAAGGGGGAGCAACTCTACCAGTCCACAGAGGAAGACAATGAAGCCACTCCTGATGAAGCCTGATAGACCAGGGTCAGATGGAAGGGGAGGAAGACCTCCCCTATTATTGGACTGGGGGAAGGGCATAGGAGAAGAGGAAGGGAGTTTGGGAGGAGGTGGGGAAGAGGACTACACCTGGGATACAAATTGAATAAACTATAATTAATAAAAAGAAAATAAAAATTTTAAATATTAGGTTACCTAAAGGTTTTAGTAGATAAATATAGGTACAAATTAATTATCAATGGGAAGCAGATGTAATTATTAATGAAAATGCAAAATTGGAAAGGAAATTGATCAATTTTCCCACCAGCATTTCATGTTCTAAGCAATTTGACCTACAGTAATTAGGGCCCCTGTGTCATAGGAAGTAAATGCTGCCACCATTTTTAGAGATGATGTTGGGCATAAGAAATAGATGATAAAGGCTCTGCTTATATTTTAAGCTGAATTAGGTTGTTGCTCCCAAACATTTGATGGCTGAGTACTTCTTGCCCAGTTCTCTTCTTAGTAACTGATCTCTGTTCATTTAATGTCCTATTTAGTGTGTCCACTTTACTCACTTTTTAAATTTTACTGATAATGAATCATAAACTTATTTTGTATACATACAGCTTTACCATTTATTAAAGGTAAAAATGAATTTGAATGATAATGATATGGGTGAGGTTATTTTTACACAAAGATTTTAATATTGGCTGCAATTTAATACCGTGGGACATAGTATTTTTCATTATTCCTAAATTTGTCATAATTGATTTGCTTTGTTTTTTAAAAATATTTTCATGCAATATATTCTTATCACTGTTTCTCCTCTCTTAACTCCTCCTAGATCCTCCCCACTTCAACAGCCTTCTAACTCCATACCTACTTTATCTCGTAAAAAGGCAACTGAAAAAAACCCAAACAAATTAAAATAAAACAAAAAAAACCATAAAGAAAAGCCACAAGAAACACATACACATGCAGAACAAACAAAACACATAAAAATACAAAATCAGACACCATAATTTATAAGCAAGGTGAAACAATGTCCAAAAAAATATATGAAACAAAAAAAAGTCTCCAGAAACATTACTGAGTTCATTTTCTATTGGCCATCAGTTGCTAGGCAGGAGGCCTACCCTAAGTGTGGTTTGATACCCATTGAGACTCCACTGGAGAAAACATAGTTTCCTTTGCAAGTGATTGACAATTGGAGATAGCATCTAGGTTAGGGTTGAACTTCATGTCCAAGTACCCTCTCAGCACTGGGACCACATCTGACTTGAAACTGTGTAGGTCCTGTGCACATTCTCACAGTCTCCATGAATTCATGAGTGTTGTCCTGTTGTCTGAAAGGCCTGCTTTCCTTGATGTCGTCCATCCCCACTCGCTCTTACTATCTGTGACTTCTTCTTCTGCATGGGTCCCTGAGCCCTAAGGGAGGAGTTTAAAGAAGATATGCCATTTGAGACTCAAAGTTCTAAGGTCTCTCACTCTCTGCACTTTGACTAGTTGTGAGTCTCTGTATTTGTTCCCATCTGCTGCAGGAGGAAGCTTCTCTGATGGTGGATGAGCTAGTTACTGATCTACAAATATTGCAGAATGTCATCAGGAGACAATTTATCTAGTCTCTAGTTCTTGGCAGCCTGAACAGTGTCAGGCATGGGTTCCATTTCATGGAATGGGCCTTAAATCCTATCAGATAGCGTTGCTCCTACAACATCACTAACATACCAGTGTATCACTTAGGCAGGTGTGTGTGTGTGTGCTCCATTTAAAGATCTTTGAAAAGTTGTGTTGGAATTTTGATGGTGATTGCATCAAATCTATAGATTATTTTTTGATACCATAGCCATTTTCACAATATTGATCCTACCAATTCATGAGTATGGGAGATCTTTCCATCTACTAATATTGTTTCAATTTCTTTCTTCAGTGTTCCAAAGTTTTTATTGTTTAAGTTTTTCACTTGCTTGGTTACAGTTATTCTATGATATTTTACTTTTTGAGGCTGTTGTGAAAGGAAATGTTTCCTTTATTTCTTGCTCAGTCAATTTTTCATTATATATAGGCAGGCTACTGACTTTAGTATGTTTAATTTTGTAATATGCTACTTTGCTGAAAGTGTTTATCAGCTGTAGAAAGTTTTTGGTGGCACTTTTGAGGTCACTTAAAAAGTGCAAATAAAGTTACTTTGACTTCTTTCTTTCCAATTTGTAATCTCATTGATCTCCTCTAGTTGTTTTATTGTTCTAGCTAAGACTTTAAGCACCATATTGAATGGGTATGAAGACAGTGGACATCCTGGTCTTGCCACTGTTCTTAGAGGAAATGCTTTAAGTTTCTCTCCATTTGGGTTTATGTTGGACGTGGGCTTTCTATGTCATCTTTATCATAGTGGGATCTGACCCTTGTGACTTAGTTTTCTATTACCGTGAGCAGATGCCATGACCATGGAGACTCTTGTGAAGGAAAGTGTATAATTGGAGCTTGCTTAAAGTTCAAAGGTTGAGTTCACTGTCATCATGATGGAAGCATGGCAGCGTGCAGGCAGACATGCTGCTGGAGAACAGCTGAGAGTCCTACATCCAGATCCTCAGGCAGCAGGCAAGGGAAGAGAGAGCCACAGGGCATTGGAAACCTCGAAGTGCCCTCCCCAGTGACACTTCATCCAGGGCCTTCTAATAGCGCCACGCTCCGGTCACCAAGCATTCGAATCCATGAGCCTATGAGGGCAATTCTTATCCAAACCACCACATTCCACTCCCTGACCCCCATAGGCTTATAGCCATATCATAATGGGGAAAAATGTATTTAGTTCAACTCCAAAAGTCCTCACAGTCTATCACATTTTCAACACTGTTTAAAGGCCCAAAGTTCAAAGTCTCTTCTGAGACTCAAGTCAATCTCTGAACTGTAATCACCGGCTAAATCGAAACCAAGAAGCAGATCACATTCTTCTAACATACAAGGGCACAGAATACACATTACCATTACAAAAGGGAGGAAAGAGAACACAGTGAGGAAATACTGGATGGAAGCAAGACTGAAAACCAGGCAGGCAAACTCCAAGCTCTGCATCTGATGTCGAAGTGCTCTTTGGATCTCCTGCTCATTTCCGCTTTTTTTTTTGACTGCAGCACACTTTTCTCCCTTGGGCTGATTCCACATCCTGTTACTTTTTCTCCTTGGCAGTTATCCCACATTCCTGGCTTTCCCAACATCTTGAAGTCTCCAGTAAAATCTGGACTTCACTTTCACAGCTTCCCACAATGGCCTGGACCTCCACACAGTGACATCCCTGACACAAGCCTGGCCTCAGCAGCTTTCCTTAGTCATACAAGTCCCTTTCTTGTACCCTTGACTCTAAAGCCAGAACCAAATGGCTGAAGCTGTCAAGTTCTGCTGCTTGCTGGGACCTCCTCATTCAAATAGATTTTCACCAGCTTTCTGTTTTCAGCGATGTCTTTCACTGCCTAAGCTTGGCTGACCTGGAACTCGCTCTGTAGACCAGGCTGACCTCAAACCCAGAGACCTGATTGCTTCTGCCTCCAAGTGCTAGGGGCATGGGTCACCCCAGGAGGCCATAAGCTTTTCTTTAATTCCTTTTCACACATTGAAAGCTTGTCTGTCTCGCCCTGAGGTCACCACTCTCTTTATTCCATTTATTATCAGGCTTTTCTTTAAACCTTTTATCTCCCTGAGCAGAGGTCTTTGCCCTGTTACTTTTCCTGCTGCCTCTTTTCTCCTCATTTTGTACATTTCATATCTTGCTCAGTTTATTTTTTTTCATTATAGATCTGCATAAGACTGGCCAGTACAGCTTGGTCTCCAAGTGGGTTCCCTGTTGATGGGAACAGGGACTATCTCTAAGATGGACTCAGTGGCTGGCTCTTTGATGACCCTGAGTGGGGAGCAGCCTTGCTGGCAGGCCACAAAAAAGAACAGTTCAGCCAGTCCTGATGAGGTCTGATAGGCTAGGGTCAGAGGGAAGGGGTGGAGGTCCTCCCCTATCAGTGGACTTGGGGAGGGGGCATGGGAGGAGATGAGGGTGGGATTGGGAGGAGATGAGGAAGGGGGCTACAGCTGGGATACAAAGTGAAGAAACTGTAATTAACAAAAAATAATTACTTAAAAAAAGACTGGCCAGTAACAGCTACATAACATAGTCAATACTAGACTATGTTGAGGTCATTTCTACCAATGCCATCAATCCAACTTAGTCTCAGATAGCCTTTTTGCATAAGGGGAAAAGGCAGACACATTATTTTCTAAAAAGTACAAAAACTGTCTCTAGGCCTCATACAAATATTCTTCCCCTCTGAAACCTCACAGTTCAAATTGCCCTCAGTGCCGCCATGTTTATGTTCCTACTATACTGGTGCATTACACCTCACCTCAAGGGTCCAGTTGTTTTCTTAGCCCAAGTCCCAAAGTGTTCAAATTCCTCCAAACAAAAGCTACCTTATTACAGAAATCTTGAACAGTTTTACAAGAGAAGTCATTTTAATGACTCACCAAAGTAAAAAGTGACTGTTAGCAGGAAGACATGGGTGTTCGCAGAGTATTTAAAATGAGATACCCAAGGATCTCAGAGGGACAAAATGATGGAGGCATTCTCTCAGTTTCCCTTGCTCAACAAGCCATTTTCAACTGTCAGTTTTCCAGAGTGGTTCCTACAATACAATTTCTATTTTACAATAATGCTTCTGAAGACAGACATGGCTTAGTTGTTCCTGTCACTAGATATGTTATGATACTTTAGACTAAGCAGCTTAAATGGGAAAAAAATAAAGTATCTCTCATTGTTCTGGAGGGTAAAGGACCAGGATGAAAAAGCAGGTTCTGTTGCTTCTGAAGCCTCCCCTACTGTGTCTTTATAGTGTTTCCTCTAATTTTGCAAATCCTGTGTGCCTTTATGTGCAAATATCTCTTCTAATAATAACGTCATAAGTCATCTCGGATCGGGGCCTCCCATGATGGCTTGGTTTTGACTTGGTTGCTGTGTGAACAACCATGTTAATGCAACCTTGCTATGACAAATGCCTGAGAAAGTCAATTTAAGGGAAGGAAGATTTCATTTGGCTCATACAATTTCAGAGGTTACAGCCCATAGTCAGATGGCCCCATCATTTTGGAGCCTATGGTGAAGCCGACCATCATGGTGAAAAAATATAGTAGATGATAGCTGCTCAGCTAATGGCAGCTGGGAAGCAGCTAGCAAGTCAAGAAGAGAGCAGAGATTCAATGCATTTCAAAGGCATGTTACCAGTGACCTCCAACCAAGACCCACACCTACCCTTCTCAAAAGTGGCAACAAATTGTAATTCCATCATTGAATTAACCCATTGCTTAGGTCAGAGCATGTATGATCCAACATGTATTGTTTATACAAAGCTTTAACAGTTTGATTCAAGACAGTGTATGGCACTTACGAAGAAAAAATTAGATAGTGAAATTGCATTTTTCAGAAAGAAACCATAGCATGATAAACTTCAAGTTTCAGATGGTGAAATGGGGGTGGGATGTGATAAAGAAGACTCTGGGGTCTTCATTAATTGGATACCCTGATTCCTGAACTGTGGTATGAGTAAAGACTTCCATCATATCATAGCCCCAATCTGATTTCCATATAAAAATCCTGACATAGTACTTTAACAAAGAAAAAAAAGAGAAAGAAACAAGTTCTTAGCCTTTTCCAAAATCAGAGAAATGCAAATATTATAGAAGCTTCATTAGCTAAAAAAAATAGTTATGTTGGGGCTTTATAGTCTCTGCAGTATTTTTTCTTCAGTCTGATGAAGTAAATCAGCATTTCTACTTCACAGAGCTTTTGATACATAGAATTCTAATTTGCAAAGATTAGTTTAGCATTAAAAAATTGATTAATTCAGCTCATGAAGTTAATTGCTAGTCTGCTCATGGAAGCTTTACTAGTTTCTGATGAGCACACAGCACTGAATCTGGCACAACGTTTTCAGAAAATGTATAAATGTAACTAATGTTCTTATGATATATCCAATTGATTAAAAGCCGGCGTTTATTACATACCATCCTAAACTCAAGTATTCACTCATTAGTTCATTGCTGTTAGTTCAGTGCTGTATTATACAGCCAGCTGTTTTGGTTTAAACAAACCATAAAAGTTAGCAAAAAATTATACTACTGTATATTTTAATGGACTAATTTTTAAACTCAAACATCAAAAAATGAGAGGGTGTTTTTAAATTTGGGGGGTTTTGTTTGGTTGGTTTTGCCTTATTTTAGCACTAGATATATAGACACTGAATCCAAAAATGCTTGTGTTAGTTATCATTTCTGAAGTCCAGTTCTACTTTGTCTTCAGGGGTGCCATGCTTTTCTTTTATTTCAAAGTGGAATTGAAAATGAGATCTTGATACAAGAAGTGTTGCAGTAGAACCTTTAGGACTCTATTTACAAAACTGGAAAAGAAAAGCACAAATATGGAAGAAAAAAATCTGGCACAATTTCCATGTTTGTAGATGGTTGGTCACATCAGCCAGGATAAAGAATTCAAATTATGCTCTGTGGTGTTCAAATTATGCTCTGTGGTGTGGAAAGATGACAAATTAACTTTGGGACATGTCAAACTGGGGGTGTCTAGAGATAATTTAAGGTCCCTCTAGACTTCAAAGGGGGGTTAGCAATAACACCACCTTTCATTGCAGGCATATGAGGATCTACTTTTTCTGTAGAAACAAAGCTAGAGTCTAGTAACTTAAAAAATAGTGTGAAGCCTTCTTCTATGCAGGACAGCACATGGGAGAAAGTTGTGAAGTCTAATAGGCCCATGTCAGTTCCTAGGAAGCTCAAGAGATTCCTGATTTCCCCTAATGACACAAAGAATCCATCATAAAAGCAATGACTGGCCCAGGTTGAATATATGTTAATCTTTGAAAGTAAAAATCTCAAGGGTTTCCATTTAGATTTGATACATTATAGGATTGCCTTGCATAGCAAGCAAACACATGGGATTGTTTATTAGATATGTATCTGTTACTAGGTATCAAACCCAGGGCCTGTACATGCTAGGCCAGTTTTCTATCACTCAGTACACTCCTGGCTTTTTGTTTTTCAACTCCAGATAAACAGAGAATCATTTTACAATATAAATATTATTGGTGATCTGAAATGAATATTGAATAGAAAATTTTATATTTTTCTAGCAATCCCAAGCACATTAATGTCATTCAAGGGGTCAAACAATGTTAATTAAGCAATAACACAATCCATTACTGTTAGAACTTCACAATTAAAAATAATTGAAAAGAACTGATGGCATATATTATAAATATTTCATTTCCAAATTCTGTGTAACAGAATTACAGCAGTTTAGCAGTTTATCAAAATAGCTGTAAAGTCTTTGTCAGGAAAAATAAAAACGTACATTAAGCTTTTTGACAATTGCATTATTGGCACTGACTAAATCTCCTCTTGACCTTAGGGACATACTCAAACAATACTGTAATTATATTCTCAAAGAGTGTCACCTGCTTGCCAGTCATGACAGTTGATAATGACAGCTATTTCTGCTAAGTAGACAATGTCAGTGTAAATCACATGTGAGTTGTATATACAGCTGAGAGTACTGGCAATAATAAACAGCAGTGGTGTAGGAATACAGTTATCACCCAGCACAGTCTAACAACTAATGTCATACCTGTTCAGTGTAACCCACAGATCACCTAACTCCCCTGGAACTGGTTACCCACCAGTGAAAGGTGACCATTGAAATAATTTATTTCTGATTTAGATTTAACTATTTCTGTTTACTTTGTGAATAATTTAATATTTGAGTACTTACAAACTAGAGCATTGGTAAATATGCATTGCAAGATAACAATTGATTGGAAATTACATATTCATCTTGGCTCATGTAGCACTCCTTACATGCAGCATTAGCAGCAGTCTATGACAAATATTTGTGAAAGCGTAAATGCATATACTAACAATGGGTTAGTGGAAGTGAACACTTGTCTTTGCAAGGGTTATAAACCAAGTAGTTAAGAGAAATACTGACTCCATTGTTCAGCCACTCAGAAGTTAAATACAATGCTTAGCCTTTAAGAGCCATAAGCTGTATGCTTTTTAGCCACACTATTAAAATCTTTAAAAGAATATTTATCTCTTTTTTGAGATATCTGTGCATGTATGCAAAGTTTCTATCGTATCCACTTCTGACCCCATTCCTCAAATGCATGATTCTTCAAGGTTGAAATAAAATATAACAAAGACTAAGACACAAATGAGAATTAAGTGAAGTCTTTTATAGGAAAACCTGTCACTCTTCTTACTGATTTTCATTACTGAGGGACATAGCAGACACTTGGCCAGAGATAACTTCCTTGTTCATTATTAGAAAATTGGAAGAAAAAATACTTCAAATATCATGAAATATATTTATGTCAAACATAATCACTATGGTGTCAGTTCTGTAGTCTCAAAAAAGCAAAAGCACAGACCACTTTCATCCTCTGCTTAGTAGGAGCCAGAACCTCTTCTGAACATTTTCCCCCTTTACTCTAGTATATTTCAGAATAGCAAGGGTGAAACAGTGGCCCAGAGAGGTCCAATAGTGTCCCTATGACTACACCAACTAGAGCAGGACCAGGGTTAGAGTCCAAACAATTTGGCTCCAGAACAGGGCTCTTGGCTATACTGAAAATGTTGAGGGCATTAATTTATAAGCAGACTCAAGAGAATCTAGGCAACTATTACATCTGCCATCTGCATGTTATTCATTCCAACTCTGAACTAAATAAACGTTTTTCCAACACTCTTTAGTTTAACCATTTCACCTACATACAGATTAAACAGGAAATGTGTTTTCTGAGGAAGTCTAGGGAAAATTAAGAATAAAATAAGAAAATTTTGAAATAATATTTTGAGTAGAAGAAATAACCGAATGTCTTCTTTTCTATCTGACAGCATTAATATATATGACAGTGGGAATAGTCTCTGTAAAAAAAAATAATAAGATACACACATACATTTGTATTTATATATTTATAATTTTACAGAAACCAGATTGGCTGTATTTGGAGTGACACTTGAATACACGTACATACACACACACACACATGTACATACACTAAAATGAAAGCTCTGTTCTGTAAGTTTGCTTTTAGGTGAATTTTAGGTTCAGGATCATACATTTCTTTGAAACCAAATCAATTAATTGATACTGTGAGGAAAGAAATATAGAAGGCAATTTCTGTCCTCAAAGGTCTTATGTCATATTAGGAAAGATAAATTCATACAAATACTGTTAGGAACAAGGCAAAAATAAAAGAATAAAGAAAGTTTCTTAGCATTGATTAGATGGGAAACAACACAAAATTTCTTGTTTAAACTGTTTGCCAGTCTCAGTTTGGTAAGTCATTTAAAAATGCCATTTAAAGCTGAATCCATATTGGAGTCCTCTGACAAATGGAAACCTGAGACTTGGGGGTTGGTCTGGTGCTATGTATTTTAATGCTATTTATTGACCCCCAAAATCTGGTCCCTGCCTGAACAAGCACATTCTCATGTATGCCTGTCCTTGTATAAACCTTTCCTAAGAAATTACTCCTGTTTGACCAATATAAACCTGACACCTGGGCAGGGCAAAGGTGAAATGGGCGGAACTAAGGTTCTCAGGTATGGAGGACAGGGAGGATCTTGGGAAGGAGACAGTCAGTAGGAGAGGAGGAAGGAGGAAGCCATCATGGGTTAGGTAGAAAAGGAACCATGTAGGCTGGGAGGAAGGACTCCAATAATGGTGTGAATGGAGGAAGCAACCCAGATGAAGAATAAGCACGTATTTATGAAATTATGGATGCGAGCTAGGCCAAATAGGAACGGTTAAAGCAGGTGGAATGGGATGGGGGCTGGAGATATGAGATAGTGTAGGTGAAATTATCACCCAGCCCAAGGTGATATAAGGCAATTATAAAATCTCTCAGGAGTCCATGTCCTTTACTGATTATGATACGGGGTTAGATAATACTGCCGTAATAATTATAGGGCTAATAATAAACATTCCTAGGTCCTTCTTGTAAAATAACAGCAACAACTTGGTCATAAGGAGAGGCCCCTGGATTATAGCCAAGGCCATCTTACTACAAGGTTATGGTTGCAACAAAAAAGCAGAGACAATTGTCATCATTAAAGAAGTCAGAGGGACCTCCCTCAGCAGCTGTGATGCCTGGGAACTACAACAGTGACCAGCTTTGCAAGGTATCACTGAGGGTGCAGTAGTAGCACTCCTATGTGGACAGAAACCAACAGCTGTTTGATTGGACTTGTCCACTCAACAGGGGGAAAGCCATGCCTGCTACAATAAACCCAGTCAACTACCCAGGATTGTTTAGGAAGTCATGGGTCTGAAATGGGAACTTACTATAGCCACTTTACTAAAAGCACATGTGTCCTGAACAAGGACAATACCAGCAGACATGCTAATGGAAAAGGAAGAAATTCACAAGGCCCCACCACTAGACAAAGAACTAAGGAGTATCCAGACTGGGAGAATTTGTCTTCCACAGGATTAGTCCCCTGATTAGTTATGTACTACTAGTCAGGTCTGAAATCTTATATGTTCAAGCAACACTAAATGAACTTCTCTCTCTCTCTCTCTCTCTCTCTCTCTCTGTGTGTGTGTGTGTGTGTGTGTGTGTGTGTGTGTGTGGTTTAACAGTGACAAAGGAAAAGATGGATGAATTTGAAAGGGATCAAGGTAGGTAGCGGTATGAGAGGAGAGAAGGGAAATGATGTAATTATGAGTTTTTATCAAATTAAAATAGATATAAATGCTTTCTGCACTTTAGTAAATTAAATATGTGTTTGTGTTCTGTTAAAAAGGGGGTGGGCACCTAGTCCAAGAAAAGGATGGTTGAAGTTAACAACACAAGTAGAGCTCACTGATGTTTTAAAATAGATGGAACATTGAACTATTATATTTAATATCAAAATAATAAAAACAGTACATTTTAAGAAGCAAAAAAGGCAAATGGAAGAGGAAGCTACTCTAACTCACACTACAAGTGTTTAAGGATAGGTACCCAAAAATTATTTAACTAAGGTAAAGTACTAAAGTAAACAAACAGTTATAAAAAAAATCTAAAATTAGAAGAAAACAGGAAACAAGCTAGGAGCCTGTCACAGAGGGTCCCTGAAAGGCTCTGCACTGCAGAATATCAAAGCAGATGCTGAGACTTATGGCTAACTGTTGGGCAGAGTGCATGGACTCTTACAAAAGATGTGGGAAATAGTAAGATAGGGAGAGGACAGGAACTCCACAAGGAGAGCAACAGAACCAAAAATTCTGAGCACAGGGGTCTTTCCTGAGACTGATACTCCAACCAAGTACCATGCATGGAAAAAAACCTAGAACCCCTGCACAGATGTAGCCCATGGCAGTTCAGTATCCAAGTGGGTTCCATAATAATGGGAACAGGGACTGCCTCTGACATGAACTGATTGGCCTGTTCTTTGATCACCTCACCTTGATGGGGGAGCATCCTTACCAGGCCACAGAGGGAGACAATGCAGCCACTCCTGATGAGAGCTGCTAGACTAGGATCAGAAGGAAGGAAAGGAAGACCTTCCCTATCAGTGGACTTGGGGAGGGGCATGTGTGGAGAAAGGGGAGGGAGGGCAGGGTTAGGAGGGGATGAGGGAGGGGTTTATGGGAGGATACAAAGTGAATAAAGTGTAATTAATAAAAATTAAAATAAAAACAAAAAAATCTCAAATTATCTTTACAAGTATATTTATTAGAATCAAAACTAATCATTTTAGCACTAGGAAATCACCCAGTAACATTTTAAATATCTCTAAGTATAACTGAATTTAAGAAGTACAGTACCACTGTTCTTTCCCTTTTGGCTGGGGAGAGTCACAGTTCATTAGTGGAAATTGTCTATTTAAGTATTAATCCAGAGGACAGAGAATTACTGGCATGATAAAGTTCTACATAGTAGACCAAATTTATAAGATGATTTGTTCTTGTTTAGTATGTTTAGAAACGGAGTTTAGAGAAACATTGTTACAGGTTTTAAATATCTCATTTAATAAAAGGCTGAATCAAAAGCCTTGTTTTTGTAAGCCAATTTTTATAAACATTTCTAAGGTTTGTCAAACAGTGAGGGCAGATCAATACTTTAAAATCTCACTGTGTGTCAGCTTGAAGTTATGATTAGTTAAGTATAACTCTTACTATACCCATCCTTTATAAATTTTATATAAATTTCTTTATCTATAACAAAAGAAGTAATAGAAACTCATAAGTGCTTCTCTTGAGGAAATGACTCCTGTACCAGTCTGCTCTGTATTGAGCGGCCTCTCTCACTAAGTTTGATCTCAGTGCTTGAAGACATCAGTCTGACTTCTCGCTGAGACCAAGAAGGAAAGACAAAAACCACAATGAAATACTGAGAGCAACCTGTGACCTTTCTAAAAGCAGGAAGCAACAGGAGCAGGGGCTGCACACTGGAGATGCCTACCTGACCTGAGTGACAGAGTAGACCTGTGACGCACATGATCTCAGCTCCAACTCACCTCCTCCGTCTGCTGCTTTGTGCCATCAACTTGGACGAAGAACATGAGAAAGATGTTTGTATGCAGGTTAACTGAACGCGTATGCAAACACAGGACAGGCAAAAATGACCTTTCAGAAGAATTGGGTTGAAGCATCCTCCAGCCGTCTATTGACTGAGAGGATTAATTTTCTACACCACACTCCATCAGAGTTGCCTACCCACTGTGATTAGCGGCAAGAGAGCAGTTCTGGCTGGTTTTTGTTTTTGTTTTGTTTTAAGCTTGTTTTAAGAGATTTTCATTTGTACAAGGTATTAGCAAACTAGAGCCAAAATGTCTGGCCTCTTTGGATCTCTGTCTGCTACCACAGAATGCAGCATTATGAATACTTCAACAGCTGGTTATCAATACCATTTCCAGATCCAGATGTGTTGAACTTTTCCTACATATGGTCATTTTTTTTTTTGGAGACTGAGGAAGTGGACAAGTAGAAGCCTTTCAGGGAACAGTAAATCATTTAAGATATAGGCTACCCCGTAATGGCAAGGCATTGTAGTTTTCTCTCTGCTGCTGTAGTAATACACCATGGCCAACTTGGGAGGGAAGAGTTTACTTCATCTTACACTTCGAGGTAATGGTCTTTCACCGAGGGAAGTCAAGGTAGTAACTCAAGGCAGGAACTGAAGCAGAGCCTGTGGAGGAACATTGTTTACTAACTTTCTCTCCACGATGGGGTCAGCCTTGCTCATATATAACCCAGGACCACCTTCCCATGGATGGTACTTCCACATCCGTCATGAATCAAGAAAAATTTTCACAGCCTTTCCTACAGGCCAATTGGGTGGAAGGTTTCCTCTTCCCAGATAACCCTAACTTGTAGCCAGTTGACAAAAACTAACCAACACATATTGAGGGCAGGATGGTATTCTGGTTTTATTTTTGTTGCTGTGATGCACCACTGTGACCAAAAGCAACTCAGCAGAGGAAAGGATTTCTTTTACTTTACAGATAGTGATGGTTTGAATGTGAGCGGCCCTCACATGTATATTTTAATCTTGATCCATCAGTGAAACTGCTTGGGCAGGATTAGGAGGTGTGGCCTCATTAGAGGAGGTATCACTTTGGGGGGAAAGGAAGGGGACTTGAAGGTTTCAAAAGTCCATGCCATTCCCAGCCAGTTTCTCTCTTTGCCTTGTGGTTACTGTCTCAACCTGTAACCTTTCAGCGACTGTTCCATTGCCGTGCTTGCTTCCATGGTCTATGTTATGATGGTCATAGACTCTCTCTCTGAAGCTATAAACAGGCATCAAAACACACACACACACACACATTTTTTATAAGTTGTCTTGGTCATGGTGTGAAGGTAAGCCTGCCTGCTAATCCATGCAGCTGCACCTCCAACCAAGACCATAACTTCATAGCCAAAGTAGTACAGCAAGAATGATGAAATGCTCCTTGCTGGCTGGATCAAAGACTGGCCCATACTCAGCCAGCTTTCTTACACAGTTCAGAACCACCTACCTAGGGATAGCACTGCTCCCAGTGGGCAGGGCCCCTCTTACATCAAGTAGCAATGAAGGTAATCATAGTAGGCATACCCACAGGCCAGTCTGATCGAGGCAATTCTGTAACTGAGGCTGTCCTCTTTAGACTATGTCAAGTTGACAGTTAAAGCCAACCTGCACAGATGAATAAAAAAATGCAGAATAAAAATTTTAAATGTGTACTTAAGTATTGGCTCTAAAATTTGGTATAAATCATGTGAAATGTCCTTTGGCTTCTCTAATTGAAGAGTGAGATTCTAAATCATCCTTGTAGTGCCTTTGACTCCAACCTTCTAAAGCTTTCAAAGAACACCATGCACCAGTACTTAAATTTTGGCTTAGTGGATTACCTAGATTTAGAAGACATCTGTGCAAACATCTGCTTGCCACACGTTCATGAGAGAGGGGCCTCTTTTAAAACATGGAGATAATGAAACCAGACTACTTAGTATAGTTTACATTGTGCACTTGCATCAAGAGAGCTTATCATACTCCCAGCTGCTCATTACTTAGAAAATGAAGGAAAGCTGCCAGGCTTGGTAGTGCATGCCTACAACACCATCCGTGAGGCTGATACAAAAAAGTGAAAAATTCAAGGCCATAATTGTCCAAGGGCAGCTCAGACCCAGACTCAACCCAAAATCTGTAAAGAAGTATAGAGCTCAGTGGTCAAGCTCTTGCCAAGCATATGGAAAGCCTCAGGTTCAACCTCAAGTGCTGCCAGTGATAGACAGACAGACAGACAGATAAAAATTATAGGAAAATTGAAATAGTTGATTGTTGATTTAAAAAGGGAAGGATGGAAGGAAGGAAGGAAGGATAGAAGGAGGGAAGAAAGGAAGGAAGGAAATCCAGAGCATCTATCACCCGTGTTGTTGTGGGACTCGGTTACTGTTACAGGCTGCAGCATGTGTAGAGGTTTCCTGACTCCGTCTAAAGCCTTTTGTCTTCCCCCATACACTCCATCACTCTAACAATATCCCAAAAAGAATTATGAAACCTGAGATGACAGCAGTCCCTTTTGTCATTTCTGTCATGGCTTCCTCTGCCCCCATGCTCTTCTTGAGGTGATTAAATGTTCCTTTTGACTAGTTACTTTTTTCTCCGTCAGATCTTAGCTCCAGTACCAAGAGTGGGGACCCCTTCTGAATCCACCTATCTCTATCCAGTTCCCAAATCTTGGCACATACAATGGTTTGAACCTCTTCTCTGAACTGTGTCATAGTAGCATCTTAAATTTGGCACAGCTTTCATGAGGCTGTCAACATGAAGAAAGCACAGATAGGGAAGCCACAATAAGGATTTCTAATATAAGAACTTTCATGCCTTAATACTATCATTAAACTGTAATACAATAGAAAATTTTAAATTATGACATCACTGTCAATGTTCTCTTCAGTTTCTCCCTATAAGCCACACTAAATTGACACCTGATGAGGGAGGGAGTGGGAGGGTAGGAGGGACTGAGGGAGGGGGCTATGCCTGGGATTCAAAGTACCTAACCTGTGATTGATATAAAAATAAATAAATTTAAAAAGAAAAAAAAAGAATTACATAAATGCTATAATTGATAGAGCTATGATTTTAATGGAAATAATCAACTTTTAGTTATATTGTTGAGGTCTTCACTTCTTGAGTCTCTTCTCATCCTTTATTAGTATGATTAAAATAAAAGATGATATGTCCCACTGTGGGTAAAAATAAACTGAGCTAAATTGCCATTCTATACGGAGACTGAACACTGCCAGTTAATATAGAGGACCCAGTGTTACTAGTCTGCATGAGGGATTAAGCACTGCCAGTCTACACAGAGGTTGGAATATTGTATCTCTAAACAGAGATCTGAGCATTGCCACTCTCTGCAGGGGCTGACTTCTGCCAGTCTGTACAGGGCTGAGACGTGCCAGGCTATACAGAACACTGGATATTGTCAGTTTACAATGGGACTGAACACCAAAAGCTTATAAATTCAAGGGTGCCCATTTCAGAAAATATTCTTTTGAAATAATAGGTTAAAATATAAAATATATCTTTACAGAAATTTTGACATATTAGTTAGTAAGAGGAAATACCTATTTGGCATGGAATAAAATGCTCCTTGTAAGTTAAGAAGTCCAATTGTCATTTGTTATCAGATTTTAAAGACTTATATCAGGACAGAATAAATGTAAGTGCCAGCCCCCTACACATTCACACTGTGATTTGGCTGGAGTCATGCATGTTTTAAATATAATAACACAATCTAATGACACAGATAAATATTAATAACATGATCATTTTCTGTTTCTACTATTTTATTAAAAAAAAATATCAGCTCCTCTCTCCACTATAAAGTTCTTGGCTTTTCAGTTTTCTTGCTCCAGCAGCTGAAAATGGTATACAACTTCTGTGACTTTAATGTGGACTGTGGAAGTGGTGTTCTCCATTTAAAAGGGAGTGTTAATAAGAAGTGAAAAGGAAGAGTTAAAATAAATTGGACACCTACCTCATTCTTCCAAAGGTCTTAATTAATTGTGTGACATTGTTAATGTAAGCTGGATTTTGATGTGAACATTATTTTAGAGTGCTTGTTATTGAGCATTCCATAGAAAATGATGATAAAATAAATATAAAACCACCTCCAGACACCATTGAAGAGAGCCCAGCGCCTCTCTCGTCCTGCTGATATGGATCCAGATAAAGAACTCTCAGCAACCATTCTGCCTATGTGCCACCATGCTTCCCACCGTGAGGATAATGGACTAAACCTCTGAAACTGTAAGCTAGCCTCCAATTAAACGCTCTCTTTTATAAGAGTTGCCATGGTCATGGTGTTTCTTCACTGCAATAGGACAGCAACTAAGACAGAAGTTGATACCAGGGAGCAGGGTATTGCTGCAGCAGGTCTGACCATGCTACTTATTGGCAGAATTTTGACTTTGGGACTTTGGATTAGGAAAACATCTGGACACTTTAAGTGGGGGTTAATTAGCTAAACCAGTAGGAGCATGGAAGTCAGCAGTGCTGAGAGCAATGTAGATTAAGATGGCCCAGCTCATGTTTCGTAGAGGAATGTTAGTAGTTTAGGAATTGTTCTTGTGACATTTTGGTGAAGAATGTGGCTACTCTCTGCCCTTTCTCAAAAAATTTGCCTGAGGCTAAACTGAAGAGTTTTGGATTAATAGCATTGACAGAAGAGATTTCAAGACAGCCTAGTATTAACTGTGTTACTTGGTTATTAGTGGCCACCCTTGTGCAGATCTATAATGAAAAGGAGCAAGCTGAGCAAGAAAAAATGTATAAAAATTGTGCAGTTGGAGGAGAAAAGGAGCACCAGAAATTATAATGGAGCTAAGTTCAATGCTCAAGGAGATTTTTTTTAATTTAAAGAAAAACCTGATGTCAACAGGAATAAGGGAAGACTGCATCCAGCTAAGCTTCCAACTTGCAAAAAGAAATTAAAGAAAAGCTAAAGCAGTGAAGAAAAATGTCAAAAACAGAAAGCTAGTGAATATGTATTTGAACAAGGGGGCCATATTGCAGCCCCATTAAGCAAAAGAACTTGGCAGCTTCAGCCACATGATTCTAGTTTTAGAGTCAAAGATATGAGAAAGAGGTTACAGAATCTCCCTGCATTGTTAAAACAAACAAACAAACAACACTGCTGAGGTCAGGCATCTATCAGGAATGTCACTGATTGAACACCTAGAGAGGCCATTGAGAGTTGTGAAAGTGAAGCCTGGATTTCCTTGGAGACTCCAAGATGTTGGAGATGCCAAAGTCATGAAGTAACTGCAAAGGAAAGCTGCTAACAGAGAGTGGAGCCAGCCCAAGGGAGAGAAGTATGTTGCAGTGAAAAAAAAAAAGAAAAAAGAGCTGAAATGAGCTGGAGATCCGAAGAGCACTTTGACCTCAGATATGGAGATTTAGAATTTGGAGTTTCTCCAGCTGGTTTTCAGTCTCGTTTCGGTCCAGTGCTTGCTCACTATTTTCCCTTTCCTCTGTTTTGGAATGGTAATGTATATTCTGTGTCACTGTATGCTGACAGTCTGTGATCTGCTTTTGATTGTGGTTTTATAGGGGTTACAGTTAAGAAATTGCCTTGAGTCCCCAAAAGAGACTTTGAACTTCGGACTTTTAAACAATGTTGAGAATGTTATAAGCTACAGTAACTTTTGAAGTTGGACAGAATGCATATTTTTCTGTTATGATATGGCTATAAGCCTATGGGGGCCAAGGAGTGGAATGTAGTTGTTTGAGTAAGAATGCCCCCCATAGGTTTATGTATTTTAATGCTTAGTCATCAGAGATTGATACTACATGGAAGGAATTGGAAGGTGTAGCTTTGTTGGAAGAAGTGTGTCTCTGGGGTGGACTTTGAGGTTTCAAAAATCCCAAGGAATACCCAGTGTCTCTTCCTGTGGCCCATGGATCCATTTGCAGAAACTTCAGCTACTTCTCCAGAACCATGTTTGGAGCAATGCTTCCCACAATCACGACAATGGACTAAACCTCTAAAACTGCCAGCCAGTCCCAAATAAATGCTTTCTTCGTTGAATTTACGTGGTCATGGTGTCTCTTCACAGCAATACAACACTGACTAAGACAACAGCCCTCAACATCTGGCAAGAGGGCTGGGCCAGTTATTATTATAGCATAATAATAAAACCCACTCCCACCCGGGAAGCAGGTGGGCTAAATGCATTTCTTCACCTCTCCTTCCACTTCTCCATGTTCAATCCTCAAGCCTCATTCCAGTCTCTATGGCAGACCACCTGCTGGAGCCTTCACTTCCTCTCTGCCCCCAGCTCCAAAAGATCACATAGACCTTCTCAGTTTTCCCTTTCTACACTCCTAACTTTATTCCAGGTTTCAACTCCAGCAGGCATTTCCTGGGAACCCAAAGGCCACTTTAGCCAGGGAAGCAGGGAAGCTAACTGCAGATCTTAACCTCTTCTACCACTTCTCCAAATCCATTCCTCAGTAGAGGCCTCCTAATGTGTGTGTGTGTGTGTGTGTGTGTGTGTGTGTGTGTATGCGCGCACATGCACAGGAGAGAGACAGACAGACAGACAGATAGACAGACAGACAGACAGACAGATCTAAACAAAATTGTCAAATAAGTGGAGAGACAGAGACCCAACTGGATATCTTTGTCATCAAATGAAGCTTCCAGTTCTGGGATTGGGTTACATTTACTTGAAATGTTGGACAAAGGAGTCCTATGGGAACCCCCAAACTATGGGAACCCCCAAAGTATTCAGGCTGTTACCAAGACTATAAATTGCTCACCACAAAATGATAGCAAGGCCCACTGCTGAAGACAACATCCACAAAACTTACTGATGATGGAGAATTCAATGTCTAGCTGGTGCCTACCTAAAGCCTTTATTCCTACATTCTAGCAATTTTTTACAGAAAGGTACTTTGTATGCTACCAAAAAAGAATCGTAAATACCCCCCCCCAGTCACAAACCCTTTGATTTACAATGCTGTCCTACCTGCAAATTATGCTAAGGCAATGGTTGCACAAAATGTATAGGAGTAACCTACCAATATCTGATTTGACTGAAGGCCTACTCTATTAGATGGAACCAGCACTGCTTGGATAAACAAGAACCTGAGACTAGGTAACCCAGGGACCTGGGTGAAAACCAAATACTAGTATTCTAAAAGCAAAAACAAAACAAGAAACTAGCAATAAAATGACTCCTAACAACATTCTGCAACACTCATAAATCAGTGTCTTACCTCAGCCATCATCAGAGAAGCTTCTCCCAGGAGCAGATGGGAACTAATAGAGACCCACAGCCAGACAACATGCAGCCAGTAAGAGAGCTTGAAATTCACCCCTGAAGGAATTGTCTCCAGAAAATCCCTCCTTAACCTCAGGGAATTCTCACAGAAGAGGAAACAGAAATAGTGTAAGAGCCAGAGGGAATGGCAGACACCAAGAAAACAGAACTCTCTAAATCAACATGGTCAAAGCACGTATGAACTCACAGAGACTAAGCAGCATGCACAAGCATGGGTCTGCACCAAGTAGGGCCCTAGAGCTGAAAGCTGAAGTGAACATATCCCTAACCCAGAAGCTGTCTCTAATTGTTAACCAATTGGAAATGAAAATTTAGTTTTCTCCAGGAGAATCTCCCTGGGGAAACCAACTACTCTGAAGGGTAGTCCATACACCAGCAGTAATGGCCAACAGGAAACAAACCCAGCGACATCATTGGAGGTTCCTTGTCTCATAATGCCATGTCAGCGTTTTTCTTGGTTTTTCCTTTCTTTTTCTATTTTACTTTTTATTTTGTCTCATTTATATATTCTTTTATATTTTTTTCTTCTCTCTTGTTACTCTACAGTAGATCCTCGGTATATATGCTGTGCCTTTGAGTTTAGTATTCTTATTGGATTCCTGAGTGTATGAATGAATGGGTTTCTGATTCTAGTGCCTTCCCTTGGGCTCTTTTTCTTCTGCTTGTTTGTTTTGTCCTATTCTGATGTGTTATGGGTTTTTTTGTTTTACTATAATTTATTTTATTATTATCCCTTAGAAGCCTTTTTGTTTTCCAATGAGAGACATAAAGGGGATAAATCCAGATGAAGGTAAAGATGGAGAGGAACTGGAAAAAGTAGAAGGAAGGAAAAATTATGATTTGGATATATTACTGAGAAAAAATTGATTTTTCAATACAATGAAACAAACAAACAAGCAACAACAACCCCTCCCGTATGACTTCGAACCAAGAATTGTATAAATATGCATTAACTCATTCAGGCCCACTCCCTAATCTGTTTAGGATCTTAAATGAGAAGAAAAATGTTTACTCTGCATAATTTTAATGCTCTGTAGCCTGTGCTCCTACAGGAAACCCTCAGCCACAGCCACAGCAACCTCATTAAAAAAACAGAAGGAAGCAACATGGATCTTGTGGAGCCTGCTCTGCCTAAGTACCCTCCTGAGGACGTGCAAAGTTAAACAAATGCAGTTGCTCTGAATTCAGAATCCAGACCAAGATGTCCATAATTTACAGTTATCCCATTGGTTATTGGTATTTCAAAAGAACATTTGCCATGAGACTAAAAAGAAAAAGAAACAATGAAAAGTTTCCAATTTTAGCATAGGCAATGTTTCTACTATTAATTTACTAGAATTTGCCTGGCCCAATTCCACAGAGGTGGTAACTTAAGACATTTTCTCATATTTCTGGAGAGTTGAGTCTTAAAGGTGAGAAGGGTTGGTTTCTTTCTGCAGTCTCTGCCCTATAGACCACATATTTTCACTCTCTTATTACACATCTTCTTTCCTCTGTGCCCCAGTGTCTCTCTGACAACACAATTCCCGTTCTTTTAAAGAGACCAATCATGTTGGGTTATGGTTCATCCTGAAAGCATCGTCTTGATTTAACTGCCTCTAGAGAAGCCCAACCTCTAACACAGACTCGATGTATACTTTCTAAAGTACAAGGCCATAGGATATTCAAATATAAATTTGAGGGAACTCAGTCCAGCCTATAACATCTCTCCTCAGTGTGACTCCCAGGCTGTAAACTTGTCTTGTTCACACTTTACGGATAAGGAGATAGAGGGCCAACTTGGTTCTGCGACATCCCTGATCAGCTCACAGAAGTAATCAGCAGGTACTGTAGCTGCAGAGTGTCTGCTTGTAGCCACAACCTTTTGAAATACCTCCATACTGGGAGCACATGTACCCAGGGACAGCAGAGTGTCCTCCAAGGGTCTTTTTTACATAGGCGGTGGGGACAGAGTGCCTTTCCTCTCTGAACCACAGCTAGAAGCTAGTACATCTGCTGCTGGTCTGATACTATCTGGAAAAACTAACATAAAAGAAGTAAATGCTATAATGAAAATAGACAGAAAGGGGACACAGAGCTGGACATCCTGGTCTAGGCCAGCCTTGTCTCTTTTGAGAATTTACTAGTTCGGGTCTAAAATGTGTGCAATAACATGTATCTTTCTGGTGTGTCATTTTGTTTTGTTCCTCCTGCTCTGTTTAGGCATAGTTGTCATCTGTGCAAACCCAAATAATGCTGAGGAATATTCAGACAGTGCAAGAAACTACTGTATCAGCTTCAGGTGGTCCAGCCGCCGTAGCCATGCCTTTGTGTAACATGAGGTTCTGACCCATGATGTTTCTCCGCTCTCGATGCAGGTGACAGACCTAGATCAACCAGAAAAGCTACCGTGGTTAGTTCTCGGTCTGTCTTAGAAGCCAGCTTTAGTCTCTCCATCCTTTGATTCTCAAATACTCACTTTTCCTACGGCCTCTTTTACTGTTGTTGTATGACATGTTGAGGCTCTGTGGACGGTTCATCAGGCTATAGTCTATCACTTGACAAGAGCAATTTAAAAGAGCATTTTATGAATCTCACTCGTATTTCTAGGCAAAAAAGCAAACTTTGGGCAGTTTATTTTTAAGACCGCCGTTATCTGCTGGAAGAGGGAAGTCTGATAGCAATAAAAACCAATTAAACAGTGGGGATACAAATCTTGGCAAGACGTCGTTCAGATTCTAAAAAGTAATTCTAAATTGCAGTGTCTAACTGAGGCTACACCTTATTAGCTGGAGTCAGTCAATTTAGACAGAATTATCAACCTGGCTGAAGTGAGGACACAGACTTTGATGTGGTAAACCCAGTCAGGCTAAACAAAGGGCTCGAAGTTTTCAAGAAACAAACAGATTGATTTTTATTTGTTTTTAGTTTCTTACTTGAATTAGTGTTTCTTTTATGTTGACCATCAACAATACAGTGCTCTCTGTCATCAAGGCAATGTGAGAAGCAGCGTGGTGTGCTCCATCACTAGGGACTGTGAATAAATGGGTGGTTCAATAGGGAACGTGAGTAAACAGGCATTTTCATACCCTTAAACATACATTTGGATTTAGGATTAACCGTGGTATTTCTTAGAGACAATAATAATTAATAATAGTAATAATGATAATAATAAATCATGCTAACACTGGGTTTGGAATTTCCACGCAAATTTTAAAATTCAGTTTAGGAAAAGTCATGCCCCTAATCATCATTTTCCTTTCACTGGTCCCTATGAACTATGGGGCTCTGTTGAGGCTCAATTGGGTCCTGGTTCTGCCACATGGTAGCCCTCTGAGCGTAGTCAGATGAATTACCATGATTGCACCAAAGTATCTCCAGTGTCTGGAGAGACAGCTCAGTGTTGACATTTACCCAGCATGCATGAGGGTCTAGGTTTAATCCCCAGCACTGAAAAAAAAATTTTAAGTGCTCATGAGGGAAAGATGGCTCGGCATGTATCTTGACAAGACTTACAACCTGAGTTTAACTTGAAGATTCATGTGGTGAAGAAGAGAATCAACTCCCTTAAGTTGTTCTCTGATCTCTGTGCTCTTATGTACAGAGCATCATACATGCACACACATACAACAAATAATTAGGTAGATAGGTAGCTAGATAAATAGATGATAGGTAGTTGATTGGTAGATAGATAGATAATTGCTCCATACCATGATCATAATGATAGAGCTTATAAACATAACAATGTTGTATCTTCCCCCATGTAAACAGTGTTCTAGTGACGTGTCAGAAAATGATACAGGAACTTAAACTAAGTCTTAGCAAATACACCTAAATTTATTTCAACCTCAACTCTGTTTAAACTGTACGCTACATGCTGAGATACAGTAAACATTAACAAATGAGGATTTAGTGGATGAATCAAGAAAAGATCCTTACTGCCCACTTAAATTGGACTCAAAAATGAGCCTGGTTTATTTGAGGAGATTTTAAGCCACGAAGAGACACCGCATCCCACCCCGCGGCAGCAGAGCAGCATTTCAGGTGCCTATGCGCGTGCGTGATCTCTTACTCCCTGGCTTCTCCCTTTTTAAACTGCGTGAATCCAATTTTCTCATCCCGTGTGAACTGAGGCTGTTTGGCCCTGGGCTCTCATGATTCCAGCAGCACCTCCATGTAATATCTTTCTTATTCTGAGAGATACAGCTCCTTTCTTATGTCTAAAAGTAGATTGGTATTAGCTTTTCATGTTATGCTTTTTGTTTATTCATTACTTAGCTAGCTAGCTAGTTAGTTGTTTATTGGAACTATTTAGAAACCATTTATACACTTGCCACAGGTCTGATGATGTAATCATTGTAGTCAAAATTTTAAGCTATCATGTCTCTGAAAGAAAAGAGGAAAGCTATCATTCAGGTTTCAGACTCATCTGGAAGGTTCTAATAAGCAAAATATTCCCCCTAAATAATTTATTTCACCCTGATATATAAAGAGCTAGCTAGGAATACCATTCTATCGCCACCATGAAGGGTCTTCACAGAAGCCAAGGAAAGAAAGTTTGCAGTCTGCATAGCTATGGGTTTTTTTTTTAAATAAGCTTACCTTTGACATAAAACATGTTGTTTACAGCCACTTAGACAGTCATCTATATTTGCAAATATTTTAAAAAGCAAACCAGATGATTTGTATTCTGAACCTCCAATGGTTATGTTTCTATCAGTTAAGTCTCACAAGGCTGAGACTAATTTATGCAGAAACAGTCCCAATGACTATTTCTATCAGGCGGACATCTCTAAGCCAAAGCTATGACTTGTCTATATTCATTACAGTACTAAATTACAGAGATTAAAAATACATAAACCATGAAGCCACGTGATGACATATCTCTGTAATACTTCCCAACTGACTCAAATAGGCTGTGTTTATACATATGATTAGAGAATTGAAAAAACAAAAAAACAGAAATACAACACCTGATACCAATAAAGTGAAGATACCATTGTATTTTTATGTGGCCTGGCTTACTCATTTTTTATGTTTAGATAGATAAAATTAGATCAAACTTGGAATTTCATGTAGTTATTTATTTGCTTATTTATTTTGTTTTTTCAAGACAGGGCTTCTCTGTGTAGCCTTGGCTGTCCTGGACTCTCTCTGTAGATCAGGCTGCCACCAACTCCCAGAGAATTGGCTGCCTCTGCCTCTTCCTCAGCTAGGATTTAGATGTGTGCCACCTCACCCTGCTTTGTGTGTGTGTGTGTGTGTGTGTGTGTGGTTTTTAAAGTAGGGTTTCTCTGTATAGCTCTGGTTGTTCTACAAGTCACTCTCTAGACCAGGCTGGCCTCAAACTCAGAAATCCATCTGCCTCTGCCCCCAGAATGCTACAAGTAAAAGCATGAGCCACCATGGCTGACAACAGGTCAAGCTTGGAAACAATAGTTGTCAACATTTTTGAACAACAATAAAATAAAAAATGAAACTCATTTTTACCTTGTCATTTCTTGGATAACTTAATTTATACCATTCCTTAAATAATCAGATTTCAAAATGAAATTTTCATAAAACTTTTTCTAAGAATTCTAATTTTTATTCTAAGAATTACATTTGTGCCAGGAACAGTAGTGATCAAAGAGAAGGCCAATCAGTTTATGTCAGAGACAGTCCCTGTTCCCATTACTAGGGAACCCACTTAGACACTGAGCTGACATGGGCTATATCTGAACAGGGGTTCTAGATTATCTCCATGAATGGTCCTTGGTTGTATATTAGTCTCAGAAAAGACCCCTGTGCCCAGATTTTTTGGTTCTGTTGCCCTCCTTGTGGAGCTCCTGTCCCCTCCAGATATTTCTATCTCCCCATTCTTTCATGAGATTCCCTGCACTCTGCCCAAAGTTTGGCTATGAGTCTCAGCATCTGCTTTGATGCTTTTCAATCTGAAATGCCAGGAAAGGAAACATTTAGCAGAACCACACTGAAAGAAAGCAGACCTCAAAATTCTTACCCAGGCAGCTTCAAAATTGGTGCTTTCATTTTCTCTTCTGATTCTCATATGCCCTTGGCTGTGATGTGCATGTGTCTTTTCAAATTTTCTGTTGAAACCTAACCCTCAGAACAGTAATATTAGCAAGTAAACCTTTTAAGAAGTGATTAAATGAGGAGGGCTTTGTCCTGAGTGAGATTAGGTGCTTATCAGAGAGAGGGGGTAGAGGTCCTTGTCTTCCACACTCTAAACACAACAGCAAAAGGCCACTCAGGAAGCAAGTAGAATATTTTTACCTGACAGCAAGCATGCTGGCATCTTGAACTAGACACCTCGAGCATCCAGAACAACAACAACAAAAGAACCAATCTAAAGGTGTTCTAATCTTCGTTTCTTCATCTGTCATGGGAGATGGTTTGTTTATGGTATAGCCATGAGAGGGCAGATGAGGCTGACAAAGGAAACCAGCTAAAGTACAGCATTGGTCCCCAGCAGAGACTTCCTAGTACAGGCTTTCCTCATTCCATAACTGATCTAAAAATAATAGGAAAGAGGGGAGCTGTGGAAAGAGAGGGATGTTGTATGCCATTTCAAACTAACAAGCTTTTTATTAAAATTTCATGTCATGATAAAAATCACAAGATTAATAAAGCATTTTCTTGAATTTCTTTTTACATTTATTTATCTTGCATACCTACTATGGTGCACGAATGGAGGCCAGAGAAAACCCTGCAGGAATCTGTTCTTTGATTCCTGCATGTGTGTTCCAGAGATCAAACTCAAATTGTCAGGCTTAGCAGCAAGAACCTTTATTAACTTCTGAGCCTTCTGACAAGACCAAGATAACTTATGAGAAATTCATAACAAAAGCCCAATATCAAGCAAACATTCACTAAATGTTCCTGCTGTGCTCCTCTTAAAATAAAAAAGAGAACATAAGAAAAATGTACAGTACCTACCTAACATTGAAAGCTTCACAGATACATGTGTTAACATGTGTTTGAATTAATAAAATAAATGGAAAACAGGAAGAAAATCATGAATGTTTCAAACCATAAAACTAAATATTTGAGTACAGTCTGGAAGCCTAAGTTCTCCCTGTGCTTGGCTGTCACATTTAGTATTTGTCACGGTCCTGTCACTTGACTTCGGGAGGTTTATAACACTTCATCTTTTCCCCTGAGTAAATGGTTCATAGATTTCTCAGTCCTTATCAGCTAAACCTTGTCAGTTAAACCCCTTGCCTTCTGTGTCAGGAGAACATTTACTTTTTCGAGTCTTAAGTGCCCACATTCCCTCAGTTCCCACACGGTACTGACACACGTGCTTCCTGCACTAAAGGATAGCTTTCCTTACTTCAGTATCATTTCAGGGTCCTGTCTTTTTATATTATAGAAATGAAAATGTTGAAACCCGGTGTCTTTAAAACAAATCATAGAATTAGCCTCAAACTTCCAACATGCAGATTAAAAAATCAACATTTGTCCATTATCAGAGTAAGTCTATTCCTAATAAACTTGGCTATATATATCATAGGCATACACATGTATGTACACATACATGTACAAGTAAGAAAAAAACAGACTAATACAATATACCAAAGATGACAGCATGTTCCAAAATAGACCATGCCACAAAAACTCAAGCCAGTGAGTGGAGGCTGTCATCAGTACCATGTAGCACCTCAAGACTCCTTCCTGAAACCACCCCTTCCATGAAGCCAAACCCTCCCTGTGACTCAGAACATCTCTTTCTTCCTCCAGGCACTAGATTTTTTTATTTTTGTAACATTTCTTTTTGACGGATGTTTGCACTGTTTGAACTGAAGGAAAGAGAATATTGAGTGAAGTACATCAAGATGAATGTATGAAATGTTAAAATGAAGCTGACTGTTCCGTATGTTAACAAAATATGAATGAAACGATTGTGGTACACAAATAACACCAGATAGACTCAGTAGGTTGTAATTAGGTTTATATGTTTTATGTGTCTGTGTATATATATGTATGTATGTATGTATGTAATGATAATAATCAAAGATAAAGGAAGTCATAAATTTTAGAGGGGGTAAGGGACATATGGGAGGAGTTGGAGAGAAGAAAGGCAGGTGAGAAGAGATATGATTAAAATTTAGTTTAAAATTGATTGCAAAAATAAAATAAAAAATAGTTGTGATAAAAGATGCAAATAAATATATCAGTGAATTTTAAAAAGAAATAAAGAAATGTGATCATGGCTGCTTGGTTCAGGACAGACATCAGCTGTGGGATATTGGCCCTCAGCTAAGGTCACACAATTCAAGCAACACCCACAATTCAGAGCTTCTAAGTGGACAGTGCTTGGAAAAGGTACATATTGCCAGGACCGTTCATGGTTAACAATTTATTGTAGGGGCTGGAGAGATGGCTCAGAGGTTATGAGCACTGGTTGCTCTTCCAGAGGTCCTGAGTTCAATTACCAGCAACCACATGGTGGCTCACAACCATCTACAATGAGATCTGGTGCCCTCTTCTGGTGTGCTGGTGTACATGCAGACAAAGCATTGCGTACATAATACATAATAAAAATAATAATAAAAAGTTACTGTAACCAAAAGATGCTCAAGTACGCAACAAGGACATTTGCTCAACTATGTTCTTAGCTGCTTTATTTGTAATAGCCCAGATGTCCCTCAGTTGAGGAATGGATACAGAAATTGTGGTACTTTTACACAATGGAATACTACTCAGCAATTAAAAAGGAGGAAATCATGAAATTCGCAGGCAAATGGTGGGACCTGGAAACGATCATCCCAAGTGAGGTATCCCAAAAGCAGAAAGAAACATACGGTATATATTCACTTATATAGTCCTATAGGATAAGAAGGTCATGCTGAAATCTATACACCTAGGGAAGAT
>CM053764.1:57709304-57731134 GCA_028658305.1 Pachyuromys duprasi
CTGGGACCTGGGATCCGGAAGGATGGTACTGCTGATCTGGGACTCACAAGTCAGTACAGCTGGCAGACATGGCCAAGGAGCTAGGAGCCCTGCCTCTGCTGTCTCAGTCCCCAGCCACTGAGTTCTGTGCTGAGAATCTCTGGTGCTGTGGGCCAGCTCCACCAAGGAGGGAGGCCCGAAAAAGGGAAGTGCAAGGGATTCAAAAGTTCGTTTCTCTCTATCCCCAGAGAAGTCCTCGGATAAAAAGGTCTCAACTCATGTGATGTCTCCTCTTGTTCAGGAAGCCTCAATGTCGATTTTCTGGCTTTAGCTGCCCCTTATCTCACCACTTTTGGAGTTTCAGGTCCTTTGCCTCTAAGACACAGTGAATGCTGGTCGCTGCCATCTTGGATCTCCCAATAGATCTGAAGATATTTTCTTAATTGAGGTTTCTTACTCTCAGATGATTTTAGCTCATGTCCAGTTGAGGCAAAAGTTTCTAGCACAGTAATTGATGTGGGTTTCTATTAAAAAAGTAAACTGAGCAAACCATGGGGAGCAAGCCAATGAGCAGCCACACTATGGGCTCTGCATCAGCTCCTGTCTCCAGGTTCATGCCTTATTTGAGTTTCTGTTCTGATTTTGTTCAATGATGAATGGTAATATGGAAGTGTAAACCCAGATAAACCCTTTCCTCCCCAAGTTGCTCTGGTCATGTTGCTTTATCTCAGGAATACTAACCTAACTGTGACATCATCTTAAATCTCTTAAAAAATAATCAAATAAAAAGTTCCTACATCTCCCCCTTTTTGTTGCTTTAAGAAAACCTTTAAAAACACCTTTATCAACACCAACGTGCAGGTCTAAAGTATTTGGTACATTTAGCTTTTTTTTTTTTTTTAAGAAAGTTAAGTTGCATATTCAATATGAAAGTTTTGAATAAAAATGTATTCATAACAATGGAAACTATTTCATCATTCACTTGTTTTGTTAAAAAAATGAGGACCAGTAGTCATTAAGTGTGCACTGTGGCTATCTTGAAGTTTCCTACTAACTTCTTTTTTTTCACTTTTAAAAAATTTATTTATATTTTTATAAATTACAGTTAATTCACTTTGTATCCCTGCTGTAGTCCCCTCTCTTATCCCTCCCCAATCCTACCCACCTTCCCTCATCTCCTCCCATGCTCCTCCCCAAGTCCACTGATAGGGGAGGTTCTCCTTCGCTTCCATCTGACCTTAGCCTATGAAGTCTCATCAGGACTGGCTGCATTGTTTTCCTCTGTGGCTTGGTAAGGCTGCAACCCCCTCAGGGAGAGGTGATCAAAGAGTCAGCCACTGAGTTCATGTCAGAGACAGTTCCTGTTCCCATCAGTAGGGAACCCACTTGGAGACTAAGCTGTCATGGGCACATCTATGCAGGGGCTCTAAAAGTTCTAGGTTATCTCCTTGCATGGTCCTTGGTTGGAGCATCAGTCTCAGAAAAGACCCCTCTGCCCAGATTTTTTTTTTTTGGTTCTGTTGCTCTCCTTGTGGAGCTCCTGTTCCCTCCAGGTCTTCCTATCTCTGCCTTTTCATAAGATTTCCTGCACTCTGTCCAAGGTTTGGCTATGAGTCTCAGCATCTCCTTCGATACCTTGCTAGGTAAAGTCTTTCAACAACCCTCTGTGGTAGGCTCCTGTCCTGTTGCCTCATGCTCAAGTATACAAAAAGGACATTTGCTCAACCATGTTGGTAGCAGCTTTATTTGTTATAGCCAGAATCTGGAAACAACCCAGATGTCCCTCAAGTGAGGAATGGATACAGAAAGTGTGGTACATTTACACAATGGAATATTACTCAGCAATTGAAAACAATGAAATCATGAAATTTGTAGGCAAATGGTGGGAACTAGAAAAGATCATCCTGAGTGAGGTATCCCAGAAGCAGAAAGACACACATGGTATATACTCACTTATAAGTGGGTATTAGACATATAATATAGGATAATCACACTAAAATCTGTACACCTAAAGAAGCTAAGCAAGGAGGACCCTGGGTAAGATGATCAATCCTCATGCAGAAAGGCAAAGGTGATGGACATCCAACTAACTTCTTAACACAAACATTTCAAGAAATTATTTTTCAGAGCTATTTTCTTAATGACATGGTTGCCCTTTAAGGGAAGCTGAAGGGGCCATCTGTCAACCTGCTAGTCACTCCTGAACCTGCAAAGATGCCTCTGCCATTCTATGATTCTCACCAGAGATCAACTGGAGTAGAAGAGGAACAATCACAGAAACAAGCTATGTGCTTCACAGGAAGAGTCATGTCTGCTTCCTTTGCTTTCATTATTCTTTTCTTTTTCTTTTTTCTTTTTTTAACATTTTTATTGATTCTTTGTGAAATTCACATCATGCACCTCCAGTTCCCCTCATCTTCCCATCGTCTGGCTCCATTTCTTCCCTCTGCCCTTGCAGCCTCTCCCCCAAAACAAAACAACAACAATAACAAAAATCTTTTTGTGAAAGCTGAGGTGTGTCACATATTACACCCCTTCCTCAAACGGCTTTCCCTACAAATGTTCATCGAGGTGAGGTCATTCCAGTTTGAGGCCTCTGGCTTCTGCTATAGTAGCAGTACTGGATCTTCACTAGGACTCCTCTCGGATGCCTGAGATGACTCCCAGCCACTGTCATGTGTCATGGGCAGGGCGGAAGACACACAGAGGCCCAAATACCACTGAGATGAGCAAGTAAGTGGAGGGAAGATGGGGGAGAAAGAGAAGCAGAAGGGTGTGTGCATAATGAAGAGACGTGGAACTGGAGACTCCAGGGTACAGAGGAAAGCCGTGATGGGAGTAGCCTGCACTGCTGCCTAAGGGATGGTGAGGTCTTTTCATGTCTAGGTCCATGGCCCTGCAGCAGTGGGGGTCTGTGTTGATGCCTGTGGTCCACGTTACCACCAACAGCCATGCGGACATGTCTAGTCTAGGCTGTAGCCTGAGGCCATGTGATGTACAAGGGATGCACAGAGCTATCCATGCCCCTCATTGCCTTCAGCACTTGGGATAGCTGGCCCCACCCCTTACCAGTTATAGCACACACAGGACAGCTGTCCCTGAGCCTTGCCTGGGCAGGGGAGGAGAGATGGCCCTGAGGGCATGAGAGAGGATGACTTGTCCTGCCCCTCACTGGCTGCAGCACGCGGGAGAGCAGGCCTGCACCTTGCCTGGGCAGCACAGTAGAGGTGGCCCTGGAGGCTTGGGCACAGGAGAGCCAGACCAAGGGCATGAAAGCCGGAGAACTGGAGGGCTGACCAACTTGGCTGCCACCAAGACCCAGAGCCAAGGCTTTGAGCTAGTCCACCCTAACATCTACACCATCTATGAAATGCTGGAGCAGGTGAAAGGGCTGGTCCTTCAAAGCCAATGCTGAAGATTCTCTATGACACAGGGCAACAACAGGATATTATTTTCTATTTAAAGGATGACTGATTTTGATATTTTTATCAAGTTCTCAACTGGCCAATTATGTCCAAACTTCCAATCAAACTTCAAACTTTTCAGAAAAAGGAATGTTCTGTATTGAGTCATTTGTTCCTATTCAATTTCAAGACAAGAGCTAATTTAAAGAACCCCAGGGAGAGGCATTTTGTATCAGGGTTTAACTCCCTTGCCTTACCTTCCCACTGTGTCTTTTATTAAAATACTTGAAGGGTAGGCAGACGCTATCACTATGGTATCAAAACTCCCTTTTTCTTTTTCTTTTCTTAAATTTATTTTTTATATATTTATTTATTACAATTTATTCACTTTATATCCCCTCTGCAGCCCAGTCTCACCTCCTCCCAGTCCCCCCACCCTCCTTCTTCTCCCACTATGCCCTTTCCCTAGTCCTCTGATAGTGGAAGACCTCTTCCCCTTCTAACTGACTCTAGCTTATCAGGTCTCATCAAGGCTGGCTGCATCCTTCTTCTCCGTGGCCTGACAAAGCTGCTCCCTCCAGGAGGAGGAGATCAGACAGTCTGCCACTGAGTTCATGTTAGAGACAGCTCCTGTACCCCTTACCTCCCCTTTTCTAAAAGAACTATGCAGATTTAAGGCTGAGATAGGAGCTGCTATGAATGAGGGCACAGAAAGTTGAGGGCTCAGAAGTAGCTCATTTCCTTAAACCACAGTTCCTGACCTGTGCTGGCATAGCCTCAGCGTTCCGCTTCTTGTAGTATGAAAGTCTGGGAAAAAACACCAATAATGGCAGCAGTGATGCGTAATCTTTTGTTGTGTGTATTGGAAGTTTCTGGGCTTGTTAAAACAGGCAATCTGTCTTATCCCCACAATCTCTGGTGCATGCAGTAGAGCCTAATGATTAGCATTTAACAAGTTTCTAAGCATTGCTGATGTTATTGGCTTGAGGGCCATGTTTTGAGAATCACTGCCTTACACACTTCTTTTCTTCCATATCAGCTGAGATGAATTAAAAGAAATACCTGAGGGACCCCAAGTTATGGTGCTGCCTGAATTCAGTGATTCTCAAGAGTGATTGTGGGACTATTAGTGAGTACTAATGCCAATGTCTCTGAAATGGGCTTGAGGCTTATATGGCATCTAAAACATGTTGCGAATCTACAGAGTATGAACAGCACTGGCAAGTCTTTCTCCTTTCCTGATTAGGTAACAAGAATGGTCATTGTGAAAATGAACGGAACTGACTGCCCTCAGATGACTTTGGGGAGGCAGAGGGGAATCAAGGACAAATGCAATCACAAATTGATGTAACTCAGTTTAGAATTTAGAACGTACACCATACTGACAAATCTCAAGCCCCAAGGAGATACTTTTCACCATATAGAATTTGTTGGGTATCTTTCAACCCAGAGAACGTAGAGAAGACTATACACACAAAACAGAGACACATTTGTTAAGAGCTTTCATTTTCTGGGAAGGCCCCAGACATTTTAAGTCACCCTAGTATTTGTGTTGGGAAATGGATGTGTCTCCAAGCAAGAAAACTCAAGATTTCTTACTGCATCCTAATACAAAGATTGGCTAAATTGCATTCTGCTCAAAAATGAGTCAACTGAGAAAATCAGATCAAAGCTCATAAAACAGCCCCGTAACCCAAGAGAAGAACATTTCTCTAAGTGCACAATAGCACATCCTTCCCAGAAAATAGAATTACTACATGACAAGGCAGGGGGAACCACATTAGAAATACCTGGCTGAGAGCCCCTTTTGCTTTAGGAGGACATTATGTGTAATAATAAATTTGTCCAGACAAGTACAGACTAGCTTGGATAAGAAGTCAGTGGAAGGGATCACATGGTCTCAAATGTAATAATGGCATGATGTCATAGGAAAGTAAATAGGTTTTAGGTTGTAATAACAAGAGGAATATATGTGGAAGATATATAAATAGAAGCAGAATCCCACTCAGAATAGTGATTTGAGAGTTAGGTATCTATCCCAGTGGTTTAAGGAGTTTGCGTTTAAAATTGTGACCTGTAAATGAGGCATGTACAGTCTTCCCTTTGCTGTGCCCCATAGTGGCCACATCCAGCACTTGGAGCCACCAGGGATGTGAGTGTGGAGTGTCATTAGTCAGGACATCTATTTCAGGCCCCTTCCTGGGCTTCTGCTTATTTCTTGTTGGCAGAACAAGAAATAAGCCTTCAGTTTTTGTTGGCCTCCCTGCTGTAAGACCCAATCTTCAAATTTTTATCTTTTGAGAGAAACAAATTCCCAAATGACTTAGTCAAATATATGATTATTCAAGCAAGTTCAAAGGACAGAGGCACTCACTTGGTAGTGGCTACATCTTTCCTGGTTGTCCTGTGAAAGGGAGGCTGCCCATCTGTCCTGTTGGAACTAAAGATCCAGCAGGCAAAGAGGCCTGCACATGTGACGATCTGTAGTCTCATCTAGTAATAAGTGTGATGGGGCCATGGTATCCCCATAGCAACAGGTAGATGATCTTTAAAAATATTAGTCTTTAAAGTCATCTTTAAAAAATACTAATAAGTGTGGTATGTGCACACATGCATGTGTGTTTTCAGGTATGTGTGTACCACAGGGTACATGTGGAAGTCTGAGTATAACTCAGGAGTCAGTTCTCCTCCACAACTCTGGATGATCATGGACTGAATACCAATCTTCTCATGTCTGCTGTTACCTAAATGTCAGGTAATTTGGATGCTTGTTTCAGTTCTCGAAGATCAGGTAAGCACAGATTTTAACAGCAAATAAGGACAAGTATAAGAATCCATGAAGACCCACCTCTCATCTTGCCACTCAGAGGCACCCTCATTCTCCAGTGCTAGCTCCACGATTTCCCTTCTTTGGGCATTCAGCCTCAGAAGTACCTGTCCCCATTCTTTGGAATAAGCATTCACAGGTCAGAGGCATTCTATAAGTTTTTACCACTGGTACCAAAATGATGTTGGAGAAGACTTTATCTCTACTGCCTGTTGAAGTAATGGGCTCTTGTTTCATGAGGCAGGAAAGGGAAGGCTATCTTCAAGGCCACCCGGATTCTTTATCCAATGATGGTGCCAGAAAGAGTTCTCCTTGATTAGGATCAATCCTGAGTGTGTGTTTGAAAACACATAAGGTTTCTTTGATTTTAAAAAGCATTATTTGATTTTTATGTGTATGCATGTTTGCCTGTACCATTTGCATGTCTGGTACCTGCAGAGGCCAAACGAGCATATTGGATCCCCTGGAACTGAAGTTACAAATAGATATGAGCCACCAGGGATGCTAAGAGTCAAACCTGGGTCCTCTGAAAGAATGTCCAGGGCTCCATACCACCCATCTCCAGGTGTGTGTGTGTGTGTTTAAGTACATCTGTACCACAGGGTACATGTGAAGGTCTGAGTATAACTAAGGAGTCAGTTTTCTTCCACAGCTATGTGGGATCTAGAGAGCAAACTCAGGTCTTCAGGCGTGCCTGTGCTGAGGAACTTACACCTGCTATGCAATCTTGCCAGATCCTCTACTGACTTTTTGCCTGAAATTTATAGATAATTTCACCTAAGTTACTGAATAAATAGGACTAATGTCCTTTCTCACCCATGTCTCCCCTCTGGGGTCCCACATAGAGGGAGAGAAAGAATGTTCGAGTGACTGAACTTCAATCATTTATATTCTCTTGGTTCCAGGAAGCAAGAAGAGGGATCTGGTGGAGAAAAGATGAAGGTTCTTTTATATTGAAATGGTTGCTCCAAGGGTGCACTTTTATTAGCCTTGTGTGGACAAAGATTTTATCCTCCCCACGGAACAAAGGAGGGGCTTTCAGGAAGGAGTGATGGCAGATGAATGGCCTTGATAGGGCAAGTCTCTCAGAGACAGTGCAGTTCATCGTCACCCAGTAAAAGCGTGTTCTTCTGATATATAGCACTAATTGCACTGTCAAGAAATGGCACTTTCCTTACTGTACTAAGGAGATGTATCTGACTGCCTGGTTCCCCTTTGATTTAGGGTCTTCTATCTCAGATTCCTCATCAATGTTCTCTGCTTCTAATCCTTTGATGTTCTCACAGTGACTGAGGACAGGGAATAGCAGGGTGCCCCTCTTAGTATTTTGGAACAGAACCTGCTTCTGGGTTACCTAGCAACTTACAACATCATTTTGTGTCACCTGGCCAGGTGGCCACACCTGGGAGGTGTGGTTACCTGACCCCTTAAAGGGACAACCCAACACGTGGTCTCTCTCTTGTTTTCTTGCTCTGTCGGCCTTCTCCCTTTCTCTATTGGGGCACCCCCTCCCCTTCTTTCCCCTTCTCGCTCTCTCTTTCTCCCCAATCATGTCCTGCTTTCCACCTAATAAACCTCTTTTATATAAGATCTGTTGAGAGCCTCATTCGTTCATTCATTGATCAGTCCTAACACTAACAGCTGGTGACTTGCTTTGGCCTCAGTGTATGATAATGACCTCCTTAGGAAAGGAATTGTTCTTGTTAATGATCTTTTCCACCTCTATGGGAGTTGTTTATTCATTTCTCAACAATCTCAATGGTTTTCTGTTCCGTGAACTGAAGTATTACTGTAACAAGAACATGGGCTATATAGCGAATGTGTTTTTTTCTGCTTTTCTTTTATGTACTGTTTTCATATTATGTAAATTTTCAGGGCATTGTCTGTGTTGCAGCATTCACTTGATATGGTGTCATTCTTTTAACAGGCAAGGTGAAGTCTACAGTTACTGTCATTGCTTTTAACAAACGAGGAAATTATGGCTAACGAGGTTACATAGTTGGTTTAAATGTGAATAGTTAAATATAGGCATGCCTTTTCATCCATACATGAATTACTTTCTCCTCCATCATCGTGGAAGTAGAGATGAGAGCAGCAAGAAACTAAGTATGTGCAAAGCTGAGGCAGATGAAAGGGAAAGAATATGGTACTTGAAATACTTACATATCTAGTTAGGGGAACAAAGACTGTCACTGACATGAACTCAGTGGCTGCCTCTTTGATCACCTCCCCACTGAGGGGGGAGCAGCCTTGCCAGGCCACAGAGGATGACAATGTAGCCAGTCCTGATAGGCTAGGGTCAGATGGTAGGGGAGGAGGACCTCTTCTATCTGTGGACTTGGAGAGGGGTATGGGAGGAGATGAAGGAGGGAAGGTGAGATTGGGAGGGAATGAGGGAGAAGGCTACAGTTGGGATACAAAGTGAATAAAATATAATTAATATAAAGAATAAAAATTATAAAAAGAAATATACACATATCTAAACTGAATTAAGGAAGTGAAATCAATTCTAATAGAGGAAGAAAATTAGAGTTGGCAAGGTTCAGTGGCCAAGGGAAATTAGAACTATTTATGATTTTATTAAAGATATATCAAAATTTGATAGCTGTTTTCGAAGTTACATAGCCAAAATTTAAAAAAAATCAATTCACAATTTTGTGGCATCCCATATAAAAACAATGGCATAATGCCATTTTAAATAAAGATTTCTTTTCACTTCAAAGCTTCTGTTGATTTACACAATAGATTTAATACTGACTTTTTAAAAATTTAATTTTATTTATATATATTATATATAATTTTATTTTATATATTTATTACAATTTTATTCACTTTGTATCCCCTCTGCAGCCTCCTCCCTCATCTCCCAGTCCCACCCGCCCTCCCTCTTCTCTCCCTGTGCCCTTTCCCTAGTCCTGCCATAGGGGAGGATTTCCTCTCTTCTATCTGACCCTAGCTTATGAGGTCTCATCAAGGCTGGCTGCATTGTCTTCCTCTGTGGCCTGGCAAGGCTGCACCCTCCAGGGAGAAGTGATCAAAGAGCTGGCCACTGAGCTCATGTCAGAGACAGTCCCTGAACCCCTTCCTAGGGAACCCACTTGGACTCTGAGCAGCCTATGGGTTTCCCCTGAACGTGGGGACTAGGTCCTCTCTGTGCATGGTCCTTGGTTGGTGTATCAGTCTCTGCAGGACCCCTGGGCCCAGGTTATTTTGGCTCTGTTGTTCTCCTTGTGGAGTTGGTAGTTAAAAGAATGACATGATATAAAGCAAATGTTGCAACACAGACAATGCCCTGCAAAATTACATAATATGAAACACTACATAAAACAAAAGCAGAACAAAACACATTCATTATATAGCCTATGTTCTGATTACAATAAAAATCCCAAGTAATCTTTGTTGGAAACATGCTGTGTTCCAGACAGAGCTGATATTAACTATTTGTTAGAGCATCATACCATACTGGTTGGCAAGTAGCCACTGTCCTTTACCAACATGCCACCCTGGTCCTTTCCTACAATGTTAGGCTTCCTTTCTAGTCTGCAAACAAAAAGGTAATAGTTAGGTATGATCAGGACTCTAGAACTCTCAGGGTTTTTTTTAAATTGTTTTTTTATTCCTGTGATAAAATAACCAAAAGCAACTTAGGGAGGAAAGGGCTTATTTCTGCTTACAACTAATTCTCAAGTCATGTCACGCCCTGTTACTGAGGGAAGTCAGGGCAGAACCCCAGGGGCAGAGATCATGGAAGGAAATTGATTGCTGATGTGTTCCTCATAATGTGCTCAGCCAGCTTTTTTCATGCCATCCATGACTTCCAGCCTAGGCATGGCACTGCCTAAAGTAGGATGGGCTTCCCCACCGCAATCATTAATCCCCCCCCCCCAAAAAAGTCCTATAGGCTTGCCTGTAAGAATCTGATGGAGCCATCTTCCTCAGCTGAGGGCCCCTTCCCAGAAAAGTTTAACTGCGCCACACTGACAAGCCACTGGGAAGCCCTCCAGGGTGGTGCTGTGGTCCCACTGGTTAGGATGGAAAAAGTCAGTCTTCACAAGTGTTCTGCATTTTAGCCAAGTGTGTCAGCACACCCACTCCTGCCTCTTAGAGAGCTAGCCACGTCTTTCACATACATCAGTCTTGTCTCTGGGGACACCCGTAGAAGCAGAGCATCCCAGGATCTGTCTGTCTACCCCTCTCCCCCTTACTGCTGGGGTTATAACTCCTTCCCATCATGAACAGCCTTTAAGGTTTACACTGAAGATCCAAACTCAGGTCCTCACTTTACCCACTGATCAGTACCCTCAGGCCCTTGTCCTTTCTTAATTAAGCCAAACTTCAAATGGCTGAATAACTGTACATAAAATGACAGGTATCTTGAGACTGAGGATGGGACTTGTAGCGCTCTTTCACTGTTCACTGAAATTTTAGCTCCAGGAAATGCTAGGCGTCTCTAAAAGTTCATAGAATGCCCATTTCTCACGATTAAATTTCTTATTTAAAAATGTTATTTATTTTATGTGTATGAATGTTTTGCCTGCATGTGTGTATGTGCACCATACTCCTGGTGCCTCAGGAGTTCAGAAAAAGGGCATTGATATCCTGTTGCAGATGGTTATGAGCCGCCATGTGAGTGCTGGCAATCAACCCCATGTCCCCAGAAGAGCAACAGATTCTCCATGCTGCTGAATCATCTCTCTAGCCCCTATGTCCCTTAGTTACTATTAAATGGATAATTCCCATAAACATTTAAGTGCCATGTACAAAGGCACTGACTACTTTTTTTTTTATGTGGATGTAAGAGTTTGGGAAGGAAACTGCAGCAGGCCAGTTCCTGGGCTCTCTGGCATCTCCAGCGTGATTGCATGAGCCATGCCCTGGATTTCTTCCCTGGCTACAGTCCACTGTCTACCGAGGGAAAACAAATTTCAGAACATGGCTTTGGCACACTACTAAAGCTGTTATCACTGTGTTTGAAAAAGTGTGCTTTCACAACACAATAACACACCCGATTAGTGACGCATTCCAGGGTTTCTGATGCCACTGATTACAACTTAGTGCAATACGAAAACAGTGATCACAGCACCTGCCTCCCTGCTCCAGAAAGATCATCAGCCCTAAGCCCTCTGTAGCTAACACCGTGATGATCAGATCACATTGTCATGGTAACTGGGAAGTCAAATAATAGTGAATTTCCTGCTTAAGACAGTCCCTGACAGTGTATCTGGCAGACAATGCATGCGTTCGTTTTGACAGAATCATGACTCATCAGTTCAGAAGGAACTCTCAAGGATGAAGCCAATGTCTTCTCCAAAGAAATGTATCCCAATTTGAAACCTTTAGTTTGTACTGAAGGGTTATTCACTGAGCAGGTAAACAAGGTCATTGTGACTTCTCTGATACAGAGCTGCTATCATCCCACTGAACTAAATGCCATCAAACTGTCTTTAAAGTTACATGTTATATAAGTTTCAGTGTGACTCTGCCAATGGAAACTGTAGACACATAGGCGCTGTAATATTTTTCTTCGGCCTTCTCACATTAGTTATGAAAACATGAATGCCTAATATGGAATGAACTTGCATCTATTGTATTCTCTTTTTGTATTCTAACTTACCTCGCATTTCAGATTACCTTAAAGAACTTACACTCTAAAATATGACACTCATAAAAATATTATATATATTGACACCTGCTTCCTTTCTTGTCTGTTTTTGGTGTTTGAAACAGGGTCTTACCTTGGGCTACAGGGGCCTAGAATTTATGGTAATCTTGCCCCACCTTCCAAGTGCTGGCATAGACATGAGTCGTTACTCTCAGCGGGTTCTTATTCTTCCTCCTCTTCTTTCTCTTCCCCCTCCTCCCCTTTTCTTTTTCTTCCCCCCCATCCACTGCTCCCCCAAGTGTGTGCACTGATCTAAGCCTGTGCATGTGGAGGTCTGAGGTTGGTGTTGGATATCTCCTCCTACTGCTCTTTATCTTATTTTTTGAGAAAAGGTTTATCATTGAATCTGAAGCTTACCCTTTCAGCTAGACTGGCTGGCCACTGAGCCTTCAGGATCTGTCTGTCTAATCCCCCTCCCCCTTACTGCTGGGGTTATAAACTCCTTCCCATCATGAACAGCCTTTAAGGTTTACACTGAAGATCCAAACTCAGGTCCTCACTTTACCCACTGATCAGTACCCTCAGGCCCTTGTCCTTTCTTAATTAAGCCAAATTTTAAATGGCTGAATAACTGTACATAAAATATTACGTCTAGGTTCTTACCTCATAGTATATGCAATCCACTTAAAATGGATCAAAGAGCAAAGTATGAATGCTGAAACAACCAGTTTCTTAGGAGAAAATCAGTAAGAATAAATTTTCATGACCTCAGACTGGATGGTAGGTTAAGTGATGTCATCACATTATCATAAGAAAAAGGAATAGAGAGACCAGACTTCATCAAAATTAAAATCTACTGTATATGAAAGGAGCTAGGAAAGCATCTGAAAGCAGGAGCTAGGCTTGTGGAATGCATGCCTATAATCTCAGGAGGCAGGAGATGGGGGGAAAGAGGACTGGAAGTTCAAGGTCAGCCTAAGCTATGTGACAAACTATTTCAAGAAAACAAAACAAAAGAAAACAAAACAACAAAATCTAAAGCTATAAAGCAGGCAAGCAAACAAAAACAAAGTCACTTCGAATTGAAGAAAATGTTTGTAAGTAATTCATCCACCAACACTAAGGTATTCAGTGTAAACTTCAGCAATGAAAAATGAACAAGGCAACCTAGTCCAAAAATGGAGTAAAGGCTCAGATAGACATTTTCCCAAAGAACATGTGCCAATATCTAGGAGTGTGTGAGTGCGAGATCTCCACTGTCACAGAGGAAATGCAAATCCAGGCTACACTAGGGTGGTCCTGTGGCTATTCTTCATAGATTTGGAGTCATGTAGGAGACACACTTCTGGACTTGCCTGTGAGTGTATTTCCAGAGAGACTTAACCGAGGAAGGAAGACCTGCTTTAAGCATGCATGCACCTTCCCATGGTGTGGGTTGTAATATTGACTACAAAGAAGTAAGCTCAGCATGAGCATTCTCTTTTTCGTGGTTCCTGACTGGACTCAGTATAGCTGGCTACCTCATGCTTGCACTGCTCTGCCTTTCCATCCATCTTTTCTGTGGCCTTTTTAAAACTGTGAGCCAAAAGAAAACCTAGTTGGGGTAAGGGAATGAAGAAAGGAGCGCCTTGGGGACAAAAGCATAGAGCAGCTGGGATCAGGTGGGGTTCTGCTGCTGCCACCGCTGAAACTCGGAATCTTAGCATGTTTCTTAGGTATAGCACAGAGGGTGGGATTAACTAGTCTCAGATGGCCAGCTGCATCAGGCTATAATTGTGAGGAGGGAGCCACAGTTGCTAGTCTTCACCCACTGACGAATCATTCATAAATACCCACAGTTGAACTCCCAAGGAGAGCTTTGCCACGCCTCTTCAAGCTGAACCATATGGAGAATGGTTTTGCCAATTTCTCATGGGACCTAAGAGTTCGGAAGTTCTCAACATGGCTGTGGTCATGTCAGAGTACACATTCACATAGGACTTCTCTCAATCAGTACTTCCTCTTCTACCTACAAGGAGTTCTTCCCCAGGAGTGCTTTGGAAAGTAATTAATGTTCCACACCATTTAAACTGGTGAAATTATGACACAAAAGGGGTGGGTGGGCTGGGGACGACCCTTGAACATTGCCACTGGGAAAGTAATAGGATGGAAATGTGGAAGACTATTAGTTTCTCAAAGTTCTAAATATGGAATTGTTACCTGATTCAGCCATCCTACTTTGGCATATGTCCTGGATGATATTAAAAACTGGGACTCCATCAAAAATTTATACACGAATGTTTATAGCAGTCCTATTCACAACAGCCAAAAGGTGGAAAGAATACAGAAGTTCACTATGCTGTACACGAATTAAACAAGAGGTAATGCTGCAGGCAGCAGGGACAAGAAAGCTGGGAAATAGGGAGGAGGCTCTGAAAGGCTGTCTTACGGGTACCACATAACCCCTGTGCTTCTGGACTCCCGGCTGTCCCAGCCTGCTGGAGCCTGAGCTATATAGGCTGAGCTTGCAGACATTCACTCACAGATAGGAGAGTTAAGGCACTGAAGGACTTCTGGGGAGAGTAATTGTGTTTAGTGAGGGGAGTTACTTGGCATCCAGTGGGGAGCACCATACCCATGCCAGTGTGAGTGCCTTGGTTAAAGCTAGTGACTCACAAAGCAGAAGTAAAAACCACAGTAAGATATGAAGGTGTAATGGGGACTTTGTGGGAGAGTCATTGAGGGTAGGAGGAGAAAAGAAGGTGGGGACATGAGTGTGACCAGAATGTTGTATACATATATGAAACTGTTAAATGATAAATTGTGTGCCTGTGTGTGTATGAGTGTTTGTGCTTCATTTCAGAAGAACTTTTCAAGCTCTAGGAGAGAAACCTGAATCTAATTTTGTCATAGTGTTTGCAAATAAGGGCTAGAAAGAATGCAGCCATTTTCCGTGTTTGATTTCTCAGGACAATCATGTTTCTCTGAATGTAATTTTAAAATTATTTCACTCCGTTGAGCCTGTGAACGGGTTACGTGATTCATTATAAAATAGCAGGAGATGTCCCACAGAAGGCTTTCCTTCCACCAGGACTCACTCATCATTAGTCTCTCCTGAGAATCCTCGACACTGAGCCAGGGATTTCAAACAATCCAAGCAACTAAATGTGCATTGTATAAATAATCTTTATTTTACACTCTTCTAAGCTATTTTTCTCAATATACATTTTTATAGGTTGATACTTGCTTAGTTTTAGGAGTTGGCACTGCTAAAAAATGATAAGGAAAAATTCATTACCTCAGAATATTTCTTTAAATTTCAACACATTTGAAGCCATTCATTAAAAAATGTCCTATTTAGTATTCATGAATGCGTATGATGTGTTTTGATTAAATCTCTTCTCCTCTGCCTTTTCCTTATTCCTCTACCGCTTTCCCTTCCAACTTTATGTCTTTATGTGCTTTTGCTTTCTCTCTCCATCTCTCAACCATAGAGTCCATGTAGTGCTGCCTATGGGTCTTTTTTCCTCATATATAGACCAGACTAGCTTTGAATTCATAGCGGACCACTTGCCTTTGTCTCTTGAATTCTGGGATGTAAGGCAAATGCCACCACATCAATAAACTTTTATTTTTTAAGTTAAATGCTTGAGTTTCTGAATTTAGTATAAAATTATGGTAGTGTTCTTTGTTTAACAGTTTATAGCTCTTGTGGAAAGCGTTATCACCCCAAGTGGCATAGCCCATCTTCATAATCTTTTCAACATCATTAAAATGTGGGAAAATCATTTAGTCTATATAATAAAACGGACCAGCTTTTTAATAACGTGGTTAAGTTTTCCACTGATTGTAGTTATTGGCGCCATGTACAGTTTCACACATAAAAATATAAATAAGACAAATATAAATGAGAGAAAGCTCTGTGTTAGGCTGTTAAAAGAATCCACAGCTGAGTATCTGAAATGAGTAACTTAAGTCATGAAAGTTTATAGTTTCTTTATCCCAGACACTAGGAATCCAAGACCAAGGTTGGCCATGCCCAGGTCCTCCTGAGCGCTGTGTAGACTCTGGCCCAGGCTTCTCCTCCAGCTCTGCAGACCTGCTACCAGTCCTTGGTGCTCTTGTGGTATGAGGCACAACCTGGATCTCTGCTTTCATATCCATACATGGCGTTTCACCTGGGAGCCTGCCATTTTCCACATTGCCCCTCCACCATTAAAAAGATGTATCTCATTTGTTCTTTGAGAACTATGTACACGTGTTTTGATCACATCTACCCTACTCTCTCCACTCCAGTTCCACCCAGTTCTACCCCATGCCCCTCTCAACTTCACATGCTTAATAAAGTAACCAAGTCCTGTTGGTGCTACAGGTATGTGCATGGGCTCTAAGGTCACATTCTGGAGCACTAACTTTTGGTAACCCATGAAGAAAACTGGTGTTCAGTCCTCCAGCAGCCATCAACCGCAAGGGCTGTTCAGCTAAGCATGAAATCCATGCACTCCTCTCTATCCATCCACACTGGAATTCTGAGTTATTTCTTCTTAAGCGGGTATATGAACCCACCACCTCTGTGAGTTCACGTGTGTAAGCTGGCTTGCCTTGACTATGAAAATACTGTTTCCCAGCAGTCTTCCACTACCTCTGGCTCTTACAACCTTTCTGCCCCTTTTCCTTCCTGATCCCTGAGTTTTGAGGAGGTGTAATAGAGATGAGATCAGACCATTTTAAGCAATGCCCACCACCTTGCATCTTAACTAATTACCTCTGCAATGATCTAGTTCCAGATAAGGTACATTCTGAATCGTCACCCTCAAGCTCCAGGCTCCCATAGGCCCACCTCCACACACCAACACTTCAGGGACAATCTAGTTCTGAAGCCTGTAAAATTGTTCTCCAGCTTGTTTTGCTTTTTCTGTGTTTAAGACATATTCCATATTTCAAATATGAATTTACTGCACCAAGGCCATTTGCTCACATGGGCACTGGATTTTCCAACCACAAGGACTTTACATCGTGATCTACCATGTATCTGAAAGTTATCAGCAACTCATGGTGGGCTTCCTTTGCTTATGATCTTAGTAAAAATTGCTACTCTGTGTAAAAATATTCATGTATATGAAACTGCATAAACTCTCCATTCGGTATCACATCATACTTGCATTTTCCTTAAAGATACCTTTGCAATGGCGGGACCTGGAAACGATCATCCTGAGTGAGGTATCCCAATATCAGAAAGAAACACTTGGTATATACTCACTTATATAGACCTATAGGATAGGAAGGTCATGCTGAAATCTATATACCTAGGGAAGATAAACAAGAAGAAGGACCCAGGTTGGGATGATCAATGCTCACTTAGATGGACAAATGGGATAGACATTGAATGTAGGAGAAAACAAGCAACAGGACAGGAGCCTAACAATGAGGGCCTCTGAAAGACTCTATATAGCAATGTATCAAAGCAGATATTAAGACTCACAACCAAGCCTCCAGCAGAGGGCAGGGAATAATATGAAAATAGGGGGAGTTAATAAGTTAATAGGGGAGTTACATAAAGACCAAATAGATCAGGGCACAGGGGTCTTTTACGAGACTGTTTCTCCAACCAAGGACCATGTATGGATATAACCTAGAACACCTGCTCAGATGTGGCCCATGGTAACTCAGTATCCAACTGGAGACCCTAGTAAGGGGAACAGGGACTATTTCTGTCATGAACTTAATGGCTGGCTCTTCACCTGGGAGGAACAGCCTAGCTAGATCCCAGAAGAGGTCATTGCAGCCAGCCCTGAAGAGACAAGATAAGCTAGGGTCAGATGGAAGGGGAGGAGGTCCTCCCCCATCAGTGGACTTGGAAGGGGGCAGGGAGGAGACGAGGGAGGGATGGGGAGAGTGGGAGGGGGCTATGACTGAGATACAAAGTACCTAACCTGTGATTAATATAAAATAAATAAATTACATTTTAAAAAAGATACCTTTGCAAAGGAACAAGGAGCAAACAGTACATATCTTCTTCTCCTTTTACTTGATATGAAAATTAGAGTGCAGATTTTACCAGGCCATCAGATGGGTCACTGTGTGCCCTCTTTCAAAAAATGTCCCAATGCTGTATGCATTTCAAAGACTGTCAGAGGGCCTAAAGATATGGCTTAGTGGTTAGAGGACATAACTTTCTTCTCATCCAGTTAATGGGAGTTCAATCCCAGCACCTATACAGGTAGCTCATATCCACCTTCTCCAGCTATAGGGCATCAGAAACCCACATCTCCTTCTTGAGCACTGCACTCTTATGCATACACACACACAGACACACACACACATACAATTAAAAGTTAATTGAAGCCTAAAAAATTAAATTAAACCTAAAAATACCTATCAGATGCACAAAAGAAAAAATAAATATATCAGTTCCCTTAGTTATAGATATGTATATATTCACATATATACATGAATGAATATATATGAATTTGAAAGAGAGCAAGGCAAGGAATATGGGAGGGTTTAGATTGAGGAAAGGGGAAAATGATATAATTACATTATAATCTCAATCTCTCTAACTATGTACATACACACATATACATATATGTATATACATATATAAAATATACATATGATTATACATATACACATATATACATATATGTATATATGTACATACATGCATATATCATGGAGAGATTGAGAGTATATTGTAATTACATAATTTTCCCCTCTCTTCCATCAAAACTATCCCATATATCTTCCCTTGTTTTCTTTCCAATTTCTTTCTTTTTTTCATTTAAAAAATTTTAAATTAATTACACTTTATTCACTTTGTATCCCCCTGTAGCTCCCTCCATCCTCCCCTCCCAAACCCTCCCTTCCTCCCCATTCTCCACTTATGCCCCTCCCCAAGTCCACTGATAGGGGAGGTCTTCTTTTCCATCCTTCTGATCCTAGTCTATTGGGTCTCATCAGGAGTGGCTGCATTGTCTTCCTCTGTGGCCTGGCAAGGCTGTTCCCCCTCAGGGGGAGGGGATCAAAGAGCAGGCCAATCAATTTATGTCAGAGATGGACCCTGTTCCCATTACTATGGAACCCACTTGGAGAATGAACTGCTATGGGCCACATCTGTGCAGGGGTTCTAGGTTATCTCCATGCATGCTACTTGCTTGGAGTATCAGTCTCAGGGAAGACCCCTGTGCTCAGATTTTTTTGGTTCTGTTGCTCTCCTTGTGGGGCCTACTATTTCCTACTTCTTTCAAAAGATTCCCTGCATTCTGCCCAGAGGTTGGCCGTAAGTCTTAGCATCTGCTTTGATAGTCTGCAGGGCAGAGCCTTTCGGAGGCTCTCTGTGGCATGCTCCTAACTTGTTCCCTGTTTTCTCTTTCTTCTGATGTCCATGGTCTTCTGATGTATGGTCACCGTATGGCCAGTGTTTCATAGGAATTGCCACTGCTCACCTCAGGCGTGTAGACCTGAGTGGTAGCTGTGGTCTTTGCTAGTCAGGGGGGTCTCCTCTCACCCGGAGACAGCTGCCCTGCTGCTGGGCTTCTCGTTCTGAATTTAGTGAGCTGCTGCTGTTATAATGTTTTCCACGTACAGCCCTCTTGAAAAACCTGCTGATTCCTTAGCTGTGGGGTTTTCTCCCAACAGGGAAACTCAGTCTGGTACCCTGGGGCACACAGTTCTGTCTGGGAAGGTGAGTGGAGCGCACAGCAAGTTTCTGGGCCAGAGGCTGAGGGCTCTGCTCTGCGCTGGAGACTGTGCGCCCAGGTCTGGGATGGAGGCTGGGGGCGCCACTATGGTCCGGAGGCTGTGTGCCCGGATCTGGACTGGTAGCTGTGAGCCCTCTTCTGGGCGGGAGGCTGTGCACTCCTCTCTGGGCCGGCAACTAAGGGCTCTGCTCTGGGTCAGAGGCTGGGATCCTCACTCTGGGCAGGAGGCTGTGAGCCCCAGTCTGGGATGGCAGCTGGGGTGGCTACGGGAGGCTGTGGATGTGCACCCGCAGGTCCCCAGGACCTTTTCCAGGGATTGACTGGGTGACCTGAGGTCAGTCCCAATTGATTTCTACACCGTAGGAATTCCTCTCACCTGGCAATCACAAACGCTGGTGTTTTAGGTCCCAGAGTTCAGTCTCCTGGTCGCTGTGCCGACACTGCTGTCCTGCTCCTCAGACACAGTGTCCTCCCAGGGCCGCCATCTGGGATCACCCCCTTCTTTCCAGTTTCATGATGACTTTAAATTAAGTGTTGTTACATGCATATTTGTGTATGTATGTATGTATATATATTCACAAATCTGTATTCTGTTACTTGTATGTTCCCAGGGCTGGACGTTTGGTATTGGCTAATCAATTGGTGTGCCCTTCCCCGGAAAACGCTATTTCTCACACTCCCAGCATTCCATAGTTGCCTGAATTCCTGTGTAATGTTGAGGTCTCATGGGCTTTCCTCTGTCCCTGTCCACTTTGGTTTGAAATGTCTGTTGGTGTCATCCTTGTTCAATTCCTGTTTAGGCAGCCATGTTGGTGAGGGACCGTAAGTCCAGAAAGCCCCTTACTCAAAACTAGAAAAGTAGCTAACGCGCAGTGCTTCTCTGCGGAGGGCAAGTGGAGGGCCGACATCGGAGACTCTCTGGCCTGCAGGCTTGGCATAACCACAGTCAACAACAACAGACAGTGCCTCTAGCGAGGAGGAAAGGCAAGGACCTGTTCCCACGGTTGTTCTCTGACCTCTATGTGGCACCTGTGCCTTCTTCACACGTACAAACAACAAGTGCTCATGCACACACCACGCACACCTACTCACTTTCTCTCAATTTTTGAACCAATTAATTTAGAATTTTAAACAACTCATAAGAAAACAGTCTCATATCTGGAAGTCATTTTATTCTAATTAGCTCACAGATAGAAACATCACACAGCTGGTTTAAAGAACCCATACAAACACTTATTTGTAATTAAGTTTAAAAATCTTACTGCCTTTTGAACACATATTTATCTCAAGTTGTTAATTCCTACTTTTACTTCTACATACTGATTTTTTAAAAATGTTTTTATTTGTGTGTCTGTGTGTTTGTCACATGCACGCAGGTGCTGGAGGAGACAGGAAGAGGGAGATGGACCCTTTGAGGCTGCAGTTACAGGTAGGAAAGAACCAAAACGTGTCCTTTGGTAGAGCAACAAGGGTTCTGAATAACCCTCACATAATGGCTATTTTATTTTAAAATTTTTAAAGAATTTTATTCTTTTTTTTAAATTTTATTTATTATTATTTTTTATAAATTTATTTATTTTTATATCAATCACAGGTTAGGTTTTTTGCATCCCATGCGCAGCCCCCTTCCTCAGTCCCTCCCTCCCTCCCCAACCCCCCCTCATCTCTTCCCCGTCCCCTCCAAGTCCACCAATGGGGGAGGATCTCCTCCCCTTCCATCTGATCATCTTGTCTCCTCAGGGCTGGCTGCAATATCCTCCCCTGGGATCTAGCCAGGCTGTTACTCCCTGGCGTGTATGGGGGAGGGTCAAAGAGCCAGCCATCAAGTTCAAGACTGAAACAGTCCCTGTTTCCCTTACTAGAGTATTCAGTTCGACAATGAGTTATCATGGGCCACATCTGAGCATGGGTTCTAGGCCATATCCATATATGGTCCTTGGTTGGAGAAACTGTCTCATATAAGACCTTTGTGCCCTGCTCAGTTTGATCTTTGTGGAGCTCTTGTTCTCCCCAAGTCTTACTAACTTCCCCTATTTTCATTATTACTTCCCGCCCTCTGCCAAGGGCTTAATTGTGAGTCTTAATATCTGCTTTGATACATTGATATACTGATTCTTTCATAGGTCCTCTTTGGTATGCTCCTGTCCTGTTGCTTGTTTTCTCCTCCACTCAATGTTCCTCCTATTAGTTCATCTAAACGAGCATTGATCATACCAACCTGGGTCCTCCTTCTTGTATATCTTCCCTAGGTGTGTAGATTTCAGCGTGACCTTCCTATCCTATAGGTCTATATAAGTGAGTATATACCATATGTTTCTTTCTGCTTTTGGGATACCTCA
>CM053764.1:57731634-57757492 GCA_028658305.1 Pachyuromys duprasi
CTTCCTTCAGTGATGAACAATGGTGTGGAATTATTAGCCAAAAAATCCCTTTCCACCCCAACTTGCTTTTTGGTCTTGGTGTTTCATCACAGCAATAGAAAGCCTAGCTAAGACAATCACTAATAAAGAAAATGGCTTATGGGCTTGCCAGATCTTATGGACACATTTTCTCAGCTAAGGTTCCCTCCTCTCAGGTGACTCTAACTTGTGTCAAGTTGACATAAGAACCAGTCAGTACAGATGAACTTCCTAAAATGGAGCCAAAGATAAACCTCCAGCACAGTTCTGTCCAGCAAGTGCTTTCTGTTATGCTGCCAAGGGAACAAATGTGTTCTCACCATTCCAATTTGTATTATCTATTAGGCTGATGAACACCTAATTGCTTCTGTGAGATCACAGCACTCAGGAAAACCAGGAGAGAAATATCTACCCTCCCATCATGAAGCCATTTCTGGTCCTCTCAGGAAGCCACCTTGGACAAAAAAATAGCCTGGACTTGTTCTGAGTCCCCACTTACTTACAGACATTGACAGCAAATAAGGAAAGTGAGGAAGACAAGGAGTTTCCTTGCTCTCTGGGAGAGTTTTACATAGAACTCAGCCTCCTTGGTCCAAGCAATTTTCTAAACTTACAGCCCAAAACGAAATTTTCATTCAGTTACAGCATGACTTCATATCGTAGTGACAGGAACTACCATAACACAGCTGCCCTTTGCTTATATTAGCATGGCTCAGAGCATTTCTTGAGGGTTTCTTTGGAGATTCTAGCAGGAGAGCACAACTGTTCTTTACTGATGACATCATGGTCTTTCCTTACTGTGGAAGGCGGTCTTCTTCACCTGAGCAATCAGCTTCAGGTAAAAGATGCACATGGAATTGTGATGAAGGAAGGGCACACCTACCAGGTCATCTAGAGCAGCCAAATTCATTCTGGTAATCAGTAGGATGACAGATAACTGCATCCAGATCATCCTTAAATCCTAATGTGCATTTCTGGAAAAACACATGCTCTGCGAGATGCTACTAGGAATTCATGTTGTTAAACGTTAACGCAGAGGATATCCATTACTACTATTAACCTCTGTTCGCAACAGGAGAAACACACTTGCTAGATACTCGTGTTCAATACTTCTTGAATGACAACAGGAAGGAGTATGACACATCACCAGAAGCTTAACAATTACAGACTTAAGACATTTGATATTACACAATGACGTGAAGAAGCCTTTATCTTGTGAGGTATCCATGTGTTTCCTGTGGTAAACATTGTGCTTTCAAAACAAATCGAAGGCCAACATGATGATGCCCTTACCATGCAATGTTGGGAGAAAGAGGCAGAAGGATCATAGCCAGTCAGCTTGGGTAACATAGTGAGATACTGTCTCAAAAAATAAATACATAATTAAAAAATTGCTTTAGAGCAGGAAACATAGCTCAGCTGGTGAAGTGCTTCTATACAAGCACTGGGGTTCTGAGCACAATCCCCAGAAAGCATTTGAAAATTGTTGGGTATGGTGTTGTGTGCTTATATTTTCAGGCCTGGGGGGAAGCATAGACTTGTGGGACCATGGTGTTTGCTTGGCCAGGCAACTTAGTCTGTGAGCATATTCCAAGCCAGGTGAGAGGCCCTGTCTCAATAAGAGTGATGGCGCCTGAGGAACACCTAAGTAAAGCACTGGCCTCCACACACATGGGTACCCACATGTAAGTACCACCACCACTCCACACTCAACATGTTTCCAGCCAGTCTCTCAGCATCCAACTATAGTATTACTTGATATTTCTTGGTCATTTGAATGCAAATGTGCATTACAATTTAGTCATTCCCTTGTGCTCCCTTGATACACAATTAGTTACAAAGTGTTCCCTTCTCAAATGTTTTGGGGGAAATGTTGCCATCGATGATTTGTCTAGTTTAGAAAAAGAGAGAGAGAGAAAAATAGAGGAATCTCGTTAGAATCCACACTTGAGGCACCATAACTAATCTAATAAAGCAAGATCAATAGCTCCCTGCCATTTCTGCACCTGACTCACTGGCAGGAAGTAAGACTGGGCCATCCTCCCTGCTTCATGGCAACTGCTGTTGTTTGGAGAAAGCTAAAATACTCAATTCACTCTTCCAAAAAGTTTACACTCCTGCCTGATTCCAGTTTTAGTTTCTGCTGCTCTCATCAGCCACCTGCCGCTCTATGGCTCAGTGAACTCTCCTGCTGCTGTCTGACTTCATCAAGGAAGATGAAAGGGGCCGGATGCCCTGGATGCAGTCACAGCAGAGGTGAACCAGCTGGTGTATAAAAAGCCCTGAGGCTGCCATTGCCCTGGGCCATAGGTTGGCTCCGATGGAACACAGCTCACCATAGTGGTGCCTTCAAGAACAAAGCTGATCAACGGCTTGATACAGACTGAATACAAATGTAAGAAAGTAAAATATTCAGGATTTAGTAAAGAAAGGGAGTGCCCCAGAGGAACTTGACAAATACAAACTTTCTGTCAAAGACATCTGTTAAAGAAGTTGTGTGATATCGCTATGGAGTGGAGTACCGGCAAGATCTCAGGTCTAAGAGCCAGTTTGGGAGAAATCACATCTTGAAAGCACAAATTAGGCTTTTTTGTTGTTGTTGGGTTTTGTTTTTGTTAGTTTGATTGTTTTTTCTGACAAAGAATTATACAGACTTCTGGGGATGGGAAATCTACATTTCAGTAAAATGACTCAGAAACTCTTTTAAATTTTTTTTAATTTATTACACTTTATTTACTTTGAATCCTAGCTGTAGCCCCCTCCTTTATCCCCCTCCAAATCCCACCCTCTCTCCCACATCTCCTCCCATGCCCCTTCCCCAGTTCACTGATATGGGAGGATCTCCTTCTTCATTAGCTTCTTTAGGTGTACAGATTTTAGTATGTTTATACTATATTATATGTCTAATAGCCACTTATAAGTGAATATATACCATGTGTGTCTTTCTGCTTCTGGGATACCTCACTCGGAATGATTTTCTCTAGTTTCCACCATTTGCCCGCAAATTCCATGATTTCCTTATTTTTAACTGTTGAGTAGCATTCCATTGTGTAAATGAACCACAATTTCTGTATCCATTCCTCAACTGAGGGACATCTGGGTTGTTTCCAAATTCTGGCTATTACAAATAAAGCAGCCACAAACATAGTTGAGCAAATGTCCTTGTTGTGTACTTGAGCATCCTTTGGATATATGCCCAGGAGTGCTATAGCTGGATATTGAGGAAGCACTATTCCTAGTTGTCTGAGAAAGTGCCAGATTGATTACCAAAGTGGTTGTACAAGTCTGTATTCCCACTGGCGATGGAGTAGGGTTCCTCTTTCTCCACATTCTCTCCAGCATGTGTTGTCACTTGAGTTTTTGATCTTAGCCATTCTGATGGGTGTAAGGTGAAGTCTCAGGGTCATTTTGATTTCCCTGATGGCTAAGGACTTTGAGCATTTCTTTAAGTATTTCTCAGCCATTTGATATTCCTCTATTGAGAAGTCTCTCTTTAGCTCTGTACCCCACTTATTTTTAAATTTTTATTTTATTTTTATTAATTATAGTTTATTTACTCTGTATCCCAGCTGTAGCCTCCTCCCCCACCCCCTCCCAATCTCACCGTCCCTCCCTCTTCTTGTCCTATGCCCCTCCCCAAGTCCATTGATAGGGAAGGTCCTCCTCCCCTTCCATCTGACCCTAGTCTATCAGGTCTCATCAGGACTGGCTTCATTTTCTTCCTCTGTGGACTGTGTACCCCACTTTTTAACTAGATTACTTGATTTGTTACCATTTCACTTCTTTAGTTCTTTATATATTCTGGATATTAGCCCTCTGTCAGATATAGGGTTAGTGAAGATCCTTTCCCAGTCTTTAGGCTGTCATTTTGTTCTGATAACAATGTCCTTTGCTTTAAAGAAGCTTTTCAGTCTCATGAGGTCCCATGCTTATGGTGTGGCAAGATTAACATAGTAAAAATGGCCATCTGACCACAAGCAATCTATAGATTCAATGCAATTCCTATCAACTTAGCAACACAATTCTTTACAGACCTTGAAAAAACAATTCTCAACTTCATATGGAATAACAAGAAAACCAGAATAGCTAAAACTATCTTCTACAATACAAGATCTTCTGTAGGTATCTCCATCCCTGATCTCAAACTGTACTATAGAGCAACTGTACAATAAAAACTGTATGGCACTGACATACAAACAGACTGGTGAATCAATGGAATCAAATAGAAGACACCGAAATAAGCCCACACACTACAGACACCTGATTTTTGACAAAGATGCCAAAACCATACAATAGAAAATAGCATCTTCAACTAATGGTGCTGGTCTAACTGGATATCTACATGTAGAAAAATGCAAATAGATCCATACTTATCATCCTGCACAAAACTAAAGTCCAAGTGGATCAAAAACCTCAACATAAAACCAGACACACTAAACCTGTTAGAAGAAAAAGTGGGGGCAAGACTTGAACTCATTGGCACAGGAGACAACTTCCTGAACAGAACACCAACAGCACAGGCTCTAAGATCATCACAGAGATTCTTATGATTGAATATGAATATTGATACATTCTTAGGGGAAACAGTGAGGCCATAACTAGCTGGGAAGCAGATGGTTCAGGGTGAAGATGTGCCATTTTAATCACTGAGTTGCTCTTCTATACACTGTAAGCTCTGTGTCCACCAGATCCACAACAGTCTGCCCAGACAGGATGCCTCAGCCCACTCAGCATGTGGACCTTCTCCACCTCACACACTGCAGAATGTATAAGCATGTGAATGAAGCATGTCTGTGTTAGCTAAAAATGAAATGAATGACCAGACAATGGTGGCACAGGCCTTTAATCCCAGCACTCAAGAGGCAAACGCAGGCAATTCTCTCTGACTTCAAGGCCAGCCTTGTCTACAAGTCTAGAACAGCCAAGGCTACACAGAAAAACCCCTGGTCTCAAAAAGCTAACTAAATAAAAAAATATAAAAAGTGAGCTCCAAAACTTTAATTTTTCTTACACAGCTTATATTTCCCAGCAACATCTTTCAAGCAATACAAAAATCACCATGTGGTTACATTCTATTCCTCTTCAAGTGAACTATTACAATGAGCATACATAAGAAGAGCATGTTCCCCAATACCCTCACAAGATCAAATGTTTTACATAATATGGGTGAAAAATAAATTATTCCTAAGAACCCACACACATTTGTAACTAAGCAATTTATTATAGATTAACAAAGTGTAAGCAATCAAGGTAAATTTTTCAGGAAGTCTTTCTTTACTGGCAGGCTGCAATTTGCGATTACAAAAAAAAGAAAAGAAAAGAAAATGAATCGATTATCTTAAAAAGTAATCTTATAAAAATCTTAAAAGAATCACACATCTAAAGTTCTAGATAGAAAAAAATCAGCCAAAAAATCTAAACTTCTATATAAAAAACAATCAGATTTACTTTAAAGGTGCACATCTACTCTGTTAACAATTTTTGTTAAATCATATCAGGAAGCTGAGGGCAATATGGGTACAAGAAATTATTTGTCTGATCACCATCACAACTTCAGCAAGAGAGTCATGTCAGCTAGTGCTTTGGGGGCTATTGTTCTTGCTAACTAACCTCAAAATGTCTCTAGCTCAATTCTTAAGAATATACTTTTCTGAACTTCAAATTGTTCTGTAATGTTTTCTATATCAGAGCCACTGGCAAAAAAAAAAAAAAAACATTGTAATCTAACTTTCTAAAACTATTTAGATCAAATCAGGGACTCTGTCAACTCACTAATTCATTTAAGCAATATTATTTTATGAAAGTGCATCTTCATATTGATCTGCAGGAAAATCGCCCAAATGACTGAGCTGTCACCCAGGAAACAATCACCCCAGACCATAGGCAGTGAAGGTCTCCCCATGCCCAATCCCACCATGCCAGATATATGAGGAACATAGCAATGACAAACCTGAGAAGAAACACCAGCAGCAAGAGGCACTCTGAAGCCTTTGGGGCCAAGACTCTCCAAGGCACACCCATGCAAGCCATGCAAAAAAGTAGGCCATCTCCAGGAAACTCACTTGCCCACTGCGGCTCTTCCTGCATGCCATCTCCCACCCATTCCACATTGGAGAGGCAGAGGATAACACCAAGCCTTCAAGCCCAGAACAAGACCCTGGAAGCCATTTTAGAGGCGCCTGACATAGGCACTGAGGCTGATAAGTTTTTAGCTGCAATGTGTTAAAAAGTCAGGATAACTGGGCAAGAGAAATTAAGTCAGACAAGGGTGGGAAAAGCCTGAATATGAATAAACAAATAAGTAAAATTGTACTAGTATCATCTCTTCTGAAAGAATAATTATTTTGATCCTTTTTTATATTAATTACCCCAAAAGTATTATTGAATATTGTCTAAAAGATAGAATGCCTGAAAGGACTGCCTGTGTTTTTAGGGTTTACATATCACAACTGGAGATTATGTATTTTTTAATGTATTTCCTCTTTATATAGCTGAACTTGGGTCCAGGTGAACATGTCAGAGTTAGCACCTGAGAAAGAAGGAAGTTTAAACCAGGCTAGGAGTGGATAAGGATAAAAATGCAGATCAGTGGCAAATTTGTGTTAAATTGGTATGATCAAATAAGGGTGGGAGAAGTGTGTCTTGGAAACGTATTTGGAGGGTTTCTGTTTTGTTTTGGTTTTTTTAGCACTAGATGGCATTTGTCAGTGGTAGTGTGTGACAGAACAATCTATATACACTGTTGCTACAAACATCAGCTCAAGGAATGCTTTTCCACAGACCTCTACTCAGGTGAAGCCAAAATATTTTACTACGCTACAGAAAAAAAAAATTCTCAGGATGAAATTGTACAAAGCAAGTTTGAACTTTATTTTTTAAAATTAGAATAGATTTAGTATAGAAGCATTAAAAGGAGCAGGACCTTAAGCTAGCATGATACTGGGCTTCTCAAGCTAACAATCACATTTAAGGGGCCTAGCAACATAAAATTTTGATGTTCTTTGAAGTTATATTATTTAAAAGTTGTTTTTAAAATAAGCAAAACTGTTTGGGATGTCGTTACTTTTATCTAGGTAACATCTCTTTAATTAATTAACTAAGTTGGTGAATGTTGTATTGTGGAGGTCTGAGAGTGATAAGATAAAGGAATTGTTTAAAAAATAAGTCAAAGGAGCCCTTACTGTCCACCGGTCACAAGGAAGTCAAGACGGGCTTTGATTGTAAACATCATTCCTAGATTCTCAGCCAGTACAGACTGGACACTCTCTTCCCTTCTGCTGTTCCTTTAGCTATCCTGTGTCAGCAGGCACCACCTTCTGTCTTCACCCTGGGCTGCACTCACCAGCACAGCCTTTGTCAGCAAGCCAGGAAGCTTATCAGGAGTAGGAAGTTCAGGCTTCAGGGGTTATCATAGCATCGTTTGGGCCATGACCCAATATAAAATTGCCTGTGCTTCTCCTGAGTTTGAAAGATACTATAAATCATTATCAACTCATAAAATAGTACCCTGTTTTATAGACTTAAAACAACTATACGCAGTTGTTTTAAGGCAGGAGTTTAATTCTAAAACCAGCCATTTGTATATTCTTTTAGAATTGAGTGCACAGGGCTGCCCAAGCAATTTGAATGAAGGAACCGGATTTTACCAGGTAAACCAAACTTAGAGAGCTTTTATCTGATCATGCTACTTAGCTATTTATAGGCTGCATAGGGCTGGAGAATCAAGAGGTGGGAAGCAAGGATGCTCAGTATATACCAATATCTATACCATCTCTTCACGTTATACATTTTGCGGTGTTTTTTTTCTTTCCTTTGTTTTTGTAAAATATTTGAATAGTTTCTCTAGTTTTCAGTTGTGGTTAATATTTTTTAAAGCGTACATAAAATAAATTTTACAGGACGGAGGGATGGCTCAGAGATTGAGAACACTGGCTGTTCTTCCAAGGGTTCTAAGTTCAGTTCCCAACCACCACATGACATCTTGTGCCTTCTTCTGGCTTGCTGGCTCACATTCAGGCAGAATAGTGTATAAATAATAAAATAAATCTAAAAAAAGTAAATGTATCATATTAACCATTTTAAATATAAAAACTTGCAATATTAAATATATTTATAGTGACTTGCCATAGTCCCACTATCTCCATAATTAAATGTTAAAGATATTTATGGCATGCCATCATTCCTATCACCCCAACTATCTCCCAAAAATGTATGTGCAAAATACCTATAAAGTTTTTTTTTATTTTATTAATTACTGTTTATTCACTTTGTATCCCCCCTGTAGCTCCCTCCCTCACCCCCTTCCAAGCCTACCCTCCTTCCCCCCTTCTCCACCCATTTCCCTTCTCAGTCCACTGATAGGGGAGGTCCTCCTCTCCTTCCTTCTGATCCTAGTCTATCAGCTCTCATCAGGAGTGGCTGCATTGTCTTCTACTCTGGCCTAGTAAGGCTGCTCCCCCTCAGGTGGAGGTGATCAAAGAGCAGGCCAATCAGTTCATGTCAGAGATAGACCCTGTTCTCCTTAGTATGGAACCCGCTTGGACACTGAACTGCCATGGGCTACATCTGTGCAGGGGTTCTAGATTATCTCCATGAATGGTCCTTGGTTGGAGTATCGATCTCAGAAAAGACCCCTGTGCCCATATTTTTTGGTTTTGTTGCTCTCCTTGTGGAGCTCCTGTCCTCTCCAAATCTTACTATCTCCCCTTTCTTTCTTAAGATTCCCTGCACTCTGCCCAAAGTTTGGCTATAAGTCTCAGCATCTGCTCTGATACCCTGCAGGGTAGAGCCTTTCAGAGGGTTTTAAGGCACAGGCAAAGCATTATGAGGCAAAAAAAAAAAACCCTCTAAAAATGCCATTGAGTTTGTTTGTGTAGGACATCTACTGCTGGGCATGGGGCCTGCCCTTAAATGTGTTTTGTATACACAGTGATACTCTATTAGAGAACACTAATTTTGTGCATGCATGTGAGCAGAAATCAATCAGAATTAGCATCTGGGTTAATGACTGAGGCATGTCTCTATTTCCCCTCTCATGACTGGGACCCCATCTGGCTTAGACCCATGCAGGCCCTGTACATGCTGCCAGTCTCTGTTTATACGTGTTTTGGTCTTATTTTTGTCTAGAAGACCTGTTTTCTTGTATCCTACATCTCTCTGGCTCTTACATCTTTCTGCCTCATCTTCCACAGGGCTTCCTAAAAAGTGAGGAGAAGGATTTGATGGCAACATCTAATTTAGGACTGCATGTTCCAAAGACTCTCACTCTCTGCATATTGTCTAATTGTACATCTCTGTGTTTGTTCCCATCTACTTCAAGCTTCTCTGATGATGGCTGACAGCACACTGATAGGACACTGATAACATGGGTACCAAGAATCACAATTAATAAATCAGACCTCATAAAAGTTAAATGCATCTGTGTGGCTAAGGACACCATAATTTGGGCAATGTGGTATGTGATGCAATGGGAAAAGACCAATTTTACCAATTACACATCTGATAGAAGGCTAATATATAAAGAACTAAAAAATCTGGACATAAAAAATTTAATATGTGGTCCAGACTAAGTAGAGAGTTCTCAAAAGATAAAACATAAGTGGTCAAGAAACACTTAAAGATATATCCAACATCCATAGTCATTAGGTAAATTCAAATCACATTTGAGGTGAAATTGATGGCACCTCATGCTAATGAGGATGTGGGGCTGCAGACATACAGAGCTATGGAAACCAGTGTGGTGGTTCCTCAGAAATCTGGGAATAGGTATACCTAAAGATCCAGCCATATGCCTTTTGAGCATATACGCAAAGGTCTCTGCATCCTACTACAGAGATACCTGTTCATCCATGTTCCATTGTTGCTCTATTCATAATAGCCAGAAATTGGAAATGCCCGTTTCAGATGTCCATCAATAGGTGAACATATAATGAAAGTGTGGTACATTTATACAATGGAATATTATTAAACTGTTAAGAAAACTAAAATTATTAAATTTGCAGATAAATGGTTGGAGCTATAGACATCATCCTGGGTGAGGTAATCTAGACCCCATGAGACAAATATTCTCTTATATGTGGGAGTTAACTTTTAAGTACTAGGGTTGGGGGGGGGATTCCCCAAGGGAAGTAAAATAGAGAGACAAGGAAATACTCCAGAATCAAATGGGGAGAAGGATTAAAGAAGAACGTAAGAAAGAGAATAGAGAGAGAGATAACTCAACCCAAGTGTTATTTCATAAGTCATATGGAAACCCTCTGCCACAGAAGCTTTTTAACATATGTACCTATACAAAAAAAAAAAAAACCTAAATGGATTCACCAAAGAATTGGGTAATGATGGTCCTATTTCACCAAGTGAAACTTCCAGTGCCAGGAATGAGCTACATCTAGTCATGTGGTTGACTAAAGGGGCCTCATGAAAACACCTAAACAACTCGAGCTATTGCCAAGGCTATTGATTTCTTTCCACAAACTAACATTAAGGCCCTATTGCTGAAGGCAGTATTTAGATATCTCATTGAACATGGAGAACTCAAGCCAGTGTCTAACTAGAGCCTTCACTTCTACTGACTAGTGTTCACAGTACTGAAAGGTACTGTGCATGATACCAGAGGAGAAAAGTGAACCCCAAACCCAGCCATATGTGTGATCTACAATGGTGGCCTACCTACAAGATATGCTGATGCAATAGTAGTGTAAATGTGGGATTAAACAACCACTCCCTGATTGGCTTTTTAAGGTCTACTCCAAGAGATGAAACCAGGGCCCAACACTATTCAGGTGGTCAAGAATGTGAGTATAGATAGGCCATTGACCTAGGGGAAGGCCAAATACTACTGTTTTGCTAAAAGAACAGAGAATAAATTGACTTCTACCAACATTCTATTATGTCCGTACATCAGCGTCACAGACATCCTCTTTCAGTAGGTGGGAACTAATGCAGAAACCCACAACTGGACAATGTGAAAAGACTGAGAGCATGCGAAACTCAGCTTTTATCAAACCGCTTCCCGCAGGGCTCAGGGAGCATGCAGAAGAGGTGGTGGGAAGATTGTAAGAGCCAGAGAGAATGGACAACACCGAGAAAAAATGCCTTCCAGACACAGTGGGACTGAACTCACAGAAACTGCGGCAGCATACACAGTTTCAAGCCAGAAAAGGTCCCAGCCATTTCTAAGCAAGAAGCTCTCTCCTCCAGACAACTGTTTCCAAAGGAAATTAATTATCTCCAATGGAGTCTCACTTAAACCAGTCTTAAGGGCAGACCCCATGTCCAGCAGTAAATGGCAAGACAAAACATAATCAATGATATTTTTGTATGCTTTTTTCAGTCTCATATTGCTGTTGGAGCCTTTAAAAAGAAACTTTTCTGGCTTTTTGACTGTATATTATGGTTTCTGGTTTTGTGTTTTTCTGGTGTGTGTGCTCTCATGAGTTTTCCTGTTTTCTAAAGGGGGATTAAAAAGAAGGTATGGAGTTGGATGGGTGGAGAGGTGGGGAGGGGATAAGAAGTGGCGATCAGTCTCAAAATATATTGTGATTTTCGATTAAAAAATAATTTCCATCATAAACTTATCTGTTTACTCAAAAAAAGAGAGAGAGTAAAAACAGAAATGGGGGGGGGGAGAGGAACAATAACACTCAGAGTGAAATGCTGAGTTCAGTCAGTGTCTGCAGCAATGGAGAGAATGAGTTCAGCAACACCCGGGAGGCACAATAAGCAGGACTCAGGGACAGGTTTATTCAAGCGTTGAAGGAAGGGCCCTGTGCCATTCTGCAATCCTGATGAACCTTTGAAATAAAGAGATGCAAACCATGGGTGAAGTCAGAGCAAGGAGAAGAGAGATTTAATTGAGTCAGGAATGCTGGAGTTTGAAAATTACTGCTTGTGTAGAACTAGATCCCAATAAAGACATGCAAGCCAGAGACTGAGATCTGGAGATTATAAATGCATTTAGAAGAACACAATAAGCCTTCCTGTTTATTTGGAGAAAAATGTCTTAAGAGCCACAGAGGATTCCTGAATCCACAGGTTGTTCCAATTTCTACACTTACTGTGTTTTTTCTCATTCGAACCTGTAATTAAGATTAATTTATAAATTAAACATAGTAAGAGAGTGACAATATCATTAATAAAATAACAATTATAATATTATAGCATCTAGTTAGCTTCATCTGTCAAATTAACACAGCTGAGAAATGGCTGAGGGAGTCTCAAATGGAAATTACTTCAATCAAATTGGCCTTTACATCATTTTCTTGATTGCTGATTATGATAGAAGGGACCAGGCTGCTGTTATCAGTGTCATTTCTGGGTGGATGAGCCAGAGCTATCTAAAATCCTAGCTGAGCAAGCCAGGAAAATCAATCCAAGAAGTAGCCTTATTCAATAGTTTCTGCTATGGGTTCTTTTCTTGGCTTTCTTGGATGAAAGACTGTAACCTGCAAAGTGAAACAAACCCTTTCCTCCTCAACTTGCTTTTGATTCTGATGTTTCATCACAGCAAACAAAGACACCATAACATAATATACTATGCTAAATTTACATTAATTTAATCTGTTTCTTACAAAGGATTGCTTGCAAACAGGCAGTGGTGCTGTACTGTGAGATTCTGACAACCACATTGTCTACTAAGGAAATAGCTGGAAGGTACTGTATACAACATGGATACAATGAATAACAGTAAGATTTTTATCCGAGTCAAGATAAAAGTGATGCTGTATTTTACCACTCTACTCAGGCCTTATGATTTAAAATGTATGATTGTTTTTATAACTTTCTGTTTAATTCTTTTGGAGCTACAGGTACTATCTCTGATGAACATAGATTTTTAAATGTTGAATAAAATAGTTTCAAACTGAATACAAATGTTAAAAATGTTATCTACCATGACCAAGTTTGCTTTATTCCAGGGGATGATTCAACTTATGAAAGTCAATAAACATAATGAAACCACGTAAATAGACTTGCAGATAAAAATATCACACAATCTTCTCAATAAATGCATAAAAAGCCTTTGAAAAAATCCAACATATTTTAATAATAAAAATCCTAGAAATACTGGAACTAGATAAAACATAGTCAACATATTAAAGCTATATATTAAAAACCCAGAACCATTGTCATAAATGAAGAAAAGCTTAAATAGATCCCACTGGAGTCAGGACTTAGAGCTCTCCACTATTCACATTCCTTTTCAATGTTGTGCTTAAAGAACTAGCTGGAGTAATATGGCAAGAGAAAAAAATTAAAGGGATACAAATAGAAAGAAGTTAAATTATCCTTGTTTGCAGATGAAATGATATTATATCTTACAGATTTAAAAAAAATAACTTTACCACAAAACTTCTAGAAAAAATAAACAAACCCAACAATGTAGCAGGATACAGAATTAACTTGAATCAGTCAGTAACTTGTCTATATATCAACAACAAACATACAGGGAAGGAATTCAGAGAAAGATCGTGGACATATTCCAATTCACAATATCCTCAAAGAAAATAAAATTTCTAGGAATAAACCTAGAAGGAAGGGAAGGACCTCTACAATGAAAACTTTAAACTTCTGAAGAAAGAGACAAAAACTAGAAAAGAAAAGACATCCCATACTCATAGATTGGTAGACATAGTATTGTAAAAAATGACCATTTTACCAAAACATTTTTATAAATTCAATACAATATCAATAAATATACCATCTCATTTCTCTCTCTCTCTCTCTCTCTCTCTCTCACACACACACACACACATATACACACAAATTCCTAAAATTCATATAGAGTCACAAAACACCCCAGATAGCCAAAACAATCCTGAGCAAAAAGAACAGTGCTAGAGAGATCACCATTACAAATCTCAAGATATATTACAGAACCATAGTAATGTGATACTGGCACAACTCATACATGCAGACCAATGAAACAAAATATATTACCCAAACTTGAGTACACATAACTTTGGCCATTTAATGTTCAACAAAGATTTCAATGACATAACCATGGAGAAAAGAAAGTATCTTCAAAAAATAGTTCTGGGAAAACTGGATGCCCAGATGCAGAAGCTTCCTAAAACATATACAGGTAACAGGGACTGAAATGGAGTCACTATATAATGGGAGAGAATGCCTCAACTAGACATCATATGCTACCAAGTAAAATCACAGTACCACGAATGGGTTGCACCTTTTTTAGTCATTGTCACCAACATGACAGACTACTGCCAGTGCTTTTGGTTATTCTCCACAGCCTGGCCATTAGACCCTATTGCTGAACACACCACAAGCTGCTGTCACCAAACTTGGAGAAATTGAGCTGATGCCAACTAGAAGCTTCACCTCTATTGAACAGCATAAATTATTCTGGAAAATAGTATGTAAGTTACCAAGAAAGAAAAGTGAACATCAATCTTGCTCAGCTCCATACTCTATGGCCTGTCACAGTGACCTGCCTGCAAGATATGCTAGTGCAAAGTGGCACAAATGTTATGAGAATAGGCAACCAGTAATCTCACTCCATGAGATAGAACCTACATTTGACCTTGTTAGTGTGGCCAGGAACCTGAGACTAGGTGGGTCACTGGCCCTATGGAAAAACCTAACACTACTGTTCTTCTCAAGTGAATATAGCAATACAATGATTTCAGTGACATATACCTATAGAGAATCAGTAACTATAGATCAGTACCTATAGGTCAGTACATATCTCAGTCCTCATCAGAGAAGCTTCTTCTTACAATAGATGGTAATAAATACAAAAACCATAGCTTCACAATTTGCGGAGGGTGAGAGATATTGAAACATCCAACCCTAAGTGGGATGTCTTTACCAAACCCCTCTCTTTAGGGCTCAGATATAATCAGCAGAGGAGGAGGAGAGATCATAAAAACCAGGCATGGTGGATGACTCCAAGAAACAGTGTTTCCCAGGCACAACAGTGAATTCCCAGAGACTGTGACATCACACACAGGTTCAAGACAGACAAAATCCCAGAAAAGAGACTGTGAAAGTCCCACCCCATCAAAAAAGTTATTCACCATCAATAAGTGCTAGAAGAAGGAATTTTGTTTGTTTACTTGCTTGCTTGTTTTTCCAGTGGTGTAACACTGGGCATATCAACCACACTCCCGAGCAAGTCTCACGCTCAGGATTAGTTGGCCAACACAAAACAGATTTCAAGGTTCTTTGTATGATTTTTGTTTTGTTCTGTTTTGGTGGAATCTGGGGTTTTCTTTTTATTTGAGAGAAAGAGAACCTGAAAGGCATGGATGGAAGGGGAGAATCTGGAAGGAGTTTCAGGGGATCAAAACATATTGTTTAAAACACTGTTTAATGCAAAATGATTTTTAAAAAGAAAAGCACCCTAAGGGGCTTGGGACAAGTGACATTGGCTCACTCTCCTAAAGCTATGCCCAAAAGCCTTTCTTCCATAGGAGATGCGCCAGATTTCAGAGACAGGTTAAAATGTCTGGCATTCATTTCCCTGAGATTTTTTCCTCTAGAGAGGCAGAAATATGACCCAACTACAACCCATAATGATCATATGACAGGAGAGTTCTCTTGCTAAATATACTCTGTAAGAGAAGGGACTCGAGTGTGAGCAAGTCTTTGCTCCCAACCCACCACAGTCGTAACACACTTCTTTCTGACTATGACGATGATGATGCAGTCTATCATCAACCACGCTGAGGGTGTATATGCAGACCTCCCTGCCGTGGGAGGGATGGTGGAGTGCATGCTTATAAGTGGATTCTGTGTCATGACATCCAAAGGTGAATACAAACCTGAGCCCGAGCATTCTGACCTTGGCATTTCTTGAAACGTGGGAAGATGATCTTGCCACAGTATTGGAATGTGTTCCTATCTGCTGTTCTATTGCCTGTAGTCTGGGGCTTTCTAGCAGCTAACCCTTCATGCTCAAGGATCTAAGTTTTAGGTTTAAACACAAAAGGAGAAAATTCACTTTCTTCAAAGAAAATGTCATAGTGCTACTTCTGGGGTGGGGGTGGGGGAGAACCTACAAAGTGTCTAACGAATATAATAATGCCTCTGCCTATTATAATGGAAATGCATATTTTGACAAAAGCTGTGACAAGTACAGCCTGAAGTACCGTTCATGTTCGTGAAAATGTAAGATTAATGGTTCTGGGGAATCAGAACTAAAATACAATAAATTAATAATCTCTGCATGTGTCTGCCCTTAAGCGTCCTCAGATAAAACAGAAACACAGAAAAGCCATATGTCAGAATAGGTTAGTATTTACAAACAAACTTCTCTCCCAAGCTTCAGCCTGAGTCTTAAGGCTAAGTGGGTTTGTTGGTTTGTTCTTAAAAGTTTCCAAAGACAATTCCCTAAAGTAATGAATGGGATACAGTGATGAGACAATGCCTTATATGTAGTGGTGAGTGAAAGTATTCTGCCAGAAATAAAATGAACACAGAAAGACATCGATTAGATGCATATTGTGATCAATAACACCTATTTTTGACAGGCACATTGAGTAAACAACATATAAAACCAGGAGCTGATCCTCTGCAGTTCCACTGTTAGGTACTGTCACAAGCACAGTCAGAGACTGTAGTTTCTAAGGTCACTTACGAATACCACTTATAATAATCATCTTTATCCTTAAAACACACAGAATTATCATAGATTGATATAAAAAAATCAACAATGGATTTTCCCAAGAGGCTTTCTTCTTTCCGTTCTTTGCCATTGAAAGTCTGTACTTAACACAGATACATTCTCGTGGAGGCTTAAGTAAAAAGGGTTCTTTGTAACTGGAATAGTCCCCGTCCTGTTGGTGTGGGGCAAACTCAATCCAGTAAGCATACTCTCAGATCACAGGAAGACCTCTTAGTTTCCTTCAGTACCATTTCTTTTGCTTGGCTGTTTGGTTGGTTGGTTGGTTGGTTTTTTGAGACAAGGTTTCCCTGTGTCACTTTGGCTGTCCTAGACTGGCTTTGTAGACCAGGCTGGCCTGGAACTCACGTTGATCCACCCACCTCTGTGTCCTTGAGTACTGGGATTAAAAATGCGCCATCATTCCTGGCTCTTCAGTTTCATGTCAATCCAGTTGCCAGAGACATTCAACAGTATCGCCTACCTAAAATCATCCACATGACTTTAGGTAGGCATGAAGGCTTTTCGTCAAGGCCAAGGATTGCATCGATTGCACTGAAATTTACCATTTGTTCAACAATTATCTGCCTCTGTCTGGCTTCTGAGACTCATCATGGCAGCTGATGGAAGGATCTTTGAAGGTCATTAGAGTCAACAGAAGACTTCATGTACCTAGGATAAACAGAAGGACAGGAGTACACATCAATCTACAGATGTCAGTGAGAGCCAGGGCTTTTCTTCCTAGCAATACTTTCCTGTTTGGCTTTGTAGGAGAGAACAGGTCTATCTGGAGTCAAAGATACTGTCAGTCAGCAGGAAATTCTTTTATTTAATGTAGAAAAGTAAATATTCCACAATGGTGTATACATTCCTGAATTCTGTGACAAAAAGTAGCCCTTTTGAGAAATCTGGAATGTTCAGCTAAGCTTTGTATACTGCTCTCCCTTAGACAGGAATGCATTATTCTGGAGAGGCACAGCGGAAAGCCAATTAGTAGGGTTTTTTTCATAAAGCCTAATCACAGAGAATCAGAAGTGTTATTGTTCAAGGACACTGGAGCACCACCATTTAAAATGCAGCCCCTCATTCAATAGCTAAAAGAAGATGCATGGCATCTTTTGATGCCATGGGAAATGTTTCAAGGTCTCCATCTCGTGACTCCACTGGTGACAATGGTCCTTGTTTTGGTGGTAGCAACCCTTCACGATCCCTTTTCCTAAGTCACCAGGCCCGAGTCAGCTTTCTCTCACAGTCAGGGTGTTTGTATTTATACTGAAACCTTTGGTTCAGCATTTTTGATATTTCTTGATGGGAATTCAAACAAGCGAGGCAATGTCCACCTTTTTATTGGGGCGCAAAAAACAGGAGAGAGGCTGCTTCTAATCTCTCTTTTCAGTGTGGATGTACTGACCCTCTGGAATGCCAGGGCTGTCGTCACACAAGGTAGTGTTCTGCACAGTGAAGGAGAGTTGTGGCCCGGAGGGCCTTTGTGTTCTTCACAGAAGAGTGGCTACAACTGCCACCTGCAGCGATTCCCCCTCAGCCTGCAGTGAGGAGGGTTTTTAAAGGGGAAGCTCTTTTTAAGGACAAGAACATTATTTTAGACCTCAATTAATGTGTCAGTCCATTAGTGTTTAGTAAAACTACTATATCTGATAAGCAGAGTGAACAGCCATGGGAGGACAGGCAGAAATTCTGAGGCAATCTAAAGACAGAGTGGGGCATTGGGAGCTTCAGAGCATGAGAAAATGTTCAACACCCTTAGTCATCAAGAAATGCAAATCAAAACCGCCCTGAGATTCCACCTTACAACAATCAGAATGGCTAAGATCAAAAACTCAAGGGATGATGCATGCCGGAGAGGTTGTGGAGAAAGGGGAACCCTCCTCCCGTAGAACCACTTTGGAAATAAATCTGGTGCTTTCTCAGAACATTAGGAATAGTGCTACCTCAAGATCCAGCTATAGCACCCCTAGGCATATATCCAAAACATGCTCAAGTATACAACAAGGACATTGCTCAACCATGTTAATAGCAGCTTTATTTGTAATAGCCAGAAGCTGGAAACAACCCAGATGTCCCTGAATTGAGGAATGGATACCGAAAGTGTGGTCCATTTACACAATGGAATACTACTCAGCAATTAAAAACAAGGAAATCATAAAATTTGCAGGCAAGTGGTGGGAACTGGAAAAGATCATCCTGAGTGAGGTATCCCAGAAGCAGAAAGACACATATGGTATATACTCACTTATAAGTGGATATTAGACATATAATATAAGATAAACATACTAAAATCTGTACACCTAAAGAAGCTAAGCAAGGAGGACCCTGGGTAAGATGATCAATCCTGACTCAGAAAGGCAAGCAGGATGGACATCGAAAGAGGGAGAAAACAGGGAACAGGACAGAAGCCTACCACAGAGGGCCTTTGAAAGACTCTACCCAGCAAGGTATCGAAGGAGATGCTGAGACTCATAGCAAAACTTTGGGCAGAGTGCAGGGAATTTTATGAAAGAAGGGGGAGATAGAAAGACCTGATGGGGACAGGAACTTCACAAGGAACAAATATATCTGGGCACAGGGGTCTTTTCTGAAACTGTTTCTCCAACAAAGGACCATACATGGATATAACCAAGAACCCCTGCTCGGATGTAGCCCATGGCAGCTCACTGTCCAAAAGGGTTCCCCAGTAATAGGCACAGAGACTGTCTCTGACATGAACTCATGGGCTAGCTCTTTCATCACCTCCACCTGAGGGGAGAGCAGCCTTTCCAGTCCACAGAGGAAGACAATGAAGCCGGTCCTGGTGAGACCTGATAGACTAGGATCAGATAGAAGGGGAGGACCTCTCCTATCAGTGGACTGGGGGAGGGGCATGGGAGGAGAGGAAGGAAGGGTGGGATTGGGAGGGAATGGGGGAGGGGCTACAGCCGGGATACAAAGTGAATAAACTGTAATTAATAAAAATAAAATAAAACTTTAATTAATTAATTAATTTTTTAAAAAAGAATGGTGGTGTGTGTTGAGGCCTACGGGGCGTCCCTGCTGGATTCACATGTTCAAGCCCTACTTTGCAGTGTAACTGTATTTATAAATAGGAACTTTAGGTAGATCATTAAGCTTAAATGAGGTTATACAGGTGAGGCCCTAATCCAGGAGGACTGGAGTCTTTAAAAGATGGGGAGGGGTTGAAGCTCACCCTTATTCCCCCATTCTGCATGTGTGCTCAAAGGAAAGAACTATGGGGAGCCCGAAGAAGAAGACAGTTGTCCAGGAGTAAGGAAGAGAGGGCTCTCCAGAAACCCACCCTTCAGCTTCTTCTTGGACTTGTAGCCTCCAGAGACGTTCTCAAGAACACCTGTTGTTTAAGCCACCCAGTGCTATTGCAACCGAGCAAGGGCAGGTCAGGAAAAACAGAAAGCACCAGCAAACCCCTAGCTTCAGGGAACAAGAAACAGAAAATGACATCAAAAAGTGGACTCAAGAAAAGGGTAAGTTTCCCTGACCTTGTGAGTGACAGGCAAACCAACACGTTTTTTTCTTTGAACCAATATTTCTATCTCTGGATTGGAAGATAACACAGATGATCCACAGATATTGGACGCGTCTGTGTTTCAGATCAATAAGCTACTATGAAATTAATTGAATAGTACTTAGGTAAGAAAAATCTAAAATGCTCTTCCATTTTTAGCTCAGAAGCTGGAACAAAACTCTAAAAATGTGGGCACCCAACAATAACTGAAACGAAATACATGTGGTGCTAATTTCACCCAGCATGCGGTGTTCAAGGGACCTCCCATCTCCCTTTCAAAAGATGCTATGGAGCCGAGCTAGAAACAGATGATACACTCAGGGCAGCTCGCTCTCATTTCGTGCATTCATGCACTTGATTTCACACTACCACATCATTTCACAAGCTAAAAGTATCAAAGATAACTGTTGGCTATTTGTTTGGTGCCATTATCATGACAATATTATAATACATTTAAGAGGATAGGCCTTGCTGTAAAATTATTGGTTTCTTTAAAAAAAAAACAACAGGATTCTAATCTACCAATCTCTTCCCTTATAATTATTTTCCAACCTAAAGGAGAACATTTAAATCATTTAAATTTGCCTAGTGGACAACATAGATTGATGCAGGTATAGAAAGACACGGATGTAGGTAGGAGATTCCAGGCAGAGCTTCTACAGGCTCCTTTGAAGACCATGGTACTATGGAAAGCTCTCTTCCTCCTTCAGTCGCTCCTATGGTAGCCCCTTGGGAAGTGCCAAGAAGGCCACGGGGGCTGTCCTGGGTTTGCACATGCCTTACAGCTAAGGCAATAGACTGCTATTACGCAGCAGTTTTTAGCTATTTTCTCTTTTTTCCCACTTTTTATTGATTCTTGTTGAGTTTCACATCAATGCTCTGCAGCCCCACTCATCTCCCCATCTTCCAGTATCCACCCTCTGCCCTTGCAGCTCAAGAGAAAAATAAGTAAGTAAGTAAACGAGACAAAACAAAGCATAGAAAACATCTCATCATGGAAGCTGTGGTATGTCACAGTGTGTCCCACAGAACATCCTTTTGCCCATACATCTTCACTTGCAAATGTTCACTGCAGTGAGTCATAGGTCTGGTTTGAGGCCTCTGGCTTCTGCTACACTCTCAGTCCTCACCAGGACTCCTCTCTGATATCCTGTTGTTGCCTTGTGTCATAGAGATCCTGCAGCTTTGGATTTGTAGGACAGTAGCTATTTCCTCTTAAAGCTAACCTGTGTTGGAAAAATATGTTAACTCATTCTTTTTCTAATTTTTTTTAATTTATTTAATTTTACTTTATGTGCATTAGTGTGAAGGTGTCACATCCCTTGGAATTGGTGGTACAGACAGTTTGTAAGTTGCCGTGTGGGTCCTGGGAATTGGACCTGGGTCTGTTGGAAGAACAGACAGTGCTCTTAATCACTGAGCCATCTCTCCAGCCCATTGACTCACTCTTCAAAGCTGATTCACATCCCAGAATGTTTTTTTTAATTTTTATTCACAATTTATTCATTATATATCCCCTTTGAAACCTCCTCCCTCAACTCCCCGAGCCCCACCCTTACTCCCTCTTCCCCCCTATACCTTTTCCTTACTCCACTGAAAGGAGGAGTTCTCCACCATTACCATCTGCCCAAAGCTTAAGTCTCATCAGGATTGCTTGGATCCTCTTCCTCTGTGGCCTGGCAAAGCTGCATCATCAGGGGTGAGTGATCAGAGAGCAGTCAACTGAGTTCATGATAAAGGCAGCCCCTGCTCCCCTCACTCAGAGATCCACATGGAGACTGAGCTGCCAATAGGCCACATCTGAGCAGGGGGTCTAGGTCCTCTCCAAGCAAAATCTTCCATTGGTGCATCAGTCTCTGCAGGACCCCCGGGCTCAGATCTTTTAGTTTTGCTGATCTCCTTGTGGGGCTCTTGTTCCCTCCATGTCCCTCTAATCCCACCCCTCTTTCTCAATAAGACTCCCTGCGCTCTGCCCAAAATTTGGCCCTGAGTCTCAGCATCTACTTCAACCCCCCTGTTGGGTGAATCCCTTCAAAGGACCCTCTATAGTAGACTCCCATCCTATTTTCTTTCTTCCACTGCTTCTGGTGTCTAACCTGTTTGCCATTCTGACTGAGATTTATGCATCCTCCATAGTGTCCTCCTTAGTGTTTAGCTTCTTTAGGTTTAGTACATCTACACAATGGAATACTACTCAGCTATTAAAAACCAGGAAGTCATGAAATTCGCAGGCAACTGGTGGAACTAGAAGAGATCATCCTGAGTGAAGTAACCCAGAACAGAAAGACAGGCATGGTATACACTCACTAATAAGTGGATATTAGCCGAATAATATAGACAGCTATCTACAGACCTGAAGAATCATTTTATTTTTAAGTAAGAAAAAGTTTTCAGTACTGCATATGCTATACATACATACATACATACATATATATATATATAAAACACATGTATGTGTTATACACACAGAAGTGACTATAGTCATTGAGGTCTTGAAAGTATAAATGTGCTTTTAAACTGTTTTATTATTACTTTCTTTTGTGCACCCAGACATGTTAAGCAAACGTGTGTGTGTTTGTAATTATGAATATATAACAGAAATAATACTTTGAAACGTAAAAATTTTGGCTCCTCTATCCATCCAGGGTCACACATGGCCTCAAAGAGAACTAGGATATATAACTATATATACTGTTTATATAAATCTATAAGCTAAGTTCTAAAACATGTCCAATGAATTGGCTGCAGCTTTTGGCTTATAACACATCATAAAGACCCAAAGCCATGCTGCAACCTTCAAAAAAGAGAATTTGTTGAAAGAAAAAAATGGGGTTTAAAAATAACTGCTTCGGGCTGGAGAGCTGTCTCAGTGGTTAAGAGCACTGGTTGTTCTTCCAGAGGTCCTGAGTTCAATCCCCAGGACCCTCACGGTGACTCATTGCCAGCTATAACTCTAGCCCCAGGGGATCTGATGCCCTCTTCTGTCCTGTATAGGCACAGTGCAGAGACATACAAAATATCCCTGCACATAAAATAATAATAATAATTTAAAAGAAAGAAATAATAGCCTCTGTTTTTATAAATTAGGAGACAGGTTTAAAGAATGAGCTTGAAGTTTTGTTTTCTGGGTGACACCCTTTCAGTAGAGAAACTTGCAGCAGAAATGGTATCAGCGACATCTTTATGCAGAGAAAGGGCCCAAGACAGCACTTTGGGGGACTTCAGGGATTATGAACCTTTGGGGGACTTCAGGGATTATGAACAGTGTGGAGCAGACACAAACTTCCCAAGCGTCTTTCTTCATGGAACTCGGAAGAAAGGTGGAGGTGATGTATATCCTGTGGGACCACTTCCAGGGATGTCACACTGAGAGTCAGGAATGGGATGAGACGTCATTTTACTGGCTAGCTAGTAGATTATATTGCTCCTGTTTCACAGACACTAGAGGAAAATGCCAGTCTCCCAGGACAGACATGAGATGCAGCCTGTGAATCACAGTGACAGCAAAAGCCTGGCTATCAGCATGCCCTGTGCTGTCAACATCCCTTAGGAAAACCAAAGAGTGGTGAGTGATGACTGCACTCCCCTAATGAAGCCAACATTCTCACAGGGGGCAGGAAACACGCCCTGCTCTTTCTCCACAGGGAGACGGTTCCTTCTTCACAAGCCTGTTTCCATCGCAAAGTACCTTCCAGCAATCGTCCAGAACAGACGATTAGTACCTTGCTCAGGAAATGTGCAGAAATGCCTGAGTCCGTGGAGAACTCTCTTTCTCCCAACAGAGTGAAACGAGATGTTGGCTGATGGAGATAGGGAAGGTCAGTCAGACTAGGGATCACAACCCAATCTAGGATACATAGAAATTACTTCATGCAGTCAGATTTACAAGGATCCGCAGAGTTGCTAAGAGCAGGGAGGGGGAGCCGGTTTAAGTCCTTGAAATAATCACTGCACTGATGTGAGTGAGGTCAGAGGCACGTGGTAAGCCAGGTGAGAGAGCGCCACCTGGATGGACCGTGCATTCTCACAAATGCCTCAGGGATAATGCCATCTCCCTGAACCTCAGTGTCTTCTGGGTGAGGGGAGCAGCAAGAAGAGTTCGTGGAAGGAATTTACCAGGGAGGAATTAAACCCCAAACTGCCTATTCTATTCGTACCTCTGCCTCAAGTTGGAAACAGACAGTCTTCAGGGTAAGGAGAGCTGGATCATCACCTCTAAACAGGAAGTTCAAGGTCACTGCTGGGCAGCTCTGCTGGTGCTTCGATAGGAACTGAGTGAGATGCTTATTTCACTCAGAAGAAATGACCGCTCTGTGACTCACTGTAGTGTGTAAAATTTGACCGAACACCTATACATTAGATCTTCGCTTCCCTATCTAGCACGTCACAGCGGTGGGATATTTTTATAGAACCGTTAGGTTCTGAAATGGTATTTTAGAGGTCCAATGAGAGGACTAAGCAGCACAAGCACTTGCCTCCAAGCCTGATGATCTGAATTCCATACTTGGAACCCACATGGCAGAAACAGAGAATGAACAGCTGTGTTGTCCTCTGATTTCCGCACACACTGGGGTGCACATGCACACCAAAATTTGAAAGTTGAGGTGTTCTCTTGAGACACTGGAACACTATTACAGGTTCTCAGATGTTTTTTCCCCCATATGAACTGCTAAAGTCCACAAAAGCAATGCACATGAATTAACATTGGTTCTCTGGATTTTCACTTTCTTTTTAGTAATAGAGTTGAGCCTTCTGCACGTGGCATGCATTCACCGCCTGAGAGGATGGGCAGCTGAGAAGGAGTCCTGATGACCATGCTGATGAGTCTTTGGGTTATTTTTACCTGACCGTTGTTATGGTAACTAAAGAAGAGCAAGTTGGCTATGAAATCATTGATGCTTCTCTGTAAGGACTTTCAGAAACTTTCTACTTGTTATCATAGATATCCAGTTTACCTCCGGAACTTTTTCTAAATATCTATCTCTTCGTGTTAGGATTTTATGATTCCTCCTCCAAATTTCTGGGAACATATAACCTATAAAAGGCAAAATTGTTTTTTATGGTTCCAGGAATTGATTGTACTGAAAAGTTGAAAAATGTGTATATATTACTACACAGAAGAGGAGATAAAAAGGAAAACACAGTATCCTCCAGAACATTAAGTTCTACTTACATTTCATATTGCACAAATTTGCAATATATTTTTTAAAAAGCACAGATTGTCCTCACACTTCTGAACCAGAAGGAATATTAGGTGAATTCTAAAAACAAAAAAACAAAAAAACACCAAAGTCACTTCCCACATGCATGATTCTCCCAAAGCTGTGCCCACTGGGACACCTGTGTTGATCACGGGGCTCCACAAATTGCACTTTTTTACATCACTAAGTGATAATGATAATTAATCATTTTATATATTTAAAATGATTATTAATAAAAGAAGAAAAAGAGTAGAGCTAGTGTGTGTGTGCAAGATCTTATTTTTAGCTAAAGAAATATAAATAGGTAGGTTCTACTTTTTCTGTAAAAAAAAAAAAAAAGACATTTGAGGCCTCAAAAGATCTTTTATTTTGTTTAAATTTTTTTAATTTTTTGTTGACAAATTTTGTTGCTAGTTTCTTACACATATATAATGTGCCCTGGTTACTCTCCCCTGCCCTCTCTCATCTCCCTCCCACCCTTGTCAC
>CM053764.1:57757992-57776673 GCA_028658305.1 Pachyuromys duprasi
TTTTCTACATGTATACATCCAGTTAGACCAGAACCATTTGTTGAAGATGCTATCTTTTTTCCAATGTATGGTTTTGGCTTTTTTGTCAAAAATCAGGTGTCAGTAAGTGTGTGGGTTTATTTCAGGATCTTCTATTCGATTTCTTTGATCCACCAGTCAGTTTCTATGCCAGTACCATGCAGTTTTTATTACTGTTGCTCTATAGTACAGTTTGAGATCAGGGATGGAGATCCCTCCAGAAGATCTTTTATTGTAGAGGATTGTTTTAGCAATTCTGTGTTTCTTGTTATTCCATATGAAGTTGAGAGTTTTTCTTTCAAGGTCTGTACAAACTCCTAGGCTTCATAATCCCCCTGTAATAATCCCTGAGTCAATACCTTCAGAAGGCCACCTAGACTGTTGTTCCCTCTTCATGCATCAATCCAAAACTGACCAGATGATAAAACTCATGCTCAAATACATTCCAGAATGCAAACAACTCATTCAAAATTCAGGAGCAGCTAAGGTTTTATTCTATCTTTTCTTTTTTTCTGGATTATTTCACCGACACCATTCCCCCTTTCCATGATCTGCTCGAAGAACTATATACTGTTTGTTGAAATCTTATGCACGTGTAAGAAGCCGTGTCCTGAGTGCAAACACATGGGTATGTGTTTAAGTTTGCCTGTGCTAAACTGACAAAAAAAACAAAAAACAAAAAACAAAAAACAAACACCTGGTGTGCTAGAGGAGGGGCCGGAAGCAGCCACAGGACCGGTGTCACAGGGATTATGCACCCTGCTCTGCACACTGGATGGGACACTATATACACATGCTCTGTATCTCAAGTCCCAGTCTCTCTCACCACCACGGAGGCATCGTAATCTAACATTAGAAGGGCGTTGTGGTACCTGCTTTAATGTTGAACATTTAAATATCTTGGTAATTCCAGAACAGGAGATGACCTGCTGATACTCAGCATTTTGCATACATTTATATAATCTTAGGTATAACGATCATTATTTCAGTCCACAGGTTGTAGGGTTCATTGAGGCAGAGTACATCTTACCAAAGACATGTGTCCTGTGAACCCGTAGACCCTGGAGTTTTAGTGTTGAGGTATTTACTGTTCTTGTCATGTTGTGCTATGTGTTTTCAGTTTCTGGCTTTTGGAGGACAGTGTTGTCTGATTTATCAAATGTAAATCCATGCAACGCTTGGTACTCACTTATAGAAGATCATGAGCTGCTCAGCTGAAATTTAAATTTAAGTAGGTATCTTATGTTTTAAAGCAGTGGTTCTCAATCTGTAGGCCATGACACCTTTTGTGGGGGGTTAAATGACCCTCTCAGAGGGGTCACCTAAGACCATCTGCATATTAGATACTTATATTATGAATAATAACAGTAACAAAATTACAGTTATGGAGTAGCAGTAAAAATAATTTTATAGTTGGGGGTCAGTGCAACATGAGGCCCTGTAGTAAAGAGTCACAGCATTAGGAAGGTTGAGAACCACTGTTTTAGATTCGACTGTATGAAAGGAGAGGCAATAGAGAGAAATTGTATTTAGTAAGCACTAAGTATTGAGCTAGTTTGTAGGCTCTTAACCATATTTCTGCAATTTAAAATATTTTAGTGTAAATATTTGTGTGTATGCACTCATGTGTGAGTGTTTATACATGTTTGTGTGTGTGTGTGTGTGTGAAAGAGGAGGAGAGAGAAAGAGAGAGCGCATAGAGGTAGGTGATGACTGCCTTAAAATTATCCTATCTAGGCTATGCAGCCTGTATTATAGTTTGGGAAGACAACAGCTTCTTGCCTAGATGCTGTTGAGTATAAAACAGGAAAGCGGAGTGTTATTTATGCAAATGATTTCAGTAATTCTTTTATCTCCCACAAGCAGCTTTACAATTTTCTTTTATGAATAGAGTTTTCAGCTAGATGATCCTCCACTGATGTACGATTATGACTGATTTCTTCCTTTCAAATAAGCCTTTCCAGATGGAGAAGACATCATGTACACAGCCTGACATTTAGTATCTTTCATCTTTCTGTTTTGAGTAGGACAGCAATCTCTGCCCCACCATTCTACTGAGCACCTGTTGGGCATAATGAGGATTATATTTCATTGTGAAGCTTGGTGATGGAAATGTTATTTGAGCATTCTTAGACAATTTAGAAGTGTTCAAATTAGAGTATCAACTCTCAAACTGGAAATGAAAACAAGCTGAGTTAGTCATTAAGCCAGAGAAACCCAGAATGCTGGAAACCACCCAGAGACACAGACAGGCTGGCAATTTTCGTGTGACTCTAGGACAGTTGGAAAGGAGTATATGGTGTCATTCAGCTTTCAAGGAATTCTAGGTATTTCACCAATATCAGATAAACAAAAGTGGGGATCAAGGGTTCAGAAACCAGTGTCTCAAAGCCAGGATAAGATCTCTTCCCTTACTGTTACAGTTGCTGGGTGGTCTCATACTTCTCTGCTAAAGTGTTCAGACTTTGTATTTCCTCATATTTTATCCTAAGTGTGGACCTGTGTGAATATAGGAATTCTGTCTTTTCCCTCCTAGTGGTCACAATTAGCTCTTGTGAGTCAAGTTGGTCGTATTATAAAAGAGGGCCACGGGGCCAGGGAGATGCCTCAGTGGGTAAAGTTGCTTGCTCCCAAATCTACTGATGAAGGCCGACAGCCTGGGTTCCATCCTTGGCCTTACATGTGAAAGGGGAGAACCGACTTGGCAAGTTGTCCTCCGACTTATTCATGTGTACTACAGCACAGGTGCCACGTGCACATACATAAAAACAACCGTAATTAAAACTGAAGCAAGAACAGAGACAGAAACTTTCAGACTAACATGTACTTTGTCTAAAGCAATTTCCTTGAAACTAATAACTCATACTTCCCATTTAACCTTGTAAGTATTCCATGACTCAGGATTGACTCAGGGACAGCTGAAGGACTGCCCCGAAACTATTTTTAAAGACTTTTTAATGGTTCTTTGTGAATTTCATATTATCTGCTCCTCCCTTGTAACCTCCCCAACAACAGAGGGGGAAAGAAGTCTCATTATAGAGGCTGTAGTGTGTCCCACTGTGTCCCACAGTATACCCTTTTTTTCCACAGTTCTTTACTCGCAAATGTTCATTGCAATGATCCATTGGTCTCGCAGAAGCCCTCTGGATTCTGCTATTCTATTAATACTGGAACCTCACTGGAACTCTTCTTGAATATCCTGTTGTTCTCCTATGTCATGGGGCCCTGTAGTTCTGGATCTGTAGGACCAGCCCCTTCATGCACTCCAGCACTCATCAATGGGGTAGATATTGGGGTGGGCCAATTCAAAGGCCTGAAATCTGGGCCTGAGAACTATCTGAGCTGGTCAGCCCACCAGCTTTCCAGCTCTCCTACCCTCAGGGATGGCTCACCAGAAACTCCAGAGACCAGGGCCAGCTCTACCATGCTGCCCAGGCAAGGCTCAAGGCTTGCAACAGATGAGGGACATGACCGATTCTCCCGCTCTCATGACCCTGGGGTCAGCTCTTTCGCCTGCCATAGATGGCAAGGGGCAAGGTAAGGAGGAGGTGTCTCTCTCTCACCAATGCCACTACACAGTAGACAAAAAGGCCAGCTCTCACACTTATGACCCTGGGTCTGGCTCTCCTGTGTCCCCACAATCAGGGTAAGCTTTACTGTGATGCCCATGAGAGGTGTGGGTCCTGTTCTTCAGAGTGCTGTACATGGTAAGGGACAGGGCCAGCTCTCCTGCTCTTCTGAACTCAGAGCCAGGTCTCCCACATGCCACAGGTGGTCAGGGGGGAAGGGGAGGAGAATATCTCTCTCTTTCTCTCTTTCATCCACACCACTGCATAGGAGACAAGTGTTAAGGCCAGCTCTCCCGTGTTTGTGTCCTTGGGGCTAGCTCATCTGTAACTCCTTCAATGAATAGAACATATTTCCCCTGAGTACTGCAGCTGACTAAAGATGGGTTCAGCATTCCTGTTCTTATGCCCCCAGGGCCAGCTTTTCCATGATGCCCAGGTGAGGATGAGGCCAGTTCTGCACAGCCTTCAGGGCATTAACATGTCTCTGAGTGGCTGCCCAGATCAGGGATGTCTTCCTGGCCTTTGGTGGGTAACAGACCTTTGCTGCTATAGGGCCATGGGCACAGACCTGGCCCCCAGTGGCAGCACAAGCCAAGACTCCGCCATGGAAGCAGGTAGCACCATCAGACTCACTACCCTTGAGACTTCAGTTTGCCTCTCTTCATGTGCCGTTACCATTTTGTTTCTCTTTCTCTTCTATTTCTCTATCACTTCCTTGCTCCTCTTAATGGCGCCCAGGGACTGAGTGTCTGGGGTCATCTCAGGAGTGGTCTCAGGAGTACCATGCCCTGCTCATGCATCATGGCCTTCTCAGGACTAGTGCTTGTCTCAGGCTAGCTCCCTTTCTGGCCCCCTGGTGCAGAACTGTTCATCATCTTCTGTTCATTTTTCCCCCCAGAGATTGTTAGGCTACTAATCATTCATCTGTACATAGGTCAGAATTCTGAACACAGGCATTGCCTCTCTCCTCTCTGCTACGTGCTGACACACATGTGACACAGCAGCCACACATGCAATGCTTCTAGGGGCAGAGGCCTGGAACTTCTTGATCCCTGTAACCATGTGATTCAATTTCATAGTAAATCTCTCAGTCTGTCAGTCTCTCTTTCTCTGCACAAGTATCTCTCCACATATAAAAACTTCTGTGTGTCATTTTCTCTCTTTCTCCAAACATGTCTTTCTCTCTCTATAAACACTTCTGTAGTTATGTATATCGGAACTAAATGATCATTCATTTCACTGTCCTTAAAGTGAGCCCTACTCTTTGATACCCTAAGGGTATATTTTCTGTCACTCCAATTGTGAATTAAAAAATACATGCCTTTATCTTACTTTTCCCAAAGGTCATACTGAAGGGCACCAGAGTGGTCTTTCTTTCCTTGTGAGCATGTATTTAGTATTGACTAGTGATGAAATCATTTAATTAAATTTAGTATCTAAAATTTTATAATTTGATTAACTTCTACACTCATTCAAATACATTAGTTCCGTCATTTTCCGCATCAACTCTGTAAGGGAAATGTTTTATTATTCTGATTAATATTACATTTTGCTGATTACAACTCTCTTTTTCTCTTTTTCTTTCAAGACAGGTCTGTGTAGACCTGCCTGTCCTGGAACACTGTCTGTAGACCTGGTTGGCCTCCAACTCAGAGATTTCCCCTCTCTCTGCCTCCCAAGTGCTGGGATTAAAGGCATGCACCACCACCTGGCAGCTTATAATGTATTTCTTAATTCCTTATTAATGATGATTAACATTTTAGACAGAAGTCTTTATTTTGAGGACATCACAGTTGAAGCTCTGACATATAGATACTGAATATTCCTTTTTCTATTTCATTTGTTTTCTTTCAGATGATACCCATCATGGGTCTCTTATGTTATAGCTAGTAAGAGAGCAAAAATTTTAAGGCAAAATAAAATTTGAGAATTATTAAGTACATTGTGGAAAATTATCTTGGGCCTCATCAAAGGTAATTTAGAAATAGTCATGAACATCATTTTTAAAACCTACCATTTCCTGGCCATTCCACTTGGTGGATCATTTAAAAATCAAAACCAGACAATTGGAATTCATGTAAAATTACAGCATGTTGCCTTTGTTTTCTGGAGCAAACCACAAACTTCCCTGTACTGTAAACATTCTTAGAAATAACCCATCACCCCAGCAGTAAAGGTATTTGATGTCTGAGTATATATGAGGAATGTAGATGACAGAGACAGCAAACTAGATCCCTTTTAAGGACAAGGTAAGTCGGTGCAGTGATGTAAGCACCGCCGCAGTGAAGATTCATGTAGGTGGGGAAATGCTATGGAGAAAAGCAGCTGGCTGAGCTTCAATGAGCCTGCGAGTGGTTAGCTGCCTACCGTTGACACTTTACCTTCAGGATATTCTTCTGACATATGCTTCTCAGATATAAAAAATGTGTTCCATCTTACTGTTGGCATTTAAAACTCTAATTCACCATGAAGTAGTTCTTGACATTAGTCATGGATCCTGGCAATGTCATCTCAAAAGTCTGGGAAATGCTGAGTTTCTATCTGTTTTCTGGCTTTGAATAGAGAAGTCTTAAGTATTTTTATTCAGAAAGTCTCCCACCCAGGTCCCTGACCCTGAAAACAAAGGTCACTCCAAGTCTCTCCATCTTTTCCACCCCACTCTATCTAGTTATCCTTAGATATTCCCGAGTTCCTCCAACTCTCACCTGAATCAAGGTCTACTTCCCTTCCCTCTCTATTTTTGTGTATATATTTCTAGCTATGGAGAGTACAGAGAAGCCATCATTTTGTTGACTTAGCATCAAATATTTTACTTTCTTTGTTAGTTTCATTTTAAAGTTTTATTTATTTATTTATTTATTTAATCACTTTATATCCTGATCCCAGCCTCCTCCCTCCTCTCCCAGTCCCACTCTTATGATCTGTCTCCTATTTTTTCTTCTCCTTCTTCTTAGAGAAGGAGAGGCCCCCAAGGGGTACCAACCCACCCTGCCATCCCAAGCTTTAGTAGGACTAAGCACATCTTCCCCCACTGAGGCCTGACAAAGCAGCCCAGCTAGAGAAAAAGAGATCCAGAGGCAGGCAACAGGATCAAAGACAGTCCCTGCTCCCATTGCTAAGGTACCCATAAGTTGAAAAAGATCTTTTTAAGTAGCTCAGGATGGACTTGAACTCGTTATAATCCTTCTCCCTCAGCCTCCCAAGTTCTGACATTATAGACATAGGCTGTGATGCTGGATTTTACTTCTTTTGATACACATGATCTTTATACTTTTTCATGAGCTATAAGGCAATGCATTGGTGCATATACTTATTGCTCAATGTTTATCTCAGGGCAATTAGCCTGTGTGACATCTTAAATGTTGATCATTTCTTTATGTGGAGAACGTTATGTGCCATAGAATGCTCTAGAACTGAGCGTGTTTACACTCTGCTGAGTCTTAAAACAGCAGGGCTAACTTCTCTCCACTGCACGAATTGGGCACATTTGTCTACCCCTCTTGCTCCCTAGTCTCTGGTAATCACCACTGTTTTCTCTTTCAGTTCTTTCAAACATGAATGTGATCATGTAATTATGCAGTGTTTGTCTTTGGATGCCTGATGTCTTAGGGTTTCAAATGCTGAAATGAAACACCATGACCAAAAACCAAGTTGGAGAGGAGTTTATTTAGTTTGCACTTCTACATTGCTGTTCATCACCAAAAGAAGGCAGGATAGGAACTCAAACAAGCCAGGAACATGAAGACATGAGCTGATGCAGAGGCCATGGAGGGATGCTTGCTTCTGGCTTGCTTCCCCTGGTTTACTCAAGCTGCTTTTTTATAAAACCCAGGACCACCAGCCCAGGAATGGCACCACCCATAATGATCTGGGCCCTCCCCTACTGATCACTAATCAAGAAAAATGCCTTACAGCTGGATCTCATGGAGGCATTACCTCAACAGAGCCTCCTTCCTCTCTGATGACTCCGGACTGTATTAAGTTGCCACAAAACCAATCAGTACATCTGACTTATTTCATTTTATATAATGATCTTTAAGTCTGCTCATATTTTCTCAAATGTCAGAGTTTCATAAATTCCAGTGGCCACATAGTATTGTATTGTGAACAGGTACCCTGGTTCCTTTCTCATCTTCTTGTTGATATTTAGATCGATGTAAGGTTGAGTCCATATCCTGACTGTTGTGAATCATGGGGGTGCAGGTGGATTTCTTCTACCCAGTGACTTTATTTCCCTCGGATCTATATCCAAGTGGGACTGCCAACTCATATAATCACTCTGTTTAGACTTATTAAAAAGTGTGTACAGTTTTTTGTAATGGCCTTAGTAGCTTAGAGTGTTATTAACAATATGTAAGACTTTTTGGGGACTGAGAAGATGGCTCAGTGCATAAAGTACTTGTTGCACAACAACAAGGAACTGAATTAGGACCTGAAGCACTTGTGCAGAAGCCAGAAGGGGTGGCTTACATCTGTGACTCCAGCGTTGGTGTGGGAGACAGGCAGTTGGAGTGGCTCTCTAGCTAGGCATTCTAGCTAAAATAGTGAGCTTCAGGGGCACCAAAAGACCCCTTTAAAAATATCATTTGGAGAGTGATAGAAAATAGGTCCTGGTTTGAACCTCTGGTCTCCACATAAACATACATAAGTGAATGCACACACAAAACCAAATGCGTACATACATGTACATCACACAAACCATATAAACACTACACACATGTACTTCACAGATACAAGCATGAACACATACACATACCACACATATGTGTACTATATACACATGCATACACACACATGCACACACATATACACACTCACACACACACACTTCTCTTTCCCACATCCTTTGCAGAATTTGGTATCTTTGTCTCTTTGATAATAGCTGACGTGACTTGATTTTCTTTTCCTGTATTGTTTGTGATTTTCAGCACTTTTCTACATAAGAATTGGTGCTTTTAGCCAATAAACAAATAAACAAAAAACAACTCCCAAACAAACAAACAAACAAACAAACAAAACCCCCGTCAAAACTGGGCCTTGGAGGCCCTGCAGAAACTGATACCCCGACCAATGATCATGCATGGAGATAACCTAAAATTCCTGCACAGATATAGCCCATGGCAGCTCAGTATCCAAGTGGGTTCCCTAGTAATGGGAACAGGGACTGTTTCTGGCATGAACTCAGTGGCTGGCTCTTTGGTCACCTCCCCTTGCATGGGGAGCAGCCTTACCAGGCCACAGAGGAAGACAATGCAGCAGCCCTGATGAGACCTGATAGGCTAGGGTCAGATGGAAGGGGAGGAGGACCTCCCTTATCAGTTGACTAGAGGAGGGGCATAGGAGGAAAAGAAAGAGGGAGGGAGGGATTGGGAGGAGATGAGGGAGGGGGCCACAGTCAGGATACAAAGTGAATATATTGTAATAAATAATTAATTAAAAATTTAAAAAAGATTGGATCTTTAGATATCTTCCGAGAAATGTCCATTCAGACCAATAGACCAGTTGTAGACTGAATTCAATTTTTGCTCCTGAAATAAAATGTTTGTTCTAACCAATGAAGTATTACTTTCCTTGTGCAAAGGTGATTTCCATTATTTTGTATTCCTTTCTCCTTCAGTCACCCTCCACCATCTGATAAAATGTAGCTCCCCTTGAGTTGCATGTGACATCACGTTTAAGCCCTTTTTACTAACCAGCTTCCTTTTGTCCCCTCCCATCACCATCCAAGCAGCGAAGCCCATGCTTCAGCCCTCCTTCAAGAGTCATGCAAAGATCTTTCCTGTAAGCTTAAGCTTTAGCTTAAAACAGAGCAAGCTCTGAAGGCAGACTATGCCAGATGCACAGGATAGAAATGAAAAATGTGAGTATCTGCCATGTTCTCCAAACTCATGGTATAACCTAACCCCTTTAAGACTCATGAAAAACAAAGTATTTTGTATGGACAGTATATTTAAATTCAAACTATCAATGTGAGGATCAGCTGAAAAAAATATAGCCACTGGACCCCACAGATAGAGATGGATTGCACCAGGTGCTGGTTTGAACTGCCAAGGGAGGTAGATTTGGTATCACACACGGGTAGATCCAGATCTAAGACAGAGGCACCACTAAGTAGTTTGAAGAATTCATGTTATGTTCTACTAAGTTCTTGAAAACTTAGCTATCTGACTAAATACTGAAAAGAGTTTACAAAACTGACTTTGACTATGTGAATTAAAAAACAGTGTTTAAAGTGTTCTCCTGTCCACAGATGTTTTTACAGATGTTATAATTTATTACACTACTTCATTAATATGTTACATATTTGAGATTATAGTTGAGTAAATCAGTGATGTCTATTAAATATACTGGGTCTAGACAGCATCATTAAATTCAATTTGCAAAGTCTGGGGTTATAAGAAAAGTTAGGATTGTTATGCATTGCCAGGACACAGGTTCAAAAAAGTTTAAAATAAAAAAAAAATATATCCATGAAGGAGAAGCACCCAAGAAGGAAGAGGCTGTGTGTGGTATGGTTCCAGGATGGACCTGACTGAGGCATTGAGGGAATGAAGCAGAGGCAGACACATAAATACATAGTTAAAAAAACTGGCATTGGGTGAATATAGCCCTATAATAGACAAGCCACAGGACCCAGAAAGCTCAGCATGTTTGTTATATACAGTTGGGCAGGGAAGAGGGATTATTGCATACAGTTGAACAAGAAGGTAAGGTTATAGCACACAGTTCAATCAAGGAGGCAGGTTTAGCTAAGCTCAGTAGAAATAGTCTCTGTAGGGGATAGGTCTTTTGGCCACAAACATCTGAGGTAGAGGTGTGTGGTGGGGAGAGGAAGCTTCAGTAGACAGTTTAGGGACACAGTGTCAATATCCAATATCCACACATGTAACAAAGGAAGGCATTGCCATTTCCCATTCGTCCAGGGTTTTGGGATCCGTGACATGGCTGTGCCCATGTCAGTAACACGCATTTACCTAGGACTTTACTCAGGGTTACTCAGCTCTCTGTGGGAAGGAGTCTGAGAGACCTGAGGGATCCTTGAGAAGAATCCCTGCCTACTCCTGAGATTCCACTGCCCTTTCTAGCTCCTTGAATTTATGAGTTCATCCTTTTTTTTTTTTTTTTACCTATGCCAGTATCTCTCCTTTCTTCATGCTCATTACAGACTTTTGCCTGTGCTGTTTGTGTTTCCTGAAATCATAAAAAGAAGTTATGTTCCCAATCTTTGAGTGGCTTCTTGACACTCAGTTCAAATATTGATGACTACTACTCAGAAACAGGGGTTTTGGCTCTGCCTGCAATGGCCACTTCTATACCCTCCACTTCTTGTTATGTGCCTGTTTCATTAGCTCCCAATGGCCACCAGTTTCTGAATTACTCTTCCTTGTTAGTTTACCTATTTTATTTACTTATTTATGCTCACTCCATTTGGTTTGGTTGTCCCATATACCCCATGAAATCAGAGATATGACTGGTTTATTCGGTAAAGTAGTCAAGGTCCTTAACTTAAACTCTGTAAGTTTGATGCCAGTCTGGTCTACAGAGCAAGTTCTAGGTCTGTCATGGCTACACAGAGAAACCCTGTCTCAAAAAACAAAACCAAACCAAAGAGTGGGGTGTGTCAGTGGTAGAGAACATGCCTAGCTCTGGGTTCAGTCTCCAGGACCCTAAGAGCCAGAACATATTTAAGAAAAATAAAACTGGTAGTTAAGATTGTTCAAATGAATAAAATAAGAAGAGGTAGCTGGCTGAAGGTTATCCAAGGTGACAAGTTTAGGATGTAGACAGAAATAAAACAATGACACACACGGGCGAAAGTTAGGAGTACAAAACAAGAGAAAATAAATGGGAGGGGGGAATGGAAGGAGCAAGCACAAAAGCCCTAATTGATGTGACTTTTAAGTACTTCTCCCTGCATATATAACACTGACGCATATAGAAATTCAGCACTTGCACTGAAGTTCAAGCATGCAAGCGGAACATCTCTATGATTGAGTGTTACATCTTTACTAATGAAACAGTCATTGCTCAGTATGTTTGAAAAACATTTACTTACAACTTGCATTTCAGAAACAGATTGTGAACTGCATAAAACTCAGATTGATTTTCTTAATGTATATTTACAGTTTATTTTTAGTAAAAGAAAAAGTAGTTAACTATTTTGATCACTTACTTCATTCACTGGGCTTGGCTCCAAATATTGTTTGGATATTTCTAAAAATGCATCAACACTGAAAAGATGAAACACACACACACACACAGGAAAAAGTGAGGGACTGTTATACTAACTCTTTGTGCTACTTTGCTTTTGGTTGTGACAAAAACTATGACCAAAAACCAAATTCGGGAGGAAAGGGTTCTTTGGTGTCTGTTATGGAGGGAAGCCAAAGCAGGGGCTACAGTGCTAGTAACTGTGGACCCTTTTCTCTAGGCCCTTGGGATTTTTTAAAATTAAATTTTAATTTTTTATGCTAATTACAGTTTATTCACTCTGTATCCCAGCTGTAGCCCCCTCTTTCATTCCCTCCCAATCCCATCCTCCCTCCGTCATCTCCTCCCATGCCCCTCCCCTAGTCCACTGATAGGGGAGATCCTCCTCCCCTTCCGTTTGATCGTAGTTTATTAGGTCTCATCAGGACTGGCTGCATTGTCTTCCCCTGTGGCCTGGCTGCCTTCCCCCCGGGGGGGGGAGGGTAGTGGTGGTCAAAGAGCCAGCCACTGAGTTCATGTCAGAGAGAGAGTCCCTGTTCCCATTACTAGGAAACCCACTTGGATGGAGCTGCCATGGGCTACATCTGAGCAGGGGTTCTAGGTTACATCCATTGCTTTTTTATATATTGCTTTTCTGTTTTTCTGTTTTGTTTATGGATGCAAAATGATGAGGAAATAGGAGTCTTCCTCCTCCTGTAGTTTCTAGTCTGTTATTTTCTTTATAAATCTCACTCTCAAGATGTCTGTTTCTATTTGCAGGCTGTTGTTTAGTGATATTTCCCCTTTGCCTTCCCATATTCATCAGTTCTTTTTAAAAATTGTTTTTAAATTGAAATAGAATGACATCACTTTCCCCTCCCTCTTCTCCCTCTAGCTTCTCTTAGTTACACTACCTTGAATCCCTCCCATGCCCTCTACTCTGAAGTTGATAGCCTCTTTTTTATTATAATTGGTACATATATGTATACATATGCACAAATACCTACCTACCTACATACATACATATGTACATACATGTATACTTACATACCTACATACTTACACACACACACACACACACAAATAAAACCTGCTGAGTCCATTTTTGGTGTTTGTGTGGCTATGACTTCCAGGCTGACAACCCTGTATTGGACAACCAAGTCACAGATCACAACTTTTGTCCCAGATTCATGGGGATGCAGGAAAGTGCTGATTGTTCTCTCTACATCATTTCCAGAACCAGATACTTTGCTTTTTCCTTCTTTCCCAACAGTACCAGAGGTTTGCTGCATGCCAGACATGCTGGATTCTCTTCTAGTTCTCTTTGTTCATCCTTTTCTTCCATGAAAGAAAAGGATGTGAATTTCCGCTTGCATGCTTGAACTTCAGTGCAAGTGCTGAATTTCTATATGCGTCAGTGTTATATATGCAGGGAGAAGTACTTAAAAGTCACATCAATTAGGGCTTTTGTGCTTGCTCCTTCCATTCCCCCCTCCCATTTATTTTCTCTTGTTTTTTTACTTCTAACTTTCACTCGTGTGTGTCATTGTTTTATTTCTGTCTACATCCTAAACTTGTCACCTTGGATAACCTCCAGCTAGCTACCTCTTCTTATTCATTTTCTGTGCTCTCATTCAGACTCTTTACTCTCTCTGTTAGTGTTCCTTTGAGCATCTTCTGCAGAGCTGCCTTCGTGGTCATGAATGGCCCCAGTTTATGGTTGTGTTGAAATATCTTTTCTTCTCCATCAATTTTAACAGATATCTTTCCTGGACACATCAGGCTTGGATGGCAATTACACACTTTTAGGGCTTGAAACGCAGTGTTCCATGCTCTCCTGGCTTTTAGGATGATGACAGACTGATATCACTCTTATACTGTGTTTGCCTTTGTAGGTTGAGTTGGTGTTTTTTTCTTACAACTTAAAAAAAATAGTTAAATGTAGTCTTAATAACAAACTTACAGGAAGAGCACAGAAGACAGACAACATTAAAAACATGCACTTGTATGTAGGACAACTCAGTTAGAAAAGTGTAGTGAATGGATGGAATCTACTCTATGATAAAAATGCTACAAACTCACAACAGAGGAAGACAATGCAGCCAGCCTTGATGAGACCTAATAGACTAGGGTCAGATAGAAGGGGAGGAGGACCTCCTCTACCAGTGGACTAGGGGAGGGGCATAGTGGGAGACGAGGGAGGAAGGGTGGGTCGGAAGGAGATGAGAGAGTGGGACATAGCTGGGATACAAAGTGAATAAATTATTATAAATAATAATAAAATATATTTACAAATTAAAAAAGAAATTCACTTATTAAAAATACAAATGCTGGCATTGTCTAGAAAATTTTAATAGGTTTGTTTATAACTGTATAATATTGAACATTATTTTCTCTGTTTTGTATATTCGACATCTTGACTATAATATGTCATGAGAATATACCTTTCTGGGCACATATATTTTTCTGGGCACATCTATCTTGCATTTGGATATTCATCTCTCTGCCTAGATATGGGAGATATTTTTGGCTACAATTTTATCAAATGTTTTCTAATGCCTTCAGTTTTAATCTCAACTAGATTTTTTTGTATCTCATGGATTTTTTCAACATGATATTTTATTGATTCCTTGGGAATTTCACATCATTCACCCCAATCACATGCATTTTCCAGTTTTTCCATGTCTGCCTTAACCCTTGTGACATTCCCCCGCCCCCAATAAAAAGTAATAAAAAAACCCCCACAGTCTAATTTGTGTTATCTGTATACCCAGTGGAACACGGTCAAACTCTCAGTGGCCTATCCCTTAAATAGAGCTGATTTATTCCCCTTCAGTGCTCTGTCAAGGGCCATGTCTGAACTCTTGGTCCCTTTGCAGCTGGGGTTTGTGCTGTGGTCAGTCAAAGCCCACGATCTGTATCCACTATGGACTGTAAAGAGCAAGGAAGAGACGTATGCAGATGCATAGTTATGAAAGAGGGACACGGAAGGCTTCTGAGGCCACCTCTGCCTCCGCCATCTTCCCCGAAACTAGCAGTATAAACAGGAAGCCATTGAAGAGAGCTCTTAACAAATCTGATAAGGTTGCTAAAGTTAGCTCTCCGTAATTGATGGCTACTGGCAGGGTGGAGGAGGGGAAGGACTCAGTTCTCATGGCTTCTTAAGTTTAGAGTCTTGATCTTGGAGACTGTGTTCACTCTTACTCATTTATTTATTTTTCTTTTTTTGCTATTTGAATGTAATATTGCCCTGACTTTATTATCATCCATGGGAGCTGGGTGCTTGCCCCGAGAGTGTTTCATTAGCGTTGTCTGCCTTAATCACAGTTTTATGTGGGATTCCGGTCTTTTCTTCCTGCACCAGGGAGTACAGTTTCTGGGGGCTGGGGGCTGCAGCTTACCCTCATCACTTTTCAGCTGTCCTGTCATTCCTTTTGTGACTCCCTGAAGGTCTTTTTCATTCCTTCTCTGAAACAGTCAGCTCTTCATTCTGCTGAGCTATTCTCTGCTTTTGGTTGCTGGTTAGTTTTTGTTTACAGCCACCTACACCTATCTAGGAAGAGGGAAACTCAGTTGAAAAATATTCTCCATCAGATTGCCCCATGGGCATTTTATTTTTGTGGGAGCATTTTCTTGGCTAAATGATTACTGTGGAGGATCCAGACTACCATGGGTAGTGGCATATCCTGGCAGCTGGTCCTCAGAGAGCAAGCTGAGCAGACCATGAGGGCAAGGCAGTAAGCACCATTCCCTCATGGTCTTTGCTTCAGCCCTGCTCCAGGTGCCAGCCTTGAGCTCCTGCCTCGTCTTCTCACAGCGATGAACTATAACCTATAAGCTGCAGAAAGCCTTTTTCCCCTAATTGATTTTTGTCACGATGCTTATTATCAGAGCAACAGAAAACAAACAAGAACACTGTGTCACACAGAGTCATCTTCTGACATCCTACACAGAATGAGTCCATTGCTAACGAATCGGCACTACTTGTTAAACAAAGTGCCTTCAAACCCAGACGGAGGGAAACCAGAGCTGAGTATCGGTTGCTTCCTGAGGCTAGTCCTCTGATTTCTTCCCAGAACACTGCAGCCCACAGAAAGCTGCTATTTACCTGTTCTATGTGCCAAACTGCCACATGACAAACCATTCTTCTCGTGGTCTGACAGCTTTTGGCAATGCCAGCATGACCCAATCAAGGCAAGGGTGGAGTGTATGTAAACATATAATTTCACCACAGAGTTTGTTTCTGAAGTGTATTGTCTGAGCTTGTCATAGGCTTTGCATGAGGTAGTTCTCTAAGCCCAGGTTTACCCGAATTCCTCTATAGACATAGAGCTATGTAAAATAAGACCCACAGTTGGGAGGCCGGTGACTTTGAAAAGAAAAAAAAAAGCAGATAATCCATAGTCCATAGCTCCATAAATAACCCTGATAGATTCACGAAAATGATCTTGGGTGTGCCATGTTTTAGCTGTCAGTGCCTTCCCAGTTGGAGGCAGACATTCACTTTTCATCTCCCTTGGGAAGCTATGCAACAGTTTATTAAAATGTTATAGCTGGAGAGGCTGTAGGAATCCAGCCTGCATTAACAGGTGATAGCCACCATGAGTAATGCAAAGCTACATAAGCATACCTATTACTTACATGCTGTATTTTCTAGAAAGTTAATTAAAATAGGTAAATTTAGAGTAAATGCAGATTCAATAGGCATCGCAATAGGTCGATGTAAAGGAAACTCCAGGAAGACATTGTTCTGCATTTTGGGTAGAGGGCAGAGGAGTTTCTTGGGGTTGGGAATGAGAGGAAATGGCGTGTTGAAATGAGGGTCAGGAGTAGGCAAAGATGCTTCTAGAATGAGCAAACAGATTTGTGGGTGACCTGGAGGACAAGCATGCAAGCATTCACACTTTCTTGCTTAGAGAGCATATGAAAATGGTGTAATTCCTGGGTGGAAATTGTGTATACCTGAAGAGACAACCAGGAGTTCAAGAGGAAGAGGAGCTAAAGAGCATGCAGGCTAGGAAGTAGAATGTGCCCAAAGTGGAACTGAAACTCTAGAGCCCAAATATTTCTTGCTTTGACCTATTTCTCCTTCTTGGGTACAGGCAGGCTGCCTTAATGTGTCTACATAGCCAAGTTCTACCAGTAGGCTCTGAGCAGGAGAGATGAGCACCCTAAGCAGAAATGGCTCAGAAGTGCCGAGTCTAGAAAACTCTCACTACTCCTTCTCCATAGACTATCTCATAGTGACTCTCATCACTCCATCCACCAGCTTATAGTAGGTAGGGTTTGGGTCCCTAAACAGAGTCTGCATCTTGGTCCTCCGAACCTTGTATATGTAACGCAAAGGAGACTTGCATCTGTAGATGAGATAGACTGAGCTAGGGAGAACATCCTGAATCATCGGAATGAGGCTGAGTCACTATAGTCCTTAAAGCTAGAAGAGGGAGGAATAAGAAGGGCTGGAGAGATGGCAGCACAAGGTGCTAGCTTTAAGTTAGACGATGATCAGTAGCTTGAAAAAGCAGGATGACTTTACAACATGCAGGAGGAGAAGAGATGGATTCTTCCCCAGAGCTTACAGCACAAAGCACAGCCCTGCCACACCCTTATCGTTGGCCAGCACAATGTGTCTCATCTACATACATATTGAGAATATATTCATATTGCTTTTGCGCCATTAAAGTCAATGCCTGTTTGTTACAGCAGTAACAGGAAATTAATGAGCACTTCAGCTTTGAATCCACCTGCCTAAAAAATGTCAGAACCACCAGCTGGGATGAGTCTGGCTCTCTATGACACTCTTGGAACAGTTCATACCTTGAACTTATTTTTGCATAAAAATAAGATGTATTATTTGAGATTTTGCATCTTTTCTAACTAGTTTTGCACATTGACCACCACTGTGTTGATTAAAATACCTTGTCCTATCAACTTCATCGCCTTAGTTTTCTCATTTGTGAAACATGGCATGTACTTAAGAAATTGGTGGGAGAATCCAAGATGGCTGCCACGAGAGGACACTGTGTCTGAGGAGTAGGAGAGCAGAAACAACGCAGCGACCAGGAGACTGAACTCTGGGACCTAAAACGCCAGCATTTGTGATTGCCAGGTGAGCGGAACTCCTACAGTGAGAAAATCAAGTGGGAAAACCCTAGGGACACCCAGTTATTACCTGGAAAAATCTCCCAGTGACCAGCGGCACACAGCTCTGATCTGAACGAGCAGCCGCGCTGGGTGCCTGCACCCGCCATAATAGACTGGATCGGGAGGAGCTGGGTACTGTTTTCACTGAACTGCCCACTGCGAACTCACACTGCACTCGGGTTCTGCTTCAACCTGCGGTGTGCTGCAGGCTCAGACCGATCGCCGGAACCACCCCAGACTGAGTGGGTTGGGGGACCGTTTTGACCAGTCTGCACACTGCAGGCACACGCCGAACGCTTCCGCCAGCAAAACTTCAGTCGGTGTGTGAGTCCGCCGGCGGGTCTGGGAGGAACCTGAGTGCTGCCTCAACCCACGGGTGTGCGGTGGGCGCATACCGATTGCTGGAACCACCACAGACTGAGAGGATCCGAGGACCATCTTGACCAGACTGCACACTGAGGGCGAAAGCTACACGCATCTGCCAAAAAAAACCCCAGTTCGGGTGTCTGTCCACGGGCCAGACAGAGAAGGCCTCGGGCACCATTTCAGACAGGCCTGCATACAGCGGATGCACACCAACACAAACCCACTGTGTGTGCCCCAAATATCATCTCAGACCGTGGTGCACAGCCCCTGGCACAGAAGGAGGCGCCAAATCTCCATTCCAGGGGAGAGCCCTTAGCAGCAAGCCCAGGGTGGAGTGCACAGTCCCCAGCTGACATCTCAAACCTGGACACTCAGACTCTAGCACAGAGTGAGG
>CM053764.1:57777173-57802474 GCA_028658305.1 Pachyuromys duprasi
TTCTGTAAAGCAAAGGACACTGTCATCAGAACAAAACAGCTGTCTACACATTGGGAAAGGATCTTCACCAACCCTACATCTGACAGAGGGCTAATATCCAGAATATATAAAGAACTAAAGAAGTTAAACAGCAACAAATCAAGTAATCTAATTAAAAAATGGGGTACAGAGCTAAACAGAGAATTCTCAACAGAGGAAAATCTAATGGCAGAGAAACACTTAAAGAAATGCTCAACATCCTTAGTCATCAGGGAGATGCAAATCAAAATGACCCCGAGATTTTACCTGACACCCATCAGAATGGCTAAGATCAAAAACTCGAGTGACATCACATGCTGGAGGGGTTGTGGAGAAAGAGGAACCCTCCTCCATTCCTGGTGGGAATGTAAACTTGTACAACCACTTTGGAAATCAATCTGGTGCTATCTCAAGATCCAGCTATACCACTCTTAGGCATATATCTAAAAGATGCTCATGTATACAACAAGGACATCTATCTGCTCAACCATGTTTGTAGCAGCTTTATTCATAATACCCAGAACCTGGAAACAACCCAAATGTCCTTCAAGTGAGAAATGGATACAGAAATTGTGGTACATTTACACAATGGAATACTACTCACCAATTAAAAACAAGGAAATCATGAAATTTGTAGGCAAATGGTGGGATCTAAAAAAGATCATACTGAGTTAGGTATCCCAGAAGCAGAAAGGCACACACTGTATATACTCACTCATAAGTAGATATTAGACACATAATATAGGATAAACATAATAAAATCTGTACACCTAAAGAAGCTAATCAAGAAGGAAGACTGTAGGTAAGATGCTCAATCCTCATTCAGAAAGACAAAGAGAATGGACATCAGAAGAGGGGGGAAACATGGAACAGGATGGGAGCCTGCCACAGAGGACCTCTGAAAGACTCCACCCTGCAGAGTATCAAAGCAGATGCTGAGACTCACAGCCAAACTTTGCGCAGAGTGCAGGGAATCTTATGAAAGAATGGGGAGAAAGAAATACCTGGAGAGGACAGAAGCTCCACAAGAACAACAGAACCAAAAAATCTGGACACGGGTATTTTCTGAGACTGATACTCCAACCAAGGACCATTCATGGAGATAACCTAGAACCCCTGCACAGATGTAGGCCATGGCAGCTCAGCATCCAAGTGGGTTCCCTAGTAATGGGAACAGGGACTGTCTCTGACATAAACTGATTGGCCTGCTCTTTGATCACTTCCCCCTGAGGGAGGTGAAGCCTTACCTGGCCACAGAGGAAGACAATGAAGCCACTTCTGATGAGGCCCAATAGACGAGGATCAGAGGGAAGAGGAGGAGGACCTCCCCTACCAGTGCACTGTTGGAGGGGCATGGGTGGAGAATAGGGAGAGAGGGTGGGGTTGGGAGGGGAAGAGGGAGAGAGCTACAAGTGAGATACAAAGTGAGTAAAGTATAATTAACAAAAATTAAAATAAAATAAAATAATTTGAAAAAAAGAAAAAGAAAAAAATCCAAAAACAGGGAGTAAAGGCTCCAGAAAAGCACAAAGATGAGAATAGTAGGCTAAGGAGTGAGCCAAAAAAAAAAAAAAAAAGTCCAAAATAAAAAGGGCTAAGACAAGGATCCCATAAAATCTGGCAAAGGTGAGGAGCACATAGGCTTCAAAATAAAACACAAGTCAGCCATCCAACAAAAGGAACCAAGAGTCTTTGCTTTGCACCTCAAACGTTAAAACACTGTCAAAGCAAAAGCACTTCGCCGAAAACCTTATGGAAGAAGAGGGAGATAGAGAGACCTGAAGGAGACAGGAACTCTGCAAGGAGAAAAACAGAGCAAAAAAATAAAAAAATAAAAAACCTGGGCCCAGGGGGGGCCCACAGAGACTGATACTCCAACCAAGGACCATGCATGGAAAGGACCTGGTCCCCCTGTTCAGAGAAAGCCATAGGCTGCTCAGTCTCCAAGTGGGTTCCCTAGTAAGGGGTACAGGGGCTGTCTCTGATATAAACTCAATGGCGGGCTCTTTTATCACTCCCCCTTGGAGATGTAGCCTTGCCAGGCCACAGAGGAAGATGATGCAGCCAACCTTGATGAGACCTTGATGAGGGTCAGATAGAAGAGGAGGAGGACCTTCCCTTTCAGGGGACAAGAGAAAGGGCATAGGGGGAGAAGAAAGAGGGTGGGTGGAACTGGGAGGAGATGAGGGAAGGGGCTGCAGTGGGGATACAAAGTGAATAAATTGTAATAAATAAATAATTTAAAAGGTGGCTTTTATTTAGATAACAGCCCACGATCACTAATTTCCTTTCTTTCATATGTACCGTATAGCCCTGCTTACACTCTGTGAAACGTACAAGATGCAGTGCTTTCAGAGGGCAGAACAAATCAGATTCCCTGGAACTAAAGTTATAGGTGGTTGTGAGCAACCATGTTAGTGCTGGGAACAGAACCACTGTTCCTCTCCAAGAGTATCAAGTGCTTTTAACTACTGAGCCACCTCTCCAGTGAGCTAATTTACAGTAACATGAAAAAAAAAAAACATAATGTCTACTGTTATCATGTCTCTATGCACAGCATCCATACAAACAGTCAGTCATAGCAGGCATACAAAGATAAGTGCAGTTCTGTTTTCAGTGAAAAACAGTCAAGTGTAGGAGACATACTCTACACATATGATAGTGTCAGCATCAAGTGAGGGGGGAGAGCAGCATAAATGGAGGACCTCTAGAGAGGACCTCCAGAGACCTGAAGGGTCAAAGAGGTCATCACAGAGATGGGCGAACATCCAGACAAGCTAATGTGGCGGCAGACAGTATGTCTTCATGGGGGAGGGGGCTCCCACACAACAAGTATTCCAGAAGAAAAGAACAGCATGCCAAAGTGTGGTAGCTTGAGACAGAGGTAAGTTTGGAGACTACCTCCAACCAGGAATCTCCAAAGAAGAGATGGAAGCAGAGCCAAAAGGATGCATCATGGGGGCGCTTTTAGTGGCCAGTACAGGGGGCTCAGTTATTATCCTACAGGAAATAGAGAGGCATTAGTGGCTTTAAGTAAGTGACTTCATAGCCAGGCAGGACTTCCACTGGAGGAAGAGAGACACCAACCCATCCACAGAAACTTCAACCCAAAATCTACCCTGCCCTAAAGATGTGCAGGGATAAAGATGGAACAGAGATGGAGAGAATGGTCCAACCTGAGACCCATGCTGTAGGAGAGAGCCAATCTCTGACACTATTAATGACACTGTGCTATGCTTCCAGACAGGAGACTAGCATAACTGTCCTCTGAGAGGCTCCACCCAGCAGCTGATTGAAACAGATGCTGAGACTTATACCCAAACATTAGGCAGAGCTCTGGGAGTCTTGTGGAAGAGTCGGGGGAAAGGATGGAAGGACTCACAGGGGACAAGAGCTCTACAAGAAGACCAACAGAGTCTTCTTGGCCCACGGAGGGGGGCGGTTACAGAGACTGAAGCAACAAACAAAGTGCAAGCATAGACTGTACCTAGACCCCCTATACACATGTAGCTGATGGGCAGCTTGGTCTTCATGAGGGTCCCTAACTGTCTCTGACAAGAACTCTGTTGTCTGCTTTTGGATCACTTTCTCCTAGCTTAGCTGCCTTGTCTGGCCTCAGTGGAAGAGGGAATACTTATTCCTGATATGACTGGACATGCCAGAGTGGAATGGCACTGGGGAAGGGGGATCTTATTTTTTGAAAAGAAGCGGTGGGGAAAAGGGAGAATCGGGTGGGAAGGTAGGACCAGTAGGAGAGGAGGGAGGGGTCTACGTTGAGATGTAAAGTGAAGACATAAATTTAACTAATAAGAAAGAAGAAAGAAAAGAAAAGAAAGAAAGAAAGAAAGAAAGAAAGAAAGAAAGAAAGAAAGAAAGAAAGAAAGAAAGAAAGAAAGAAAGAAAATCCTGGTGGGTAATACAATGCTTTAAACAACAAAATGTTGCAGTGTTGCTGGGAAAGTATTGCTATTGTCTGTGCAAAAGAATAAGGAAAGAAAATTGAAATCAAATGAATCCCTATTTGAGAATAAATCATCTCTATTTAGAAATAATTCATCTCTCCAAAGAACGTCAATACTGTTGGTGAAAACAAGTTTGTTGGTTCTTGTTTCTGTTTTCACTTTTTATTGGCTAATCTTGGTTGACTGTCAACTTAACACAGCTGGAAAGAGGGACTCTCACCTGAGGAGTCAACACTACCAGACTGGCCTGTGAACATATTTATAGAGTATTTTCTTGATTACAAACTGAAGGAGGAAGGCCCATCTAACTTTTGGTGTTGCCATCTTTGGACAAGTGGGCCTGGGCTGTCTAAGTTGCTGTATATGAGCCTGGGAGCAAAGCAGTAAGCAATGCTTCTTCGTGGTTTCTGCTTCTTCAAGGTCTGGCTTTGAGTTCCTGCTTTGGCTTTTCTATATGATGGACTATAACCCATAACATGAAATAAGCACTTTCCTCCTCCTTTTGTATTTGCTCATGGTGTTTATAACAGCCATAGAAAAGCAAACAAGCACAATTGAAAATATATACAACATAGATGTATACAAAGGAAGAAAATGGCCTATTTATGTCCTTCCCCACTGTATCTTGATGTTTCTCATTTTTGTTTATTTAGTAAGTTGGTTTTTATTATTACAAATGCTCTAATATAAAACATATTCATGTTCATATTTGATAAAACTTATTCTTGCTTGTAAAAAAGTTACCTGGCTGAAAAATAGTATTTACTACATATGTTGATTGCTGCTATAAAATTGTCTTCCAAGACTGATGCAGTAGTTTAGGTTTTATTAATCTGTGAGGGTGATACCTGTTCCCCATGTCTTAAATAACACTTTCAACTCAAGAAATCTACAAAGACAAGTTCTTCCTCTCTTGTAAATGAAGCTAACCACACATACCAGAACAACCCTGGAGAAACATTTATTGAATGACTGTTGCTATTACTTGACGCTTTCAATATATGTGAATATGAATTACTATGGCTCTCACCTTGGGGTGTGCATTGATTAGAAAAGACAACATGCTCAATAAAATATCTCGCATGCAACTTGGGACTAGATAGGTCATGGGCCTAGCAGAAAACCAATACTATTATTCTGCTAAAGGAACATAACAATAGCATGATTCCTAATGACGTACCACTCTACCCACAAGTCAGTGTATCTGTCAGCAAACATCAGAAGAACTTATTCTTGCAGTAGATGGAAACTCACACAGAGACCCACCCCAAGACAAAGAAAGAATGGAAGACTCTGGAGTGCTCAGTCCAGATAAGATGTTTTCATCAAAGTTCTCCCCTCGAGGCTCACAGATCTATGCAGAAAAGGAAGCAGAAAGGTTGTAAGACCAAGAGCTGGTGGATGACTCCATGAAGGCTGTGTCTTCTAGACACAACAGGACTTGTGGCCATATTAACTTTGAGAGACTGTGACAGCATGAGCAGGACCTCCACAGGTTCAAGCCAGAAAGGGTCCCGGCACTGAGAAAGGGAAGTGGCCGGGGGAGTCCCATCCCTAAACAAGAAGCTATTTGCAATTGAGACCTGCTGGGAAAGGGAAAACCATTTTTCTCCAGTGGAATGCCATGGTGTATACCAACAGTACTCCACGGCACTCCCAATGCCCAGGAGTAACTGGCCAACACAAAGCAAACTCATGTTTTGTTTTGTTTGTGGACTTTGGTTTTGTTGCTTTTATTGTTGTTTCAGTGTGTTTGTTTGTTTGACTGCTTGATTGCTTTTCATTTGGGGCCTTGTTCATTTAAGAGAGGGAAAGAGAGAAAGAAAAAACAAAACTTGGGTGAGTAAGAAGGTGGAAAGGATCTGTAAGAGGGGAAAATATGATTAAAATATATAGAATTAAACATTTTTTTGAAATTTTTAATTTAAAAATCCAACTAATACAAAAATATACTTTCAGTGCAAGACAGAGTGTAGTGAATGACCTAGTCTGGTGAAAATCTGGTTCGTGAAAGGAGAAGCAGTTCTTTCTCAGTGAGATGCTCAGGGGATGCTTTATGGAAGAGCAGGTCAGTCTCTAGTGCTAGCCAAGACTGGAACCACATGACACAGAAAACACTGCGAACCACAAGTGCTAAACAGATGAGTGCCAGGCAGCTGTGCACACTGGCCAGGTGTTTTCTGGGGCTGGGAAGCATTAAAACCTGACCTGCAGCTTCATATTGACAAGGAAATGTTGAAAAGCCAACCCAAGGGTTTGACTCCCTGTCTGTTCACTGAGAATCCAGTCAGAGAAGTGTGTCGCCCTGAAATGCATCACTTGTTTCTCTTTATTACATAAAATCCTAAGACACTTAGAAGCTGGCACAGTTCTTGCAAGAGCCAAAGAAATTAGTTCTTCTCTCTGTGTTACCATGATATATTTTATATCTATGCTGAAATAGTAGACAAGAACAGTCTAAAACTGGTAAATATGGGAGAGTTGGGGCTTTTTTTTCTATTAATAAGCACAATCTAAGTATAGTCAATGTATCCCTCATCATATTGAATATATTCTAAGTATATACCAGTCCAATGTGAGGTTAAACTAACATGCTCAGTGTCATGGCAACTGCAGATCTTTGTTTAGGCCTTACCTATTTCCCTTAAATTTTTATTGGATTTAAAGGGACTTTGTAGGCCACCTGGCAGTGGGCAAAGAGACACCTTGTTGCTGGTGGTGTTATTATATCAGTCAGGGGGAGATCAGATGGCAGTCATTTGTTCATGCTAGCTTGATGCCTGATTTGATAGCCAAAATTATTTTATGCCTAGGACACATAAAAATGAAATCAAATCAAATCAAATCCAGTTATTGTGGCGTGAGAGGAGGAAGGAAGATAGAGAGCTGAGTTTCACCATTCCATGTGGTACAGGTGGGGAAAGACGCCCACAGACCTGCCCTCCAACCCACAGCACAGGTGGACCACAGACACACGGAGCCCCGCCTACCACCATGACACCCAGAGCCCCGCCTACCACCATGACACCCAGAGCCCCGCCTACCACCATGCAGTATGGCGAAGGAGAAGGAAGACAGAGACCTGGGTACTGCAATGCCATCCACAGACCTTTCCTCCTGCTCACGGACACCTGCTTAGATAAAGGATGTCACCAAGGGTCCCAACAGCTATGTGGCCAGCCTTCAGTGGGAGCCACCACAGTGAGAGTATGTGATGGACAGACGAGAAAGAAATAGAAGTGGAGCAGCTTGAGCATGATGAAGAGAGATGGAACTAGAGACTTGAGGGTGGAGAGGAGTAGCCTGGTGTGAGAGGCCAGCCCGGCCACCTGGAGCTATGGTGAGGTCCTAGCCCAAGCTGCTGCTGAGGCCCATGTCTGAGTTCTATGGCTATGCAGCAGCAGGGGTCAGTGTTGATGTCCATGGCTCATATTACCACTAGGAAATATGAGGATGTTCCTGGTTTGGCAGCTGCCATGGACCACATGGATGTCCAGGGGTTGTACAGAACTGGCCCTGTCTCTCGACAGCTGTGGTGCGCTGGAGAGCTGACCTTCTCTCTCACCAGTGGCAACACTCAGGAGAGCGGGCCCTGGCTCTTGCTGAGGCAGCACAGTGGAGCTGGCCCTGTTGGGCAGGGGTGTGGGTGAGCCAGCCCTGAGGGTGTGAGTGTGGAAGAGCTGACCGCACCACTCATCTACCATGGGATAAACTGGGCACAGAGGTGATGTGTCCACCTTACCCCCACAATGCCCCTCCCCACCCCTGGCAGTGAAGAAAGATGCCCACAGCAAAGCAATCCCTGCCCCTTACCAGATGCAGCGCTCGGGAGAGAGGGCCCTGCACCTTGTATGGATAGCTCAGCAGAGCTGACCATGGTGGTGGGGCACAGGTGAGCTGGCCCCAAGGGTGAGAACATAAGAGAGCTAGCCCCGCCACTCATTTGCCATGAGGTGGCATGGTATGGCAGTGATGTCCCCATCAGGGCCCTCACCACCTGTGACAGTCGGGAGAGCTGGCCTCAGGATCATGAAGGTGGGTGCGCTGGCCCTGTCCCTTGCTGGCTGCAGCACTCTGGAGAGTGGTCCCTGCCCCTTGCCTGGGCAGCAGTGGAGTTGGCCCCAACGGCAAAGACACTGATGAGCCAGCCCTGAGGGTGTAAAAGCTGAAGAGTTGGTCCGGCCCCTCTCGGACTGTAGCGCTTGAGAAAGTGGGTCCTGACTGACAGTGGAGCTGGCTCTGGAGGTATGGGGGTGTCTGAGCTGGCCCCAAGGGCTTCAGAGCAGGAGAGCTGACCCTGCCTCCTGCCAATGGTGCCACTGGGCGGTCTAACCAGAGCAGGGCTGGAGAGCTCCCCCTGGTGGTGTGGATAAGGGAGAGCTGACCCACTGACCAGTTCAGCTACCACCCCAAACCCAGACCTAGAGCTCTGCACTGGTACACTCTGAAATCCGTGTCATCTGAGAATGGTTGTGACACTTGAAAGGGCCAGTCCTGCTGATCCAAAGCTGCAGGACCTCCATGACACAAGACAACAACAGTGTAACTGGGAGGAGTCCCAGTAAGGACCCAATATTGATGGTGCCAAAGAAAACGGAGACCTTGGACCAGGACAATGACTCACTGCAGTGATCATTTGCAAGTGAAAGTGTATGGACAAAGGGATATACTGTAGGACACACCGTGACACACTAAAAATTCCAGGATGAGATGTTTTCTGTGCTTTGTGGGTTGCTGTTGTTATTGTTGTATGTATGTATGTGTTTTACTTTGGGGGGGGAGGTTGTAAGAGCAAAGAGCAGATATGAGGGGACAGGGAGGTGAGCAAGACTAGGGTGCCTGATGTGAAACTCACAAAGAATCAGTAAAAAGGTTTTTTTTTTAATTTTTAAAGAATAAAATCAGTCATGATCTTGATGGCTGACTCTTTGACCCCCCCCCATCCAAGCCGGGGAGTGACAGACTGGCTAGATCCCAGGGGAGGGCATTGCAGCCAGCCCTGAGGAGACAGGATGAGCTGGGTTTGGATGGAAAGGGAGGAGGTCCTCCCCTGTTGGTGGACTTGGAGGGGGCGGGGAGGAGGGAGATGAGGGAGGGAGTGGGAGGGTGGGAGGGAATGAGGGAGGAGGCTACGCCTGGGATGCAAAGTACCTAACCTGTGATTGATATAAAAATAAATAAATTAATAAAAAAACAAAAACAAAACAAAAAAAGAATAAAAAAGACTTTGTAGAGAGATGTCTCAGAGGTTATGAGCACTCACTGCAATTATGAGGACCAGAATCTAGACCTCATTATCCAGGCAACAGGCATCTCCCACTAACACCTGTAACCCCAAGTCCAAAGGATCTGATGCTCTCTTTGGGCTTCCATGAAGACAAAGGTTCACATATTCATATAGATTCATGCACTGGCACACACAACACACACACACAGTAAAAATACTTTCTCTCCTAAAAGCATGATGTTTTCCACTTGAAGATTAGCCAGAAAACTGAAGCATTCTTCTTCTAGATTTCCGTATAGTTTCAATTTTTCAAAGCCTGACCCACAGTGTTACCACAATCAAATGGCTTCTATCAAACAAAGACCACACTTTCCAATGAACAGCTTCCTCTGCTGAACTCACTCCTATTTCCTGCTTCATAGCTGAGCTTGTCCAGGATAATGTAATACTAAGAAAATATTAACTCTAGAAGAAATTAAGCCTTTTCTAAATGTATTTGGGCAATTATTCCCATTAGCTTAACAAATGATTGTCTCAGCTAAGGAACTGTTGCAATCACAGCTGAGAATCAAGATGGCTTTATCAAATTTACCCCGAAGAAGAATGGCGCCAGGGGGTGAAGGTCCCATGAATGTCAATGTGAGCAAACAGCTCCACAAATTCAGTCAATACTTCCTAGAAACGCAGGTAAACAGTTGTGTCCCTAAATTATAGAGAACTATGTCTAACTGGACCTTGGAGTTTACATCAACTATCCAACAAATATGTAGATGAGACCCAGGGACAGAGTCCTCTCCATTCTCACAGGATCACACAATCTCACAATATCCTTCTGTCTAACAGCATCTTCCTTCTCTAATTACTTATTAAAGAAGGTGTGGTTTTTTTTTCCTTCTTCTTCTATGAGAAGAGTCTAGTGCAGTCACAAGAAAGTGGGAGCTTGGGGAGGAGCTCAGGAGTTGCTGGTGAGACCTCAGAGTCAGACCTCCTAATAAGTGGGACCCATCCATGGTGAATGTGGTGCTGAATCCAGGTGCTGGTTTTGGATTAGGAGTTGTTTTCTCTCTTTCCTGCTTTAAAGGAAGAATGTGGCAGTTAGCCTTCAGTTCTGGTGTGGAAGTAGGGGCAGCCAACTCCAACTGCCAGCCTAGCTTTCAGGCTCCATAGTTTCTAAATGGAAAAAATAAGTCAAAGCAATGGCTTACGCTGAAACCATCCCAGTGGAATGATAGGACTATCTTAGAGTTTTATTGCTGTGAAGAGACACCATGACCAAGGTAACTCATTTATCTATTTATTTATCTATTTGTTTGTTTGTTTATTCATTTTACATACCAATCACAGCTTTCCCTCCCTCCTTTCCTCCCAGCCCCTCCCTTTTGCCTTCCCTCCCCCACATCCTCCCCTCCTCCTCAGAAAAGGGAAGGCCTCTCATGGATATCAACCCACTTTGACATATCAAGTTGCAGTGAGACTACATGAAGACTGAGCTGCACAACTGTAACATATGTGCAGAGGGCCTAGTTCCATCCCATGCATGCTCTCTGCTTGGCAGTTCAGTCTCTGTGAGCCCCTATGGGCCCAGGTTAGTTGATTCTGTAGGTTTTCTTGGAGTGTTCTTGACCTCTCTGGCTCCCTCAATCCTTCCTCCCCCCTCTCCTATCATTCTTCATCTGGTGGCAGCCTGAGCTTTGTCAGGTACTCCTCTAGGAAGCTCAGGCCTGTCAAGCATGAAACCAGAAGTGCATGCCGTGGGCACAAAAGGGTGCAGCGCAGGGCAAAAGGGCTCTGAAACCTGAGCCAGGTAGTAACGAAGGGCTGGCCTGGGTGAGTCTTCAAGTCTGGGTGGCTAATTCATGAGCAGCTGGTAATAGAGGATCACTCAGAGCTCCAAAACCAAGAGAGGAGAGGTAAGAGTCTGGTTTTGTCTGGGTGGACAAAATGACGGCTTCAAAAACAGCCAGCTGATTGCTCCCGCTGATGGGCGCTGTGGTGGACGAAGGGGCGCTAGAAAGACAATGGCAGCAATCCACTCTGACATCTCGGTGAATAGTGGAAGCTCAAAGCGGCCAGCAGCACATGGCTTTCTGACCAGAAGTCAAGACCAGGGAGTCCAGTGGCGCATTCTTCAGGGAGGAGGGGAGCCCTCCCTTCCCCAGAGTAAAATGATGAGTCTCAGAAGGTCATGGTGAAAAGATAATGACAGCCTGTTTATTTCATGTGAAATCAAGGACTTACAAACCTTGGGCGGTGGGAGGAGTTTCAAGGGTAAATGTGTTTGATTCCTTGGGGCTAGGAGTGCTAGGGATTCTTCATTTACATGCAATAGCACATAAGAGTGGGAATGTAGCACTTAATTATCCTATGGGTAGGGGAAGGACTCCAAGAATGCTTAAAAGTCATTGGATGAAAGCCAAGACACCAAGAAATCTCATTAGTATAGGGTGAGTGCTTCTAAGAATCCCCTGGTGTACACTGAATGGGATTCTTATCAGGAAAAGGTTGAGCCTGTGATTTTCCTGATGGTTATATGACTCTCCTTAGGGGACCTGGGGTTCCCCAGATTAGGTGGAGAGAGAACCCAGCTGAAAAAGCTAGTCTGTCATCTTGTATATAGCTCAGAGACTGTCCAGAAATGCCAGACTTAGACCTTAATAGCAGGGTCCCACACTCTTTCAAATGATTCCTCAAGTTCCAGCTAATGTTTGGCTATGGGTCTCTGCATCAGCTTCCATCAGTTGCTGGGGGAAGCCTCTCAGACAACAGTTATACAAGGCACCTGTCTCCAAGAATAGCAGAATATCATTAATAGTATCAGGGGTGGGCTCTCTCTCTGTGTCTGTCTGTCTGTCTATCTGTCTGTCTCTCAGCATTGGTCTCAAGCTGGGACAGTCATTGCTTGGTCATTCCCTCAATTTCTGCTCTATCTTTACCCCTGCACATTTGTAGGCAGAACAAATTGTGGGTTGCAAGTTTTGTGGCTGGGTTGGTGTTCCAACCCTACATAGGAAGTCTATTCTGTTTACTGGAAATGACCAGTTTAGGCTCCATAGCTTCCATTGGTAAGAGTTTTAGCTAAGGTCACCATCATAGAGTCCTGGGAATTTCCACTGTCCTAGGTTTCTAGCTCATTCCAGAGATGTCCTGATACTGATTCCAGCCCTCATTCCTAGTACTCCGTTCATCCTTCCCCCACTTGATCTTTCCTGCTAACCGTTCCCATCCCCTCCCCAAGCAAGACCTCAACATAAAACTGGATACACTAAATCTGATAGAAGAAGAAGTGAGGGAAAGTTTTGAACTAATTGGGAGAGGAGACAACTTCCTGAACAGAACACCAACAGCTCTGGCACTAAGATAACAGTTAATAAAGGTGACCTCATGAAACTGAAAGGTTTCTGTAAGGCAAAAGATATCATCAAAAGAAAAAAACAGCAGCCTACAGAATGGGGAAAGATCTTACTCAACACTACATCCAACAGAGGGCTAATATCCAAAATATATAAAGAACTCAAGAAATTAGATATCCTCAGGCTAGAGAGATGGCTCAGTGGTTAAAAGCACTGGTTGATCTTCCAGAGGAACCGGGTTCAATTCCCAGCAACCACATGGTGGTACACAATCACCAATAATGGCATCTGGTATCCATTTCTGGTGTGCAAATGTACATGAAGATACTCACATATGTAAAATACCTAAATAAATAAATGTTTAAAAAACCAAAATGAAATCAAATAAGTAAATAAAGTCTTAAAAAAAAGAAATTAGATATCAACAAACCAAATAACTCAATTTAAAAATGAGGTACAAAGCTAAACCAAGAATTCTCAACAGAAAAATCTCTAATGGCTGAGACGCAGTTAAAGAAATGTTCGGTGTCTTAGTCATCAGAGAAATGCAAATCAAAAAGACTTTGAGATTTCATCTAATACCCATCAGAATAGCTAAGATCAAAAACTCAAGTGACCTCACATGCTAGAAAGGATGAGGAATATGGAGAACACTTCTCCATTGCTGGTGGGAGTGCAAACTTATACAACCACTTTGGAAATCAATTTGTCAGTTTCTCAGAAAATTGGGACTAGTTCTACCTCAAGACCCCTCTATACTACTCCTGGGCATATACCCAAAGGATGCGGTAATGTGCTATGTTAATAGCAGCTTTATTTGTAATAGCCAGAAACTGGAAACAACCTAGATGTTTCTCAACCTAAGAATGAATAAAGAAAATGTGGTACATTTACACAATGGAATATTACTGATTTCTTAAAGGCAACTCTTTTAAAGAACAGCATTTAATTGGGGCTGGTTTATACTTTCAGAGGTTCAGTCCATTATTGTCATTGACAAGAAGCATGGCAGCATCCAGGCAGACATAGTGCTGGCCAAGGTGCTGAGAGTCCTACATCTTGATCTGCAGGCAGCCCAGAGGAGGAGACTGTCTACCACACTGGACACAGCTTGAGCATATATATAAGATCTGAAAGCCTGCCTTTGTGGGGCTGGGAAGCCATGTGACTAGGGAAAGTGGGGGAATCTGCCTGGAGCAAGAGTGAGGTTGAAGCATGTCCAAACTCTAAAAATCTCATCTTGAGACCAGGATGAATAAGACCGTTTCCTCCCTATGCGAGGTCTGCATGTACTCATGCACATAGCCTTAGAGTCCTCACCTCTGCCACCCTTGAGGTGGTCATGTCGCCAAACAGCCAGGTCACATCCAGCAAGCACCTGGAATTCCTCTTCATGCAAATAACAAATTCCCAGTACCTTGGCCCCAACCAATGATGTACATTCACCCAGAAGCCTCTACCTGCTGCTTGAAATTTTAAATAACCTTTGTTCTCATCAATTGAATGAGCTGTTTCACTGAAGCTATCTTCTGAGAAGGCTGTTCTCACACACTCACTGCTGACAGAAATTCTGCATTACACCCACCTGTCCCAGCTAAGCTTCCCTCCATCCAGTCCAACTCAGTGCGATACCCCAAGGGCAGAAGCGGAAATGGGACAGATCCATAGTGACACACTTCCTCCAACAAGGCCACACCTACTCCAGTAAGGCCACACCCCCTAATAGTGCCACTTCCTATGGGCCAAGCATTCAAACACATGAATCTATGGGGTCATGTCCATAGTGCATGACCTATCCAAACCACCACAGAAACTAGGTTTATTTCTCAGGAACACCGGAGTGCACTGGAGTGCTCTGGCGTCTGGTGACAGCGCCATCAGTAATACTTTCAGCTCCAGTCGCTGTGTTGAAAGCAAGCCTGTTTCTTCTGTATTTTCTCTCTAGAAATTGGAAGGAGATGGCCTTACAAAGAATAAATTAAAATGGGTATCTCAGTGCAAAGGCTTTGAAAAATAGGAAAGAAAAGAAAAGACATCTAATAGAGTAGAGAATGAGAGAAAACTCACACAGTCACAGTGTCTCCAGGCCATGGTGATTCTTCCCATGATCCCAAATCTCAGAAAAGCCATAGCAGGACCTCTGCTCCTAAAGGAAGCTAATTTCCAAGAAGCTCCCAGCACTTCAGGTTGCGTATGATCTGAGTATGCCTCAGAGGTGCACTACGTGTTGGGATATAGATCTTCAGTGCACTGGTGTCAAGGATGGTGTGGAATTTTAAGAGGTGAGCCATGGCAGGTGTTGCCTTCAAAGGGATTTGATTAATTCTTACAAAAGGGTTGTGAACAGCATGCCTTAACTCAAAGAAATCAATGTAGAGGTTCTTCAATAAACTAAAATGGAAGTGCCATAGATTCCAAAGGCACCTGAATACCCATGTGTGTGTGTGTGTGTGTGTGTGTCTGTGTGTGTGTGTGTTTGTTTGTTTGTTTTGGGTATATATGTGGTTTACTACTTACAGTAGCCAAGTCATGGGATTAGCCTACAGACCTGTCAACAGGTGAATGGTTAAATAAAGAGTGACATATGTACATAACACAGTATTACTAGTCCACAAAAAAGAATGAGATCATGTCATTTGTAGGTAGATGGACAGATGAAACTAGAAGTCATCACATTAAGCAAAGTAAGCCAGTCTCAGAAAGGCAAATACTTCCTGTTTCTCTCACATACAAAATCCAGGGTAGGGGTGGAGAATGGAAGAAGGGGAGTGTGGGAAAAGAAAAGGTGAGTCAGCAAGATGGCTCAGGAGGTAAAAGCACAGACTTGAAAGTCTGATGACCTGTGTTTAGTCCCTGGAACCTACACTGACTCCCAAAAGTTGTCTTCTGACCTTCATATACATGGAGTGATACTGTTCTCCCACTCTCTCTCTGTCTCTCTCGCGCGCGCGCACACACACGCTAATAATACATAAAATAAAATTTTAAAACAAAGGGTAAGGATACCAAGGGAATGAAGGAAGTATATGAGAATGTACATGTATGAAAATATCATTAAAAGTATTCTTTTGTACAATTACTATATACTAATAAAAAAAACAGAGAAAAACAAAGAGCAGACCTGGCCTCGCCAGCGCCTGTCTCGCCATTTGGTTTCTGCCTACTATACTCACTCTCACCTCTGTGATGACACCATCACCATCAACCTGATTCTAGTTATAGCCACGAAACAGAGATAAACCTCTTCCTTTGACTTACATGTTACCCATCCTCTGGTGTTTAGTCCAAGCAGTGAAATATGAGCTCACACAGCTGGCACGCTCAACTTCTGCTCTTAAACTCCTCAGCTGAGTAACAATGACCATAAACCCACACGGTGGTTGTCTGAATGAATGCTTCCTAGTGGGGCAACAGTGTCATCAGGAAGTGTGGGATGCTGTTGGAAAAAATAACCCCAGTCTCCAATTGCTCTTAATCGCTATTATGTCCTTTCTTCCTGCTTCCTGGAACCTGTATGAGGCCCTGGAGAAGATAAATAAATAAAACTATTTTTTGAGCAATAACAATAAGGCTTAAAGCACAGGAAGCCAAGAAGCCACTGGACAGACAAAAAAAATATGCTGGAGATGAGTGACAGAATTGAAATTAAACTGCAGACAATTTAAAGGTTTCGCCAAATGTTTAATTTGTTGTAAGTTGGGAAGAATTCTGGGTTTAGACGTGAGGGTGTTGTTTTTTTAATACATTGTCTTCACTGATTGAAAGGAATGTAATATTCTCAACAAAACAGAAAAAGCAAGTTTAGTATTAAATATGAACAGCTTAGGACTGTTGTGTATCTTTTAATGTCTGGGTTTCTGAGTTTCATCAAATGCCAGTTCCAGGCAGTCAGGTTGTTAGTAAATCCAAAAGTTCCTAGGTGTGCATCCATTCATGCCCAGCTGAGCCACCGTCAGCTGTGTGGACGCACCATTGACTTTGTGGTGATTCGTCTTGGGCAAGAGAAGTTGGTGTGTGCTGGCCTGGAAGGGAGGGAAGGGTACCAGCCTTCCGGTTGGAAAGGGATGCCCTTGTCACCATGCATTCCTCACTGCACAGACCTCTGAGAAGGAGACACAGGAAACTCCAAAGGGAAGCTGCTGCTGAGTTAGGGTCCCCACTCTGGACCCTGAGGAATTAAGGCTGGGAAGATAATGGATGCTTTGGTTTTCAATTTATTTCTATAGAAAAATAAATTATAACAAAGAGACAGAGAGGAGGTGTGCATTTCTATTGGACCCGCCTTAAAGTGGGTGGGCCATTTCCTTTTGGTGATCAGAGATGTGCATTTCGTTGGTTGTTTTTTTTTTGTTTTTGTTTTTAAGTATAAAATGTTAGTATCTTTATTATGGCATAATGCTGTACTTTATATGGTAACTCAAATTAACATAAAAACATTTTATGTACAACTGCAGAGAAACAATAAACAGTCAGCTAGAACATTAAAAATGCATTGTGATTCAAAACTCCAGAGTTCTGTGATAAACTGGAAACTATTTTCTCTGTAGAAAATAGTAAAAATGATAACATTTCTCAATAAGCCCATTTAAACCAAATAATAGCTGAATTACATACACATATAAATGTTGTTTAAATTCTAGGATCCAGAAAAAAAAAACAACTTACCTTCATGCTATGTTTTAGGTAAATTAAGTTGTGTAAATGAAATTCTTATTAATCTTCCCCCTCGCTGTTTGATTTATGGCAGATCGTTTTTCTACAGACTAACCCATCATTCAACTCCAGGGGACAGGCACAGCCTGGAGGAAATAGAAAATTCCGAGGACAGAGACTAGGAGGTAGCAACAAAGTAACAGATCCCCAAATAAAGGCCTTCAGCAGAATTTTAGCGTTTGGTTTGTGAGCCATGAAGGAGCTGTCACACGGTGGACCCTAATGCCCTTCCCCCTGTCAAAGACCCCAGTGCTTCCTTTCTTTTATAAATTTTTTGTTTATCATTTATTACAATTTATTCACTTTGTTTCTGTCTGTGGTCCCCTCCCTCTCCTCCCAATCTCTCCTTCCCTCTCCCTCTTCTCCTCCCATGCTTCTCCCCTAGTGCACTGATAGGAGAGGTCCTCCTCCCCTTCTATCTGACCCTAGCCTATCAGGTCTCATCACAAAACTTCCTTCCCTTTTGATCCTTTACTCGGTCTTCACTCCTTGCAGTGACGGGTTCCTGAATTGTTTCATCCAACCACCATCAACTGTCTTCATTTTGAAGAGGGATAGGAATTCGTTGCCTCCTCATTTCAACATACTGTCTAGAGTGACAAAGAGGTGTTGCTGCTTTTAGCTGCACACACTGAATATGGCATTTCAAGTATGTGTATGTTTTCTAATGATCAAATCAGGTTAATTTGCATATCTCCCAGATGCCCTTTAGAAGCTAGAAGGGAAGCTCCTTTATTGGGAGTCTTCTAAATAAGTGTTCGGGTATTTTATGAGTCAGCATAGTCACCAGGAAATCAAACAAGGGTGTCATAAGTGTGTGATTACAAGATCCTTTGCCTCAGGTCAAGAAGTGCTCTATAGCAGTTTATTTCCTTCTGAACCCATCTCACCTACTCCTTACATTACAGGATTAAAAAAAAAACTTGCTGCAATTTTACTTTATTGAACACTTTCAGAAGACTCAACCTTGGAACAGCTCAATTTCTAATCTTTAAAATTAGCTCTAAATCCTCTTAGCCAAATATTTCATGTTCAAAACTTTTAGCAAAAGTTTGATAAGGACGAAGTAACAAATGCAAAGCAGAGGTGAGCTAGAGAGAGAGATCAGATTTTATTGGCTACTCCAGAAAAAAAAATTCTTTCATACCAACAGGAATATTGAAAATAACTCAATCATTTTCCTATCTTTCCTCCCAATCCACTTATACTAAAAATGAACGCTCTTCCTTTAATGTGCCTGGGTCAAAAGTAAATCTCAACCACATGGAAAATGTTTTAGCCCTCTGTTAAAACAGGCTGAGGCATGGCCAGTGTCACGTTATGGCTGCTTTCAGAGGCTGCACAGTGTTAGCAGGCAAAACTACAGTACCCCCACTCCCCCAACCTATAAGTGGACGTTCTGGGAATTACCTCCCCAACACTTTTCCCCCCACCCCCTTATTTGTCCTTTCCTGTCTCCTTCAGAAAGACTGGGCAAATATTACTCTCCATTTTCAGAACAGGAGAGCCCCGTCACCAAGTTTTGAATAAAACACAGAAAAATGACACTTTTCAGACTCCACTGTCTGTGCATCACTGGGGAGCTTGTTAAGTGTGGATTCCTATGTATAACAGGACCTGGGATTTGCATTTTAATCAGTTGACAGAGGCAGAAGGTGCTGTGATCAGAGGATCATCATTTGAGCAGTAAAACCACAAAGGATTTCTGGCAAGGATGTCTCCCCGTGATTCCCACAGAGGCAGGCAGGCACAAGGAGAAGGCTATTTTCTCTTCATCTGCCTTTGAGAAGGCATTAAAGACAGAGAAGAGTGTGAGGTTTTGTCGGCCTTCTATTCAGAAGGGGCAAGGGCAGGATGTTGAGAACAGCAAAACAGAAGCTTAGGAAGTGACTGGACATGTGATGGTTTCGTTGTGATCTGAACTGATTTTTGGAACCTCCTTCTTCTACCTTACTTTAGTGGGAGAACAAATAGTCTGATTATGTTCTAACGGAAGTTAAGAATAGGGAGACGATAGCAGGGCAGCTGAGGCAGCTCCATGAGTGAAATCCTTGCCATAAAAGCAGAGGTTTTGCTTTTTTGTTGGTTGGTTTGTTTTGGTTTGGTTTTTTTTTTTTTTTTTTGCATGGGGGAAGGGTATTTGATTGGCTGTTTCTTTAAGCTGCCTAAGGTGGCAAGAGTTTGCAATTCTAGCTCTGAAAAGGAGGAGAAATGTAGATTCCTGAGGCTGTTGACCAATCAGTCTAGCCTATTTGGTGTGTTTTAGGTCAATGACAAAGTCTCTTTCCCACAAACAGAGTTTCTCTGGACAGGTCCAGAGAAAGCCAAGGTTATACTCTAGTCTCCATATGTATACATATGCATGTTTGTATGCATGCACAAGTGCCCGTTCGCATGTGTGTACGTGTGCATACACATGCACACAGAGGAGGGGGTTCTAATTCTCCCATTATAATGAATAACCTATATTTTAAGTATTTTTTCCAGAGATTTCTCTCCTATAAAATTTTAACAGTTCTCTAAGTTAAAGGAAATAGAATGACCAAAATTACATCTCCATGTAGGAGAGCCAAGGCTTTTTAAACAGGCTGAGAGAATGCGAGCTCTTAAGTAACACCAAGGAGAGCTGTGATTTCAGCACCACACTGACCTGAGAGGGATGTCAAGAGATTATATAATTACAGGACAGTGTCAAGGAGTTCCTGAGGAAATGCAGAGACCACTTTACTTGGCCTAAAGATTTGCCGAATGCCATCATTCACATTTGGCACAGTCTTCCTAAGAGGTGGCAAGCAGCAAGAACAAGCATCACAAGTTTGGACAGAGATGTATTGGTTTCTGACTATGACTGGCCACAGGACACACTGGCAGTACAGAGAGCAGCCAGCCCAGGGCAAGGTAACATGTGGTCCACACGATAGCTGAACGGGAGCCTTCTATATCCAAGTGACACAGGAACAGGAGAGGCCAAAGTAGACAGTGTGATGGAGTCCACGAGAAACTGCCTGAGCTGCCCCCGTGTGCCTACGTATGCAAATGAGCCCTAACTGCATGGGGCTGGAGTCGACTGAGGAAGAGCAGGGTAGTGAAGTTCCACCTAGGTAGCAATGGGAAAGTCATCATCCCTGCTGAGAAGTATGCTCGCTCCTATAAGCAGCCTCTCACCTCTGTAAGGAAGCCTAACAGACTCATTGGTTCCCCAGAGTGAACGTTGGTGGAATCACACCTCAGTTTGTTGCTAAGACCTTTGAGTGAAAGTTAGGTAGACTTTGCTCTTTCTCTCCCTGAGAGAATTTTAGCAACTCAGTATTTTCATGTCTCCTCTACACAGCATTCCATGTGTTCCATCTTCCCTCAACCCACACATTTCACTTATCTTATTTGTCTTAAACATAACACACAAGTTGCTGACTTTGCTATTTGTACTCAACATGGCCCAAGACACTTATTCATCCTATTCACTGATCTTGTTTTATTTTTGTCATAGTGGAATGTTCTCACATATTATACTGACCACGTGAAATGTATCTCTGAATATTTTCCCCAAATATATTGATCCAAAAACTGACCCTGGAATGACTTAAGAAAATTCCTGAGGGGCTGGAGAAATGGCCCAGTGGTTAAGAGCACTGTCTGCTCTTCCCACTGAGTTCAATTCCCAGCAACCACATGGTGGCTCACAACCAGCTATAATGATATCTGGTGTCCTCTTCTGGTATGCACATGAACATGAAGATAAAGTACTCATAAAAATAAAATATTAGAAAGGAAGGAAGGAAGGAAGGAAGAAAATTCTTGAGATGGATTGATAGATTGATGAAACTCACTGGACAAGCAAAGATTCACTAAGCCATCAACATACCTGTTTCTCTAGCCCAATGGGGCTGGCCAGATGGTTCCCTTTGTTAGATTCTCCTTGGCAATATATTTCTGTACAAATGAAACAGTACCTGGGATTCTCAGTGTAATAAAAAGATATGTATTACATAAGTCTAAAAGTGAGGCATTATGTGGTAATAACTTGCTTATTTAGAATTGCTCAGTATTCAGAAAAATAAAAAAGATAAATTAATTCTGGAAACCACAACTCACTTGTGTTTGTTACAAACAGAAGATATAGAGTTCCATGTTTAACACATTATTTCTGAAATCACCTAATTATCCATCAAACATCTCAGAGCGCTATAACTTTATACAACAATTCTCTAGTTAAAAAAAATATTAAATTGTCTCTTCCATTATACACTTCTTTTATAGTTATACACTATTTTTATATAATTATATATAATAGTTACACATTATTTTGAAAGTAGTTTTACATGCTGGTGAAGAAATGAATCATATAATGTGATATTGTATGGTGATATTTTGCTAAATACATTTGAAAGTTTACTTAAAACCATTATTTCCAAAAGTATGTAATTATTAAACACCAAAATGACTTGTACTTTTTCTAATACACTTTAAGATATCATTTGCATAACATTACGATTACAGTAACAGCAAGATAAAACATACTCTGTTGTTATAAAATAAATGCCTAAACCTTATTGATAGAAACTTCCTGTTTCTCTCCTTGACAGAAGGTAAAAGAAAATGGTAACATTTTTAAAAAGCAAAACTAGAATTCAACTCTAGAAGGAAGTGTGGGATGTTCTGTTTTATGTTAGATTTAAACTAATTTCCTTAATTTTTTAAATTGATACATTAGCTAGTCACCCAAACTTTCCAACCACTCCTGTTTTTTCACTGCTGTTTCTTCCTACTTTTACCTTCCTTCCTTTTCCCCTAAATTTACCTGCCTCATGTGTCACACTATAGGACTCCCAGTAAGTGGCTGGTTATCTAGCGGGACAAAATAACTCCATTCTAGTGTGGAACATAATCCACGCAAAGTTTCAAATTCATAACAGCTTAACATGAGAATATGTTAAACTTGAGATGAGAATCTCTGACTCTTAACGTACTTTTTGATTCTAACCTCAGTGAATTACATAAAAAAAATGGAGAACACCAAAAAATAAAGTATGCTAGAAGAGAATGCAGTTTTTCCCAGGTGAAATGACTTCTCCCACTATACAAGCCTGAAGTGAAAACAGATTCCTGTTCTATCTCCAGGTGAGGACACCCTATCACAAGTTCACACCAAAGCATCTCCTCATCGGCCTCCAGTTATTATCAGGTCAACTCCTTAAGGTTTTTAAGTTAGGACACAAAGTAATGAGTTCGAGAATGGCATTTGCATACACATATGTCATCACGCTTTGTTCTTATCTGCTCCATCCATCTCTAAATATTCTGTCCCATGTTCCTTCCTCCTTCTTGCTTGTCTCCTTATTTCCCCCCAAATAGTTCTCTCTTCTGCTTTCAAGTCACCTGTGTGCCATTGTGGGCTTCTTTTTCAATGTGTCTGTTGCATTTCCCTCTTTACTGACCTCAAGCAGCCTCACTAATCTGTGTAAGTCATCGAAAGCCGAGACCAAATGAAGGAACCACACTGTCACCGCTGAGAACACTGTCACAGTAAAATCTTGATGCTCCTACTTTATGTAGTTATTATAAGAAGAAAGCAATACACAGTGCTTGTGGGAAGAAACTAAACACCATGTTCACACATGAAATGAATTACTTAATTGTTGAGTTTTTTTTTTAATTATATCCCTCTACTCAGAGATCTATGTGAAAGAGGGGTTGGAAGACAGTAAGAGCCAGGGGTGGTGGGCGACCCTAGGGAAACAGCATTTCCAGACAAAACCAGTCAACTGCACGTGTGAACTCAGAGACGATGGCAGATTACACAAGATTTGCACACCTTCAAGTCAGACAAAATCCCAGCATAAAAGAGGGAAAGTGGGCACTAAGTCCCACCCTTGGCCAAGAAGTTGTTTTTTGTTTTGTTTTGTTTTGTTTTGTTTTGTTTTGTTTTGTTTTGTTTGTCTGCTATTGGGAGAGGGAAAGTTAGGTTTCTTCACTGGAGTGACAAGATGTGGACAGCACTCCGGCACAGCCCTCATCTCAGAAGTATTTGACCAACGCAAATAGGATTCTGCATTTTTGGAGGCTTTTTCTCCTGTTTTTGTTTTTTAAGGGAGAGAAAGAACATGAAGCTGGGTGGAGAGGGAGTGAGGGGGGATCTGGGAAGAGTTTGAGGATATGAAAGAATACAATATAAAAATACTACATGAAATTCTCAAAGAATACATGTTTTTACATTCAAAACAAAACTCAAAAACTCACACTCCATCTCACAGACATGTATAAATGTTACATATTGATTATTGACAAACGCAGGAATAGTTTTATTGTAATGTTTTTACAACTTTTTAGTTTATTTGCTGTATTTTATGGGACTGAGTGTTTGTCTGTATGTTTGTGTGCACACCGCAGGTGTGCTGGACACCTTCGGAGATCAGAACAGGGCGTCAGATCTCCTGGAACTAGAGTTGCATGTGGCTGTGAACTGAACTCAGGTCCTCTGCAAGAACAGAATTGCTGGGCCATCTATCTCTCTAGCCCTTCCCTGTAATGTCCAAATAGTTGCTACTTTGTTTTGTGGCTGTGACAAAATATCATGACCAAAAGCAACTTAAAGAAAATTTATTTGGCTTATGGCCCCAGAGGGCTAGAGAGCTCATCTGGGAGGGGAAGGCATGGCTTGGCAACAGGAGCAGGAGGCTGAAAGGCCGCATCTCAACAGTACACAGGAAGCAGAGAGAGCCAGCAGAAAATGGAGTGAGGGGAGAAATCCTCAAAGCCAGCGAGGTGCTTCTTCCAGCAAGACTGCATTTCCAAAAGCTTCCAGAGCCTCCTGGGAAAGCACCAACAACTGGGGACCCAATGGCTCAAATATATGAACCTATAGGGGACATTTCTCATAACATTGGAAAACACAGACAAGATCAAAGAAAATAAAGGTTCAGTAGAGAACACAGCGCACTTGGCACTCTCTGGAAGAAATCACCTAAGAAATCTGGAGACCGGTCAAAGGAAGCCCAGGAGCCTGTGACTTTGAGAAAGATCTGGATGTCTCAGAAGATGGTGTTTCTGAATGTCTCAGAAGATGGTGTTTCTGAAGGAGAGATTAAATAGGAAGTGGTAAGCACAGGAAGAAGAGGGCTCTGCGGGAACATTCAAAGGTAAAACACCCTGGAAAGACTTTCGAGCAGACATTGATGAGACTCCCCTTATCTCATTGCTTCTCTCAAAGGCAATGAACAGAAAATAAAGCACATTTAGAAGAACACAAGAGCAGAGGCAGAGTCTAAACTAAAGATATTCACAACAGTCTCTGTTTCATCAGTGGTACACAGACTTGCAGGAAACGGGAAAGGGAAGAAAAGGTAGCCACTGTTTCAATAGCAACAAATGATTTCTCAGTGATGTGGAATTATTCAGGTCACGCAGGCAATTCATAGCAGAGGACTGGGAGAAGAATTTCAATAGTCCACTTACCGGTGGTCAGTTAAGGTAAATGGCTATGCTGCAAAAGGGTAAGACAGAAACAGCATCAGGAAAAGGCAAGCACCCTCGAGATGTTTAAATCTGCTGTTCTAATGAGTCTTTGAGGAAAGAACTTGAGCCTAAAGTGATACAATTACAATGCTGCCATGAGTCCTTGGAATACCTTCAAAAGTCTAGCCTGAAGTATAACATCATCAATCACTCTCTTTAGAGCACCTATTTCTAAATTATATGTATTAAGTTTTGGTTCTTTAGTGATAACAGTGAGTTTTCCAACACTGTCAAATAATTTTTATCTCAGAACTTCCTAATTTCTCTATAATATTATTATATATTAATGGGCATTTATTTTTTGGTATGCTTCGTCAAATAATCACTGGGGCAGAAATAAATCACTGGTTTTATATTTTAAAAAGGCAAGATCTCAGGAATGCAAACTTGTACAACCACTCTGGAAATCAATTTGGCGCTTTCTTAGACAATTAGGAATAGTGATTCCTCAAGACCCAGCTATACCACTCTTAGGCATATATCCAAAAGATGCGCAAGTACACAACAAGGACATTTGCT
>CM053764.1:57802974-57823268 GCA_028658305.1 Pachyuromys duprasi
GGTTGGATGGAAGGGAAGGAGGTCCTCCCCTGTTGGTGGACTTGGAGGGGGCGGGGAGGAGGGAGAGAAGGGAGGGAGTGGAAGGGTAGGAAGGAATGAGGGAGGGGGCTACGCCTGGGATTCAAAGTACCTAACCTGTGATTGAGATAAAAATAAATAAATTAAAAAAAAAGAAAATAATACTGATGGCTGCATATTTTGCATCTTGAAAAAAAATTAAAACTATATCTTAATAACTTTCTTGGGTTTTGTTTTGTTTGAAACTTTTTGTTTCAAACTTTTGTTTATTTGAGTTTTGGTTGGAGGTGGAGGTGTGCGGGGTGGAGACAGAGTTCCCCTGGGTAGCCCTGGCTATTATGGTACTAGGTCTGTAGACCCAGCAGGCCTCAAACTCAGAGATTTCCCTCTTCCTCTCTCTCTCTTTCTCTGCCTCTCTCTGTGTCTCTGTGTGTGTGTGTGTGTGTCTCTCTCTCTCTGCTTCTGCTTCTTTCTCTGCTTTTCTCTCTCTGCCTCTCTCTCTCTGCTCTCTGCCCCCTCTCTCTGTCTCTCCGCCTCCCTCTTTCTCTGCCCCTCTGCCCCTCTGCCCTTCTGCCTCTCTGCCTCTGCCTCCCCAGTGCTGGTATTAAAGGTGTGGACCACCACACCCAGCTAGATTTCAGTAATTTTCAAGAACTTCTTAGAGATGGTACATCAGATGCTTGCTTTAAGTTCTGTTTCTCAAATCCCCAACCAAGAAGGGAGTGAGGAAGAGAGTTATATAAAAGGCATGATTGTTGCCCAAGGAAATCCAGTGTAGCATGCACAAAGCGACGAAAGAGAAGCATTGAGCAGCGTGATGTCTCACAAGGGCGTCTGCTGAGAGATCTTGTCTTCTGTATAGGACAGGGGAGCAATATTCAAGACATCTTAACAATATGACTACCTAAGAAAGACACACACAGTGACAACACAGGTTGACATGACAACGTGGGTGGGATGTCCCACAAGCCTCCACCCGTGGATGAAGAGCTAGGCAATTCATGACTGCTGAGAGGAAGCATCAACCTTTACCCTCGGATGAGCCTCACCTTTGGTTGTCCAATCTCAAGTGGTCTTTCCTAAAAATGTATGCATACAAGCAATGCTAAATGTATTTATGTACTTCTTTGTATGTATACATGTTAACAATATAATTAGAAAATAAAATAATTCTCCCTCTACAGAATAATATGTTAAAAATCTAAAATCCCTATGCAAAAATCTCAACACATATGCTTTAGAGAAAAAGTCTTAATCTAGTATCTTTATAAACCCAGGAAATGAACTGGAGAGACAGCTCATCAGAGCAGAAACTGCTTATATATGAGACCTGAGTTCAGTTTTCAGCATCCACACAAATATCAGGCACTGAGTTGCATGTCAGTTAAGCCCAGTACTGAAGAGATTGAGACAGATGGAGAGCTTCCCGGTCAAGGTCAACTAATCTCAGTAATCAGTAAGCTTCAGAGTCAGGGAAAGAGTCCAAAGCGGAGGGTTATTAGGAAAGTCACCCAAGATCAACCAACCTCTGGGTTGCACATGCATGTACACCCACACAAATCTGTGCACACAGAGAAGAACTTGTGCATGTGTGGGCACACACACACAGGGTTTGTTTTTTTAAAGAAGCTGTAAAGAAAGTTTTACTTGCATATTTATAGATGAGATACTGAAGGCTGCAGAAGACGATTTGACTTGCAAATAATAGCAGCCAAGGTAAGGTAAGATAAGAAGTGACACTAATAAATCAGTATTGTTTATTAAAACTTGCATAGGCACACACGTTAGTGGCTGCTAGCGATACAACAAGGGTTTAAAATCCTAGTTCAAATAGCTGATTTATTGTGTAAGAAGAAGCAAAACCTGGTATTTGTCTTTTCTTTTTATAATAATAACTTCTTTTGTAATAACTTCTTTTGAAACACAATATGAACACTAATGTCAATAAACATGTTTGTTTGTCCAGTAATGGGAATTTTAAGTGCCGCTGGAAGTCCTTTGTGTACTTGAATATGTATGCCTCTGTATATGAAAGTCATTGATTATATGAAGAATATAAGAAAACAAAAATGTGCTGCTGATAAAGTAAAATAATGTTTTATTTTTCTTACTGGAGATAAAGATTTATAAAGTATAGTTTAATCTCTTTATGAAAATAAAATTACATAAGTAGGATTTTAACTATAAAATTTCTCACTGCTTCATTGTTTATGACTCCAGCATGCACATAAATTTCCACAACAAAAATTGTCTTGAAATTTAGACACAGGTTCTTCTTCATTGAACCTCAGAGATTAAACCACTTGCAAACTAATTCAAGCACATTGTTTAATATATTAGTAGTAAAATAGATATTTTAAAAATAATTATATCATTTTTCCTTCCCTTTCTTCTCCCAGCCCCTCCAAGATCCCCCAAACTCTAAAATTGATAACTTCCTTTCCTAACATTATTGTTACATGTGTATGTATGTGTAGGTACATTTATGTGTATGTATATATATATATATATATATATGTACAAACATGTAACTACAACCAGCTAAGTTCATTTTTGTTGTTTGTGTGTATATGGTATACTGTTTTATATTGGATAACCAGTTAGGAGGATATCTTGGGAGAGACTTATTTTCCCTCTCTCATTAGTTGCCTGTAGTTCTTTGTATAGGGGTGGACCTCACAAGATGCCCTCTTCCACATTAGCATATCTACTTATAATATGGTTTTTCCGGTCTTGTTTATGCAACTTTTTCTAGGAGAGACAGCGTCACTGCAGACTTGCTAGTATTCTGGCTCTTACAATCTTTCTATGCCCTCTTCTGCAATGTTTTCCAAGCCATAGATGCAAAAATTGTACTGCGGATGTATCCACTGGAGCTGGTTTTCCCACAATCCTTTGATCTCCACTGTGTCCAGATGTGGTTTTTCAGTAATGGTCTCCATTTGCTGTAAAAAGAAGCTTCTTTGATGAGAAGTAAGAGCTACATTTATATCCATACAGATAAGATTTAAAATGTAATTATGAATATGCTAGTCTAGTAAAGTGGAGATGACAGATTCTCTCCTAAAATCCAGAACCTCATTGGTCCTGGGTACCAGGCATGATCCAATTAGACCTCTGTTGGTTACCACTAATACATGTGGTAGTCACTGTTGCATCTTTATAGATCTTTCATCATCTCATGTCATTGTTGTGGTTCGTAGATGTCACACCTAGGTAGGACTATTAATTGCTTCCTACCCCTCATAACTTGCATAGTATTTTTCAGTACCTTGAAAGCTATACCTCAGGAGGGAGGCTTTCAGGTTAGATCCAGGTTGAATACTCTAAGTCCTGTGCCCCAAATGTATAACTTCAGCGATAGGGACTTAACCTTCAACCTCTGAGAGGCAACCAATGGCAACAGTAATAATCTGTAATGTTTTGTGAGTCTCTTGAACTAACCTGACTCAAAAGGAAATTTCTTGTACTGAGCTGGTATTGGCTGGTACTGAGGTTTTTGATAGCCTAAGGTTATTGTGGGAAGTGTGGTCAACCCAAGTTTCATAACATCATTTAGGCATTTATATGTACTGTATACTATTTAAATAGTTATAAAATAATATCATTCCTTCAATCTGTATCAAACAACCTTGGTGTTGTGTGCCCCTTCTTCTCTTTCTGGTGCACACAGCAGGAATCCCAGTACTGGGAAGGCAGAGGTCAGAGGATCATGGGAAGTTCAACTGGTCTACATAGCACAACCCTGCCAAAAGAAAAAAGAAAAGAAAAGATGGAAAAAAGAGGGAGGGAGAGAAAGGGAGAGGGAGAAAGAGAGAAGGAAAGGGGGAGGCAGAGAGGGAGGGAGAAAAAGAAATTAGCTTATAGAATTTGGGCAAGGAGAGCTGAGGAGTTGTTAAAAGGCTGAAGTGAGAGAAAACGAATATCTAAAAGACAACAAGTTAGAAGCCCAATGCTTAAGTTTGAGTCTAAGTTCAAAGACCAACACCCTAGCTCAAGGCCATGAGGTGCCAAGCTCCCTCTGAGAGCACCTTTTTTATGTACTTGTGTCTTCGAGTCATGATGAGGTGATGCTCAAGTTCATCTCAGAAGGCAATCTACTTCACCTAGCCTCCCACGTTCAAATTCTCAAACTCATCCAGAAATGTCCTCATCGACACCCAGGACAGTGTTGAAACAAATGTCTTGCTATCCAATGGCCCAGCTGGCTGATACAATTAACCCTTACAGGTACTTGAGAGAGAAGTGACATTATCTTTATAATTCGACTCCACAATCTGTCACTGAGAAATCAAAAATAGCTTCTGTTTATTAAAACATCTGCTAGTGCTTAAGGTATAGTGAGGAAGGAATATAGATAAGCATGTGATACTTTGCTGATGGACATATTGTTCTTTTCCTAACATTAACATAAAAAGTGATGAAAATGTCAAAGGCTGGCTTTGACTATAACAGTGAAGAATACTAAAAGAAGGATGACTGAAGTCACCGTCCCTTGTTTGAAATCCTGCAATTGAGTTGGCTGGCAAAGTCAAGACCCTAAGGATCAAGTGTTACCATTAACTTTGTCAAAGAAATCCCCAGTGAACAGTGAAAGGCAAGCCTGCTGGCAAGAAAATGAACTATTTCTGAGTGGGTTGATTCGAAGTTGAGTTTGGGTAATGGACCAAATTGTTTCGGAATTTAAAAAAATTCATGTTCAGTTATGAAAACATCAGGGACAAGGTATAATGGCAAAGGTCTCCAGTAAGCTTTACTGATATTTTTTAACTTTCATGTACACTGCTCCATTTGTGGCAAACCTTTTGACTGATTTGTGAAACTAAAATTAAAAGTGTGTGACGAATCTTGATGATATGCTGAGGTAATCTTTTTGTGCACTATGTAAAAATTGTCTTTGTATATTCAAATACTCATTTCTGTGCCAGCAGAGAGCAGAGCACAGACTTGATTTTGGTATTGTTAAGCATCACCTGTCTCAAAGTTTTGTAAACACTCCCTTTAACATCCTCTGACTGGTTTAATAAAAAGCTGAACTGCCTAAAACAAGAGCAGGAGAGAATAGGCAGGACTTCTGGAGAGATAGGAACTCTAGGAAGGAATCTGAGGTGAGGGAGGGTCATCAGTCAGACACGGAAGAAAAAACGTGTTCTGAGACTAAGGTACTGAGGAGAGGTCATGGGCCATGTTTTAGGTCATAGGCCAGGCTGGGATTGTCAGGTTAGAATAGCTGAGAATCTGCCCAGCAGTACCTAAGTTTAAAATAAATATAATAAGTCTCTGTGTCCAAAGAAAGCTGGCAGTCCAAAGAAAGTTCCATTTTAGTGATAAGCTAATAAAGCAAGCACACTCTCACCCTTTACCTTCAATTTTTATTTTTTCATGATGTGCCATCTGTCTTTACAGATGTGTGTGTGACATTCATTTCTTTCTGGATGATAGAAAGAAAACAATTTCCTATCAGTGGAAAAACATGAATAGCAAGGAATTGAGGGTTTTGGTAACTAAAAAGACAAAAAGGCAATATATTTAGCTTTAGGAAATCAAAATTATCCTCTTATATGATCTTAGAAATACAGATATTTTTAAAAATCCTGTTTTCTTCTCACATGGCAGAGAGCGCCTGCTGGACAAAAATTGAATTTAGACTATTTTGTAAGGAGTTGTAGTGGCTATTTTTTTTTTTTGAAATGTTCTGGAAAACTCTAAGCTGATCTTTTTTAACAGTTACATAATCTTTACAACCACACTGAAAAATATGAGTGTGTTGTTATAGGAAATTAGGAAGCGCTTCTGAAAGGAGCAGGTGACGTCCTGAGTGAATATGCGTTGTTGACATGAACGCTTCTGGCCCATGGAAATGGCAAATATTTTTTTCAGATGAGGCTCAAAGGAATGCCAAAGCCTTCCTCTGATCCAAGTATGAGTGTTAGTGTTAACAATTAACCCTAACATCCACAACTTTCTCTTCCTGGATGAGAGCTCCCCTACAAAGTCTGGCCACGGAGACTGCACAACTCCTCTTCCTTGTGCTGTATGAAGTAAACACCTGAGGTTCTGGGCTGTGTGGTAAGTGCCCTCCATGAGAGAAAGTGCAGCCCATTGAACTGCGGCTTCTCTCTACGTGTGTCTGTCGTTTCCTCATTGGCTGTCACTCCACTTCTTCGCCCCTGCATCACTGAGACCAAGCCATGCAGAAAGGACATGGCAAGCGTCATTTCATAAGATTAGTATGCAGCAAAATTAAGGTTAAGCCTGGCCCATTTGCTTCCGAAGTTACTACATGGAATTCACTCTACTATGTGAATATCTAAGCTACAAATTTATTAGAACTTTGAGGTTCATTCTAAAAGCGTGCATAATTCTTCAAACATTAACTGACTTGTTTTTCAAAACAGGGTTTCTCTGTGTAGCCTTGGTAGTCTTGGACTTGCTTTGTAGACCAGGATGGCCTCGAATTCACAGTGATCTGCCTGTCTCTGCCTCCCTGAGTGCTGGGATTACAGGTGCGCGCCACCGTGCCTGGCACCTGACAATTCTTTGTAGGAAAAAACCCACTGTGAACTTTGCTTCAGCAAACAGGTGACATTCCTGTTGTGAGGAAAGACTTTCAAGAAACTCTAAGAAATATACAGGGTCAAAATGACAAAAACCTAGACATACCTAAAAAGATAGAACCTTAATTAAGACCATGTCTCCATCAGACTATTCTGTTGGCAAGTCTGTGGAGGTATTTTCTTTATTAATAATTGATTTGGAGGGCCCATCCCGCTGTGGGAAGCGCCACCGTGAGCAAGTGGTCCCGGAATGTATAAAAAGCTACTGAGCTAGACCAAGCCACGGCTTTCTGAGGAACAACCTGCTGGCCAAAGACAAAAAGCAGGTCGAGCAAGCCATGGAGAGCAAATCACTAAGTGCAGTTTCTCCACGGTCTCTGCTTCAGCTTCTGCCTTCAGGTTCCTGTTTTGACTTGCTACCCTGACTTCTCTTGATGAGGAACTGCAACCTGCTATGTGAGATAAACCCTTTCCTCCTCAAGTTTTTATTTTTTATTTTATTTTATGTAGATGTTATGCCTTCCTCTATGTGTTTGTGCCATGTGTATGCCCCAGGTTGCTTTGGGTCGTGGTCTTTATCACAGCAATAGAAAGTACATTGAGCTGGGCATGGTGGCGCACACCTTTAATCCCAGCACTTATAAGGCAGAGGCGCATGAATCTCTGTGTGTTCAAGCCTAACCTGGTCTACCAAGCGAGTTCCAGGAGAGCTAGGAGTATGCACAGAGAAAGTGTCTCAAAAACCATAAAACAAATGGAGGGAGAGTGGGACCAGGAGGAGACAAGGGAAGGGGCTACAATGGAGATGTAAAATGAATACATTTAAAAATATAAATTCAAATTTTAAAAAATAAGGTGAGAAAAAGAAGAGCTAGTGAAAGCATTGTGGGTGCTTCCCTGCCTTGTTCACCTGGGAAAACTCTGGATAATTATGAATGCATAATTTTCACTCTTCAAAGAGTTTCCATCTGGATGATAAAGTATGTGGTCTCCCTATGCACAGGAAGAAACAGCTGGATACAATCATTTGCCAGAGAAAGGCTAAGTGTCTCCCTGTTGCATATTAATTAAATGCACTGTATATTCGAAAAAACAAAGTACACCAGCCCAGTGTGACCTCCTTTTGACTTGGTTCCATTCCCAAAGACCATGTCACCAAGAAGCATCCCATTCATGGGTACTCACAGCTTGTACCTGTCTGAAGGCTACAATAACCAATTAAACCTACAGAAATGGAGAACATATGGGTTGCCACCACAAAACAGTGTGGGCCTGAGCAGCAGCGGAGGAGCTCTGCAGCAGGTGAAGGTTCAGAAATGCTCCCATGCAGATGGCTGAGACACTGGATAGACGGGGCACAGGTCAGGCTATGAGGAAATAGGGATCATCTGGGCTGACTCTGCAGTCCTAGTTTTCCGCACTCCAGAGGACAGAATCTTGGACTCTATTCTCCTAACCTGCATTCCCAAAAGTCATCATACTGATACTTCTTTAAACTCCCATTCATTCCACCAATCCAAATCTCATTTACGTAATTTATGACAACCTGTCTTATTAGATTTCTTAGTTGTCATATCTCTTCAGTAATCCTCCAAGGCAGTGAGATTAGATGGCACACCTAATAATTCTCTGCTATCCCATGACAGCAACAAGGCTGGCGCTGTCCATTTAGGGAGTATTTATTGCACATGCAATATTTATTAGAGGAAATAAATCTTGTTTTGTCCTGAGAGAGGGTGACAAAGATGTTCCCACATTGCCACTGCACAACTGGTCGATCAAGTGGCCTGGAGCTTAATTTGTGTGTCCAAATCAAACCCCTGCATTTGGACACCCAAGTAGTCTTACGCTTTGAATTTATAACCTGTGTAATATAAACTTTGACTGACATCTGCTTTCTACAAACATGATTGATTGATTGATTGATTGATTTTAATTATGTATAAGGGGGTGTGTGAGAACGCAGATGCCAACAGAGGTCTAGGGTACCCTGGAGCTGTTACAGACAGTTGTAAGCCACCCAATGTGAGTGCTGGGAACTGCACTCTGTTCTCTGCAAAAACTGTGTGTGCCCTTAACTGCTGAGGGACACCTATCCAGCCCCTACGGAAGGGACGGTAGTTACCCAGTGTGAGGAATTTATAGAATGTAGACCCAGAAAGTGCAAGAAGCTTTGTGAGAAAAGTGGCAACTTTGTGGTGCAAGCACAGCCCAAGACACTGCTCTATGGCAGTACCTCAGAGGAAAAGCCCTGTGACGGGCAGATGGGCCCCTCAAGTGGCCTTGAAGCCGGGCTTCCTCTGTGAATGAACAGACCACCTGATTGCAGAAATCTGTGAAGTCAGACCTGAATACAGCCCAGCTACTTAGCAGAGTTCTGCATAAACTAATTTATAGTCACGATCTGAAGCTAACAAGGTGGTTAGCTCATAGCACTTCAAGCAGCGAAATTGCTTTTTTAACAGCAATTATAAAAGTGCTAACAAGAAGCTAAAGGTTTGGAGAATCAATGAGCTTCTTTTACTCCCTGAGTTATTGTAGATTTTCCTTCTTGAATTCTAATTTTCTGCTCTAAATGAAGAAAATACTTCCTTTCAGTGCACTGGATTTTTTAAAAGGTATATTTTTGTATGTTCTAAGTCTTCTTTAAAAACAGTACTTTCTCCTTCCCATTGAATGCACATAAATAGAAAAATCACATTTTTAAATAATTGCAAGGGAAATTTTTCTATAGATGGTACGTGATAAAGTGCTTATTAGCTATAATTAAGTAAAAATTAAGGGAGAAATCATAAAAGCCTCAATTTACTCAGATAAAAAACACTTTTCATCATCCAAGTTCCTATGCAGCTAATTGGAGGGTGCTATGGAACAGAAGCAAAAGCTCTGCTTTCATCACAGCCAAATCCTTGGTCCTTTCTGCCTCTAGTTTTAGGATTCAGATGTACAAATTGCATGCAAAATAGATTCCCAATTAATCTTGTCTACAATTGCGTCAGAGAAATACCTTGCCAATTACAATTGTTCTTATGAAATAAACTTAAAGATTTCCTGCTGGGTACAGGATTTATCTGCAATTTAAAATGGATCATCTAAATGTTTTAAAACACTCTCCAAAAGGATGACATTTTTATAATCAACTTAGAAAATAAACAGGCACCTAGTCTCCAAGTAATTACTTTGTTGTTGTTTGTTTTCTGTTTTGTTTTGTTGTTGGAAACAAGCTGTTGCTATGTGGCCCTGGCTGGCCTTGGAACCCAATGTATAGACTAGGTTAACCTCAAATTTGCCATAATCCTCCCGAGTCTACTTCCTGGGTGCTGGGGTTAGGGGTTTACACCATCATGCCAGTGCAGGAGTTCTCTTTAATATGGCTCACCTATTGTTTAAACTGACTCACGTTGAAAATGTAATGAGAGACGAACCAGCAACAAGTACCAAAACTGTGAAATATCAGGAAGAGAACCCCCATGTGTTTGATTTTCATTTTTATGGGGTTATTGGGGGGGTTCTTGCTCTTTTCGTTGTTGTTTCATATTTTGTTTTGTCTTTTAAGAGAGAGAAAGAATGAGAATGACAGAAAGAACAACATGAATTTGGATGAGTAGGGAGGTGGGAAAGACCTTGGAGCATTTGGAGGAAGGAAAAAAAACACAATCAAAATATATTGTATGAAAAATTTTGAAACAAAATAATTGTTTTTTAATAATCTACTTATTTTTACTTTATAGGCATTGTTTTTTCTGCATGTATGTCTGTGTGAGGATGTTGGATCCCCTGGCACCGAAATTACAATTGTGAGCTGCCGTGGGGGGGTTGCTAAGAATTAAGGCCGGAGCCCCTAGAAAAGAAGCCAGTGCTCTTAACCAGTAAGCCAGCTCTGTAGCTGCGACAAAAGAATTTTCTTTAAGCTGCACATGCCTTTCACTGGCCAGTAAGGAAAAAGCCATTACGGGCTCATTTTACTTTAAAAAAAATTTTTTTAATTAAAATAAAATTACATCATTTGCCCCTTTGCTTTCCTCCTTCCAACCTTTCCCACGAATTCTCCCTTGCACTTTCTCAAATTCCTGTCTCTATTTCTTTTATTGTGTGTGAGTCTAAATATGTAAAAGCAGCCCAATCATATATATAAAATTGCACACACACACATATGAATTCCAATTCACTTGGAATTGGAAATTGCTCTTCCTTGGAGAAAACCATTTCTTCTACTCTCAGCATCCCTGTCGTTCTTTGTCTAGGGTTGAGGGCCCTGAGATTCTTCTCCTTCCACATTAGCATGTCCTTTACTATCCTCGTTGTTAGGCCTTGTTTGCATAGGCAGCCATGTTGGTGAGATTTCGTGGATATAGCTTCTCTAATTTTCTAGGAGACGAAATTTCACAAACTTTCTGTTCCTTTGGTTCCTTACAGTCTTCCTTGACCACTCTTTCTGCTGTTACCTTTGAGCCTTGGGTACAGGAGTTTGTGTTACAAATGCATCAGTTGGGGCTGGACATGTTATAATTACTTGCTCTCTGCATCATTTTACTTTTTTTGAAATATTTTCTAGAGGTTATGAATTCCATTGAAAATAACTAATTCTATTGAAGGAGTCAGACTTCAGCAATACACTTAAAAGAAAATTCAAAGAATCCAGATGTGAACAATTAAGAACAGAAAACCTGAAGAGTTTCTGTGATAACGCCCATAGTATGTCACTATTAGTACAAACTAGAGCATCCTCCCTGGAAAGGACATTGTTTTTACAAAGCTACCAAAAAAAAGCCACTTCATATTCACCCAAGATCAAGGAGAAACAAGTAAAAGTGGTTATGGATATCCCGATTACTGTGATTCTTGAATCTAAGATTCCCATAATGCACAGTAGAATTGAAGGTCTATGATATGCTTCTGAAGATTCTCAGACGGGAGTAAGGAGATCCTGGGTCAGCCAGGGGCATTCGTGGTAATCCTGTAAGAGGAGGACCCAGGGGCTGGAGAGATGGCTCAGAGGTTAAGAGCACTGGCTGCTCTTCCAGAGGTCCTGAGTTCAATTCCCAGCAATCACATGGTGGCTTACAGCCATCCACAATAAGATCTAGTGTCTTCTTCTGACATGCAGGAGTACATGCAGACAGAACATTGTATACATAATAAGTAAATAAAATATTTTTTTTAAAAAGAGGAGGAACCAACAACAAGAAAGCCATAGGCAAGGCAAAGGGGTCTGAGTGAGATTTCTCTAAAGGAATAGGATCAAGAAAATAGATACATATTAAACATGGATTTATTATATTGCATGTTGCTATGCAATCAAATGTCTGTTATCTTACATCCCTGGAAAGCCACTTTATCTGTGTTTTAGGCTTGACTGCTGAAGAATACTTAAGGTTGTTCTCCAAACGCTGCTTAGAATCTTTCCCAAAGCTCATTATTAGTGTTCTATAGAAATAAGTATTCGCTGTGGTAGAAAGTCATAAATTTAGTTCCTCCAAGAAACTACTTTGAGTTATAACAACAAAATCTAAAACCACAGGGATCAGGGGTACAAGCTTGTCTATGACCTTTACTTCTGCAGCAACACCTTTTGCACTTGGGCTGCTAAGGCCTTGCTGCAGTGAGAATTTGTTTGAAGTAACTGGGGCACAAGTCAGGATCAAGATTAGCAGTACTGACTTCTGTGTAAGAAGTTAAAGATTAACATATTGTGAAAATTGATCTGAAACTGGTCTTAAGGAATTAAAAATAAATAAATCTGGGGAGTTAGAAATGAGAGCTAAATTAATTTAATTATATATATATAAAGATCAAGGGCTTCTGATGAATCCTTAAGCAGGCTTCCCTCAATTAAATGAAACAGCAAATCACAGCTGTACAGACTAAATATCTAGGCCCAAAATCATCATGTTCCTTATCTGGGATATTAAATTGGGAGTCCCAGATCTGCCATTTGTTGAAAATAAAACCATACTGCAGATGTGAAAGGAAATACAAAAGACTGATATAGCTCTGCAATTTACACTATTACTTTTTCCTGTAATTTTGCCTTTAATATGTTTCAACTACGCATCTGTCGAAAGTTACTTTGTATCCTATGGTAGTATAAAAGGGACTAGTTCATTTAAAAGCAAGATATCGGAAACAGGCTACATGACACTTTGAAGCAATCTTAGAAATCACAGTTTTCATAGATTCTTGCTGTACTTAAATCTGGATAATCAACCATGAATGTCATTTCTTGCTTATATTTTAGTCAAATAATCTACATTGAGCCTGGTGAGATTTCAGATTTTCTGACTGAGGCAGCTCCCATACTGTATGTCAAGGTACTGGTACCGCAAACATGTGGTGGGACAGGAGGAGATGGGCATGGGGGGTTAGAGTAGGCAGCTCTCCTCAGACTCTAGAAAGCCTTCATGAAAATGACTGTTTCAGATTTTCTTTAAGGGGAAAAAAAGACTGGAGTCTTGAGAAACAAGGCTATTCTGAGGAAACAACAAAAATGTCATCCTACAGTTGGGTACAAAAAGGATTCAGTAGGAAGTAGGCTAGAGAAAGGAAGCTAAGAGGAAGAGAAGAAAGAAGAGAAAAGAAAAACCAACAAAAGGGTGGAGGGCAAAGAGGGGTTTGAGAGATGGCAGAGCCGTCAAGAGCACACATTGCTCTTGTGGGGTAGGATGGCTTACAACCAACCTGATGCCCTCTTCTGGCTGCTGTGGGCATTGCACTCATGATGCAACACCCAGAGTGAGAAAGAGAGACAGAGAGAACTAAAAATAAATTTTAATGGGAATATAGGAATGATGTAAATACAGCATTCCAAATGCCTGAATGATGGAACCTTGGAAGACTGTCTCTTCATTGATGGGTCATCTACTTCAGAATATCCTTATTCCAGTCACTATTATGCCTTAAATAAGACAAAAAGGTATAAAAACAAGAGGTTGTCCTTGAGGCTTGCTGTAACAACACTAAGCAATTTTTAATTAAATTGTTATTTTTTATATTAGTTACAGTTTATTCACTTTGTATCCCAGCTGTAGCCCCCTCTCTCATTCCCTCCCAACCCCACTCTCCCTCCCTCATTTCCTCTCTGTCCCTCTCTAAATCCACTGATAGGTCTAAGTCCACTGATAGGGGAGGTCTCCTCCCCTTCCATCTGATCCTAGCTTATCACATCTCTTCAGGACTGGCTGCAGTGTCCTCCTCTGTGCCTAGCAAGGCTGATCCTCCCTTGGTGGGGGAGGGGGGTGTCAAAGAGACAGTCCCTGTTCCCTTTACTAGGGAACCCACTTGGATACTGAGCTGCCATGGACTATGTCTGAGCAGGAGTTCTAGGTTATATCCATGCATGGTAATTGGTTGGAGATACAGTCTCAGAAAAGACCCCTGTGCCCAGACCAGATACATTTGGTCATTGTGGAGCTCCTGTCCTCTCCAGGTCATACTAACTCGCCCTTTTTTTCATATGATTCACTGGTGGGAATGTAAACTTGTACAACCACTATGAAAATCAATCTGGAGCTTTCTCAGAAAATTAGAAATAGTGTTTCCCAAGATCCAGCTATACCACTCCTAGGAATATATCTAAAAGATGTTCAAGTACACAACAAGGACATTTGCTCAACCATGTTTATAGCAGCCTTATTCATAATAGGCAGAACCGGGAAACAACCCAGATATCCATCAACGGAGGAATGGATACAGAAATTGTGGTACTTTTACACAATAGAATACTACTCAGCAATTAAAAAGGAGGAAATCATGAAATTTGCAGGCAAATGGTGGGATCTAGAAAAGGTCATCGTGAGTGAGGTATCCCAGAAGTAGAAAGACACACACAGTATATACTCACTCATAAGTGGATGTTAGACATAGAATACAGGATAAACATACTAAAATTTGTACACCTAAAGGATATAAACAAGAAAGAGGACCCAGGTAAGATGATCAAGCTTCAGTTACAAAGACAAATGGGATGGAAGTAGAAGAAAACAAGTAACAGGACAGGAGCCTACCACAGAGGGCCTCTGAAAGACTCTACCAAGCAGTGTATCAAAGCAGATGCTGAGACTCATAACCAAACCTTGGGCAGAATGCAGCAATTTTTTTTTAACCATGAAGATAGTCTAGTTCAGTTCCAAAAAGTGAAACTACAAATTTTAGTAAGTATGAAAGAAATATAAGCCAGGATTTGTAATCAAATAAGAAAAGGAAGCTAGTGACATAATATGTTCTTTATACAATAGTGCAGTAATATTGCATTACAAATACAATATTACAAATGCAAAATTGTATTACGAGTACAATAGCAAGACAAAGCTTTTCTTCAAAAAAATTAAACATAATGTAAAGGGTGAGGAAAATAAATCATTCTATCTTTTTTGCTTTTTCTTAAATGTGTAAGGAGAAATGAGAAGGCTAAGAAGATGTGTCGAAACATTGTTTCGTGTCTGGATGGCACTTCAAAAAGTAAAATAGCAGCTGTTGGTATCAGTCTCCAGTTCCCACGTTCCAGATAATTCCAGAAAGTAGATGTTAAAAAGTTATACTGAAATTAAAATGTCATAAAGCGCATTCGATACAAAGGCCTGGCTGCAGGAGCATCAAGAACACATCACATCATCTGACATGTGTGATATGCTGGAGAGGGGCAGGGTGTGAATTAGGGCAATGCAGATGGAGGTGAGGAGGATGGTGGACACAAACACATTAGGAAGATGGGGCTGGATGGTTTAATGGTTGCTTGTAAGTAGGACTCAAGGGGAGACAGAGGTATCAAAGCCGTTTCCAAATCTCAACTTGATTTATAACCAAAAAGATGCTGTTAAAAATTCTTAGTCACTTTTGTCACTTCCGTTCAGAACTTTTCAGTTGTTGCCTTACTCACTCAAATCCCTGATGCAAACTCCTAACCTCCCCCTTCATTCTAACCAATCACAGGGACACCATGATTAGTCTTCAAGAATACCAAGTTCTGGGGATCAAATGGCTCATTTCCTTAAGGCATCTTGGGAAGGGTTCAGCCTCAGGTGAAAAGGAAAGGACCTTTAAGATGTGGAATTAATGATGGGTCATTAGAGACATTGCCACCCTTCATAGCACTCATGAAAAAGAACTGTTATAAAATCCAGGGCCTGGGGCAGAATGTCCTAAAATAGTTGTTTGTAAGTAATTCTGTTAATTTAGGAGGGGGGGAAACAATCTTTAAAATGAACAATTTTGTCAAATAAGTAAACTGGGCTGAAGCTGACCCCTTGCATCACCTAAACTGAGTCCCATACACACTCCTGAGTCAGACTCTTTTTCTTCCACACACTCCCATCTATGATGCTTGAGTCATATCTCTGAGCCTCTGGGGGTCTGAGCTGAATAAACCTCTTTCCTTATGAACACCTGACATGGGGATTCCTACTATGTTTCTCATAGTTCTCATCCCATTCCACTAAACACATTATTCACTCCTGTACATTATTTTTTATGGTCTTTCTGGGGTTGAGAATAGAAGTATGATTTGGAAGACAAGATAAATAGCTAACTGTTTACCTGGATGAAATTGTAACGTTGATGAGTATATACATAACAATATTTAGGGTGATAGTTCTGTCAACTTGACATAATCTAGAATCACTTGGGATAGAAGTCTCAGTGAAGGATTGTCTAGATTACCTTGACCTTTGGGCATGATTCTGTGGAGGGATGGGTATCTGATTATTGTAATTAAGGTGAGAAGACCCACCTAATTGTGAGAGCCACCATGTCCTTAGGAGGGGGAGTCAGAGCTGCAGAAGAGTAGAAAAAGAGATCCCCAGCATGTGTGCATTAATGTTTTCCTCTTTGCTCTCAACTGTGAGCATAATGTGTTCAGTTGTTTCAGGTTCCTGAAATGATGGGCTATAGCCAGCAGTTGTGAGTAAAACCAACCCTTTTTCATACGCATTGATTTTCTCAGGATATTTTATCACAACAACTGGGGGTAGGGGGACTAAGATACATATTGAACAGCTACAAGTAGTGGTCTGGAATCCCACAAAGATTTGTGGAGTTATGATCCAGGATTAAATGTCTCACAAAAATCTACGTTCTTCACTAAGAACCCTTGAGTGTAGACAACAGAAACTAAATTGCCTGTTGTAGGCAGTTTTCTCTCCTGATCCCAAGCTTCCAGAATAATGGCTTGTGAGACTTAAGAAAATTATTCACAAATACCTAGGCCATATAGCTAGGCTCTCTCTGACTAGCTCATATCTTAAAATAACCCATTATAATAATCTACATCCTGCCACATGACTGGTTACTTGAACTCAGGTACCATGCGTCCATCTCCCTCACATCTTGCTGGCTAAGTCTTCCCAAGCCTGGCTCTATCCCAGAGTTCTTTCTGCCTGGTAGATGTCTCATATATTTCCTTCCTCATCTTGAGGCCATTACATTTATTATTGACAGATGGGACATCCATACAATACATAAGATATTCCTTCTATAGCTCCCCTAAACAAAGCAGAGGCCTTTAGGACATTGTTCAAGAAATTCATAAATGTAACTAGAGGTTTTTTTCTTTAAAAAAAAAAGCAGGAAAAGGAATAACAGAGGAGTAAGACACAAAAAACAGCAATAAGCTCTTAGCATATCAAGTCCTGCTAGAACAGAAGTCTGCCCCTCCCAATGCATACACCTTTTACCGTGTGAATTTGCCATCACCCTTCCTCTAGGTTACACAACACACCTAAAGACCTGGAACAAAGTCTCAAGTTTGATAAGTGTCCTTGTCTTCAGTGGCACTGTCCTCTCTATTCCTGTACTTCACTGTCATTTATATAAGCAGGGATTTCTCGTAAGCAAGGAGTCTTGAACATTGAGCTGCTACATAAATTGCAAACACATGTTTGCCCAACTTACAGAATCAAGACAGAACAAAGTGCAGAAAGCTAAACATGAGAATCTGGTCTCTCAGTACAGAGAAGAAGATGAATGGGAGTGTAGGGTCAGTGAAAAGTAACAGAAGAAATGGAAGCAAGCAAGGACATGAGGCAAAAGAAATAACTTCAAAAGGTAGTAATCAATTCTAAATACCACAGAGAGGTTGAGTAATGTAATGACAAAAAGCCATCATTGAGTTTCCTGGTAAGAAAAGTTTTACTGAAACAAATGGGCACAAAAATTAGAACTTGGTGACCCAGAAAATAAAAGGAATGTAAAGAGAAAGCTGTGTGAGAAACCTTTTCAAAAATCAATACCCTTAATTTCATGATGTGGTCCCCAACATTTCTACTTCTTTTTCTGATATATATTTTTTGAGAAATTCATACATGAGTACTGTATTTACATTATTTCCACTCCTTCCTCTCCCCAACCACTGAGTTTATTTTGTACTGCTAGTATCTACATGTATGTCGGTATAGGACTGACTCCTTGAGGCTAGATGACTTATCTAGCGAGGGACCCATCCCAGGAGAAAACTGATTCTCCTGCCTTCCTCAGTCCTTCATCGCCTGTAGCTCCTCACCTGAAGGAGAGGCCTTGTGAGATCACCCCATGCACAGTGGCATGCAGACTGATTGGCTCATTATGAGCTTTTGCTTAGGCAAGCAGACCGGTGAGATTTCAAGGGCATAGCTTGCCCATCATGTCTAGAAGACACTATCTCACAGTTGACAGCCCAGTCCTCAGATCTTTAATCTCTCTCTCTGTTCTCTTTCATGACCTTCCCTGACCCTTATGTAGGGTTTTCATTACAGCTGTATCAGTAGGAGCTGGGCATTCCTCTATCACTTACTCTTTTGACCAGGTATGGATCTTTGAAGCAGCTTCTGTTTGTTGGAAAAAAGAAGCTTCTTTCAAAGAGTAATGTAAAGAAAATGATGTATTATGTATTATAAAAAATGATGTATTAATGCAGTGATTCACTTGAATGTAGGCCTTTTTATTTGTTTGATTTGGTCTGAGTTTAATTTTTTAACTTGGCATTCAAAATAATGGGTTCCATTACAAAAATGTTCAAACATTAATACTGTACATGCTCACCTTCCAATGACTCCATCTTGAGTATGGAGAACTTTGTATTCTTTATATTTTGTTAATATTAGTAAAAAAGTGAAATGCCTCAAATATCAATAAAGTAGGAGGTTGATTGAGTACACATCTGTTCAACAGAATATCATAGCCAGTTACTCAATGTACTAGAAAGAAATAGATTTATGCAAGTTCAAATCTGCCCATGGTGCACTGTGGAGGTGCACTTAAAATCCTACTCATGCTACGATTTTAGCTTACAATTTTTTAATTAATTAAAATATTTTTAAAAAGAGATTCTATATTTGTATGATATAAATTTAAGATATCCTGGTCTCTGAATAAGGCAGAGCAAGTGGTTAGACGATTTCCTTTTGTGTGTTGTTTCCTTCAGTTTTTTTCAGGTGAAGTTTAAAATTTTTTATTTTTATTTTCTTTGGTAATTTCTTACCTGCATCCAGTGTGTTTAGATCATGCCCAAGTCCTGCTCACTGCTTCCACTCCAACAATTCTTGGACTCCCTACACACACCCCTCCCAATTTCATGTCATTTCTTTTTAATAACCAACTGAGACATGTTAGTGGTGCTGCATGTATAGGTGGTGGTACAGGTGTCCCAGAGCATGGATGACCTACCATGTGCCATACTGCTGAAGAAAACTCACTCTCTGGTCCCCAGCCAACATCCATCAACTACCAATAGCACCTTAGCTATGTGTCCAGCCTGGAGATCTCCTTCCCTTTCCATGCTAGAATATTGATCGGCTGGATCTTGTTCAGGTCAGACCATTTCTTACACCATCCAGAAGGATCAAATCATGACTCACATGCTGCTCCACGGCTACATCAGCTGGTCTCAAGGAAATTCCTTCATTTCTTTGTTGTTGTTGTTCAAGATAGGGTTTCTCTGTGTAGCCTTGGCTGTCCTGGACTCACTTTGTAGACCAGGCTGGCCTCAAACTCACAGAAAGCCTCCTGCCTCTGCCTCCCTGAGTGCTGGGATTACAGACCTGGCCCCCTTCATTTCTTGATCTTTTTTTTTTTCAAGGAATGACAATTTTATTTGAAATGACAATTATATTAAGCACCAACTACTATTTTGTGCAGTTTTTTTTAATTTTTATTTTTTATTTTTTTGTTATAAATCAGAGGTTAGGTACTTTGCATCCCAAGCGTAGCCCCCTCCCTCATTCCCTTCCACCATCCCCAACCCTCCCTCATCTCCTCCCTGCACCCTCCAAGTCCACCAACAGAGGAAGACCTCCTCCCCTTCCATCCAACCCCAGCTCATCCTGTCTCCTCAGGGCTGGCTGCAATGTCCTCCACTGGAATCTAGCCAGTCTGTCACTCCCCGGATGTATGGGGGATGGTCAAAGAGTCAGCCCTCAAGTTCATGACTGAAACAGTCCCTGTTTCCCTCACTAGGGTCTTTAGTCCTACACCGAGCTATTCTGGGTCACATTTGAACAGGGGTTCCAGGACACATCCACACGTGGTCCTTGGTTGTATAAACCATCTCATACAAGACCCCTGTGCCCTGCTCAGTTTAGTCATTGTGGAGCTCTTGTTCTCTCCAAGTTTCACCAACCTCCTCCATTTCTATCATCACTTCTTGCCCTCTGCCAAAGGCTTGATCGGGAGTCTTTTTTTTTTAATTTATTTATTTTTATATCAATCACAGGTTAGGTACTTTGCATCCCAGGCGTAGCCTCCTCCCTCATT
>CM053764.1:57823768-57840966 GCA_028658305.1 Pachyuromys duprasi
GTGCCAATGAGTTCTAGGGTCTTCCCCACTTTTTCTTCTAACCGGTTTAGTGTGTCTGGTTTTATGTTGAGGTCTTTGATCCACTTGGACTTTAGCTTTGTGCAAGGTGATAAATATGGATCTATTTTCATTTTTCTGCAAAGATCAAGAAATGAAGGGGGCCAGGTCTTCAACAAATGGTGCTGGTCCAACTGGATATCATTTCTTGATCTTAAAACTCACTGTAATCAACTACACCTTAGAAATAACTGACCTCTCTCTGAAAGGACATTCTTACAGGCAGAAAGAAGGCTGTGTCCTCACCTATCAACTCAACAACATTCTTCCTGCTGTGATCTAAATATTTATATACCCACTGGAAATTTCACAGGTTGAATCCTAACTCCAAGATTCCTTGTCAGTGGTTCAGAGTATAATGCTAGGCCTTTGGAGAGGTGATTAGCTCATGACATGAATGGAAATAGTGGCCTTATAAAAGGGAGAGAGAAGGCCATCATCCCTTCCACCATTCGACTGTGCCTTGACCTTGACCTTTCAACCAGCAGAACTGTAGGGAATAAACGTTTTCTGTTTCTGGAACCCAGTTTGCAGCCTTTGATTATGGTAACTGCAGCGCACTTGGATGTCTCCTTATTGTCATATTTCACTCCCATGTGCCAATGCTTATTTTACTTAAGTATGTGATATAGAAACATAATTGTCAAAATAAAACAAAAGCCAGAATTGCCTGTCTGCATGTATTGTTACTTATATGCCTAGATTGAAAATTATTTGATTATACTTTAGTGAGGTCACAACCTTCAGAGAACAGGTTCCATAAAAACCCAACAACAGCATCGCATACCCATGTGGAGGGTACACAGCTGTACTTTCTCCCTGCAGCTTTGCCGCCTCTGCTTTAAGCTCTGTGTTAAGGAGCCCCGTTACTTATAATCTGTCTAATTTCTAGAAAACCCATGAGCAGAACTTCCTTCTCATTTTATTTTTTTATTCAACCAATAAAAATGTAAAATAATGTTTTAAATGACCTTGGCAGCTGAGAGACTAATTTAGGCTTCTCTTAGATCATAAAGCAGCAGTGAATTAAAATTCAAAAGAAATAAAAAATGCTGATGGCTTTTTTATGCAAAAATGGAGTCGTCAAAGCCAAGTTGGAAAAATACTAATATATATATAATAATATACTGATATATATTACTAACACTAATATATAATATAATATAATATATAATACTAATATATAGTGTTTTATACCTCTTTCTTTACTCTTATATAACCATTTTTGTTAATTATTTTTGTGTGTATGAGTGTTTTGCCTGTGTATATGACCTGGTACTCACAGAGCTAGCAGAGGACATCAGATCCCCTGGGACTGTAGTTACAGTAGAGTTATGAACTGCCATAGAGTACTAAAAATTGAAACCAGGACCTCTGGCAGAGCAGTCAGTGTTTTTAACCAATGAACCACCTCTCCAGCCCCTGGAATTATTTTTTAATATTGTATTCTCCTCACAAAAAAAAAAAAAAGCAATGAGCATCTACCTGCATCTTTCTTTTTTTGCTTGTGCTGTTTCCAAAAGCCAATGCAGAAACTAAAAAATAATAATAATAATAACATAAAAATGAGAATTGTTTTAATGCTTAATTCAATTAAGACGATTTTAAAGTGAAAGCACACTGATAAACGGTTTCGGGGAAATGTCATAGAGGATCAGGGTTGGGCTGAGTGGAGTCTCCAAGTTTGAGCACATCCAAGGCTCGAAGGTTTCCGGTGAATTCCGGGTGCTCCAAATGGAAGCTGCTACTTGTATAACAAGGCTACGCTGTTGTGATTGGAAGAAAATGCTACCCTGTCTCAGGGCAGTTCCTTGTGGCATAAATTGTTGTATTATTCAAACACTTCAATGACTCCAGCCAGGAACCTTAACTGGAAATGTTGAGCGAGTAATGTTTCTATGTCCTCAGCACACCCCTTCAGTATCTCCTTGAGTTCAGAAGTTAGTCCTTCCATAGTTCAAATGTGTGTGTCTCCCACAGGGTCTACAAGTTGAACTCTTCACTGCAAAAACATGACGGTGTTAGAAGCTTAGGCCTTTTTTGCTGCATTCTCATGAAGTGACGTTATGAAAGAGGCTCATGGAAGTTCACCTGACCTCACCATCTGTCCAGAGATGGCATCATCTATGGACCAGGATACGGGATCTCATCACCTACCGAGTCAGGAGTGCTTTGATCCTTGACTTGGCAGCCTCCAGATCTATGAAAACATCCAGATGATTAAGGCAGACTCTTCAGCTAGAAACGTACTGAAATGACAACACACGAAACCCTGGACCGTGATTCTTAGGAACATACATGGCTTCAAGAACTCAAGAGTCAGTTCTGTGCCTGGCCTCAGGTGGGTTTTACTGTGTGTGTGAATGTGTGTTGGGCACTCTTGCATGCATGGTGCACCTGAACACACAGGTACAAGAGGCACTGCACATATGTGCAGGTCAGAGGACAACGTTCAAAAGTTAGTTCTCTCCTGCCATCTGTGAGATCTTGGAGGAAACTCAGGTTACTAGGCCTGCATACAACTACCCCCTAACCATTGAGCCAACTTGCAGGCTCCTCCCCAATGCTTTCTGGCACAATTTCTGTAGCTCACAAGCCCTGTTTCCTTTGGGAGAGTATCTTTACTCAACATAAGAAATTCCAGAAAATTTAAAATTTGGAAAAAAAATGTTTTACTAGTATTTACCACTACTCTTATCAATATTGTAGCAAAGTAAGAAATGTATTAGAAGTTAGAATCCCTACAATCAATCATGCCATACCAGCTCAGTGTTACTAACAGTCTTTTTCTATAACTTCCTCTGCAAATGCATATATATAAATAGCATGACTTTAAACAACAAGGAAGACCCTAGGGAAGATGCTCAATCTTCATTCAGAAGGGCAAATGCCCTGGAAGCAGGAGAAGACAGGGAACTGGACAGGATCCTCCCACTGATGGCCTCTGAAAGACTCTACTGATCAAGGTATGGAAGCAAAGACTGAGACTCATAGCCAAATTTTGGGCAGAGTGCAGGGAATCTTAAGAAAGAAGGGAGGACAGAAAGACCTGGAGGGGACAGGAGATTCAAAAGGAGACCAACCGAGCCAAAAAGAACTGGGCTCTTGGAGCCCTGCAGAGACTGATACCCTAACCAGGGACCATACATGGAGAGGACCTAAAACCCCTGCTCAGATGTAGCTCATAGATTCAGTCTCCAAGTAGGTTCCCTTGTAAGGGGAGCAGGGGCTGTCTCAGGCATGAACTCAGTGGCCAGGTCTTTGATCACCTCCCCCTGGGCAGTGCAGCCTTGCCAGGCCACAGAGAGAAGACAATGCAGCCAGTCCTGATGAGACCTGGTAGGCTAGGGTCAGATGGAAGGGGAGGAGGACCTCCCCTACCAGTGGACTAGGGAAGGAGCTTAAAAGGAGAAAAGGGAGGCAAGGAGGGATTGGGAAGGGATGAGGGAGGGGGCTGCAACGGTGCTACAAAGTGAATAAATAGTAATAAATAATTAATTAAAAATTAAACAAACACCAGTGGACGACATTGCAGCCAGCCCTGAGGAGACAGGATGAGCTGGGGTTGGATGGAAGGGGAGGAGGTCCTCCCTCGCTGGTGGACTTGGAGTGGGCGGGGAGGAGATGAGGGAGGGTTGGGGAGGGTGGGAGGGAGTGGGCGGGCTGGGCATGGGATGCAAAGTACCTAACCTGTGATTGATAACAAAAAATAAAAAAATTTAAAAAAAAAATTAAACAAACAAATAGAATGACTTAACATGTATCTATGTAATTGAAGTAATACTTTTTTGGACCAAAAGATTTTCAAACTTCATCTAATACTCTTGAATAATGGTTACAAAATATTTTACTATGTGACTAGATTAAACTTTTAACTAAAGCTACTATTACTAAGATTTGGAATGCTTTTCGGGGTTATCTTTTCATTTGTTTGGTTGACAAAATCTTCTAAAAGGCCAAGAAGATCATTTGTATTTATTTTTTAAAGCTTAGGATAAATATGCCTATTTTAGATGTAGAGTTTCTTCTGTCCTTTTTCCCTCCTCCACGTGTCTGGCATCTAGCCAGACTTCCAAGCACCTCTTTGGTTCAAGTGGATTGAGAGGCAGAATTAAGGGAAACAGATGTGGCTCTTAGAGGCAGCATAGCACAAGGCAGAGTCTCAGCTGCTCACATCTTTATTACTCTCTATGGAGATGCCAGAGATGAGCAGACCAGCAGTCCTGTACTTCAATCAGCTAGCCTCCTTGAGGCTCCTCCTCGGGAGTTAATCACCAGTCAGCTCCAAGAGTGAATGGGTGACTTTTGAATCCATGACTGTAATTAAAAAACTCGAGCATCAAGAAGCTATTCAGAGATTCAGAGGGTCGAGTTGAGGCGTCCTTGGTTTAACATTTGGAAGAGAAGCTGTGGGCTTGGGTTGTGCCTAGGATCATCTGGTGCCAAGGTGTGCTTGTTGAGCAAACCTTGACTTGGAGAGCTCAGAGGACGGGGGGCCCCGTGGGAGGGTAAGAGCTGGTCTAGAGGGTATTCAGCATGGCTTAGCACTGGAGTTAGTCACTGGAGCTGCAGCTCACAGAGAGGCACTTTGGGTTAATATTGTGTCTGTTTTCCCAAGCAATAAAAACTAATTAAAATGTCAATGAGGAAAAAAAAATGCAGAACTTTTTAAAATTCCTTTTATAACATTAACTTGCCAGGCCAAACAGATCTTTAATATCAGGTGAAAAAAACAAAATAAAATAAAAAATAAAAAGCTGGAGGGTGGGCATAGGGGTCAGTAGAAGAGTGTTTCTTGCATGAGTGCCCTAAATTGAATCCCCAGGAAGGGGAGGAAGGAGGAAGGGAAGAAAACACAAGGAAAGTCTGGACAGTGATGAGAATAACTTCCACCTTGTGGTAGAGAAGTATACTCAGGTGCAGAGACTGATCATGATACACACACCTGGTGTGCAATTACTTATCAGCGTGCCTCAGTAAACCTGAAAGATGAAAAATACATGAGTGGTGTCAGTTCCAAAGTTTAAAACAATGAAGGAAAAAAAAAAGAACTGTTCACATCAATGATGCTAAAACATCCAGGTATCCGTGGGAGGGAGTAGGTGAGACAAAACGCCTGTCTAATTAGGGGAGAACGGGTTATCGCTTCTGCTCTACAGTACAATCTCTGTTGAAACAGGCCTTTCCTAACAGTGCCATAGATTGCAATGTGTTGCTATGGTGGCTGAAAATCTCCCCTTTCCACTCCTCAGGGCTGACTCATTTGTTTTCTGCCTCTGCCAAGTCATAAATCATCACGTATTAACTACCTGCAATGAACCCATTTCTGCTCACCCCCCTTGGTATTCATTTATGTATACAATTGGTACAAAGGCATGGAAATGAGCTATAGGCCTTTCACTTCTTATGTTTGCTTATTAATTAGATTGGGGCTTGGGGAAAGGGGATAAAGGTATTCGAAAGCCATTTGTTTTCTTTAGACTGAAGGAACTGTTGAAAAAAAAGCTGTTGAAAAATATTAATAAATGATAAGGTAAATGTAAGTAACTGGAAGAAAAGAACAGCCCTGTGGAGGGAAAGCATCTGAATAAGTTGAGCTATGGCAGAGTACTTCTGTCTGACCTGGAGACAGTGAACAAGCAGTTACTGAATGAGGGTGTTCTTCCGGGAGTTGTGGTGAGATGCTGCTAATAGGGAATGATATCAGAGGCTTGAAAAGACCAAATGCTCCCTAAGAACAATGGAGAGCCTATATACATTGCTGAGCCAAGTTATGCCGACACTACACCAAGTAGACCCCACGGATCTGAGTACTTGTCAGGAGCCTTCAACACTGGTGCAGCTGTGTGTTAGCCACATTTGGAGCATAGCAGTAAGGAAAAGAAATCAAAATTCAACTTTAAGTAGATAATATATAAAAGCTGATTCAGAGCCAGGTGGTGGTGATGCACACATTTAATCCCAGCACTTAGAATGCAGAAGCAGGCAGATCTCTGAGGTAGAGACCAGCCTGGTCTACAGAGCAAGTTACAAGACAGACAGGGCAACACAGAGAAAGCCTATCTCAAACAATATAGATAGATAGATAGATAGATAGATAGATAGATAGATAGATAGATAGATAGATAGATAGATAGATAGAAAAGTAGATAAATATATAAGTAAGTGAATGAATGAATAGATAAATTAATAAATAAATAAAATGTTGATTCCATATTTAAAACCATAATATCTACATTAGTGTCCCACAATTCCCGCCTGGGGGGTGAGCAGTGTAAGGTCCTAGAAAAGGCAGGCTGGGGGCAACCAATGGTTTCCCAACACATACAACACCAGATCTAATTTATTTGGCCCTCCAGTCATTCTACAAAAGTTGACTTCTTTCTCCCTAAGCTTCAGCTTCTCCAGTGTTTGTCTAGTCACTGGCGGGCTCCCTACCTGTGCCAGTTACCAATCTCTGGTATTAATCCCAATCAATTCCTGCTTCAAAAGTCCATCTCTATAGCAGTTAGAATCTCCAAGAACTCAATAGGTCCTATGTACGTGTGTGTGTGCGTGCGCGTGTGTAGAGAAAGAGAAAGAGAGAGAAATTGATAATATGTGAGTAACAATGTATTATACATTTAACAATAATAATTAAAGATGAGCTCGTGAAGTTGAGAGGCAGTCAAGACACAGGGGGAGTTGGAGGGGAGAGAAGTGTTGCAGAATATTTGATCCCTGAGACTGTGAACTGTAAAAACCTGTTTCTTTCTTTCTTTTTTTTTTTTAACAGACTTACTTCACTTTCTTTTTCTTGTATAAAAAAACCTCTTATGTGGTAGCCACAGCTGGAGCCTGGGTCCTCTGAACAGAGACTCTGGTGTGGGTTTACACAAAACGATCAGTGAATTCCTGATAAGGAGACTTGGTGAACACAGTCTCTTTCAAGAGTTGGGGGTCAGGTAGCTGCCGGTCTTGGAGATGGCATCAAAGGTGGCCTTGGCAAAATTGCTCAGGGTGGCTGTACAGCCCCTGGCTGATATGTAGCACTGACCATCATCAGTAGCTTTTTGGCCACAGGAGCAGAGACGATGCCAGTGCCTTTGGGAGCAAGGATGAGATGCACCAACACAGAGCCACAGCGGCCTGTCATCTTGCACGGAACAGTGTGGGTCTTGCCAATCTTGATCCCCCAGTAGCCTTTCTGCACAGGGATAGTGGCGAGCTTGGCCAAGATGAGGGATGGCCCTTCGGATGGCAGTGGCTACCTCTTTGGAGCTCTTAACACCAAGACCAACATGACCATTGTAGTCCCTAATAATGACAAAAGCTTGAACCTGGTCCCCTGGCGTGGCTGCAGTGGCTGAAAACCTGTTTCTAATTGTGGTGTGGCTCAGTCTTTGATCCTAGAGCTTTCTGTTTACTGAAACAAGTATTTGTGGTGTGGCTCAGCACTAGAACACACCTTTAATCCAAGAGTTTTCTGTAAACAGGATTAAATAAAGTTAACTCTAATTTAAAAGGCGATGCAAGCAACCAGCTGACAGGAAGTGAAAGTGAGAAAAAAAACAGAGAGTGAGAGGAAGTCTGAAGGATGGATAGAGAGATTCACAGGAAATAAAAAGGAGGAACTTTGAGTTAAAGGGTATTTAAGGTAGTGTAGAGAAGGAGAAGGGCTTTTTTTCCTTCTGCAACACGACCTAAATAAGAAAAGCTTTTTCCTTCTGGGATGAGAGTTGAGTAGGAAGAGCTTTTTCCTTCTGGGTCTTTGGTGGATTAGGAAGATCAGCTAGGTGCTTTCTCTGCCTCTGTAAGCTGGCAAGTTTTTACTGCAGCAGCTGGCTCCTGAGTCTTCATTGATAAAATTTAAAGATTGGAATTTTGTTTAAAAACAACAGAGAAGGGATTTGGAAACATTGTAAATACAGCAGTCATATATCAATTTCTTTTTTTTGTTTGGTTGGTTTGGTTTGGGGGTTTGTTTTTGGGTTGGGTTGGGTTGGGTTTGGGTTTTGAGACAGGGTTTTTCTAGCTGTGCTGGAACTCACTCTTTAGACCAGGCTGACCTTAAACTCACAGCGATCCACCTGCCTCTGCCTCCTGAGTGCTGGCATGATAACGCCACTCGCTGGCCATGAAATTCTTTAATATATTTTGTTGTTGTTGTCGTTGGTTTGGGTTTTGGCTTTGGTTTTGTTTCTTCAAGACAGGGTTTCTCTGGGTAAACCTGGATCTCCTGGGCTTGCTTTGTAGATCAGGCTGGCCTCAAACTCACAGAGATCAACTGCCTCTGTCTCCCAAGTGCTGGGATTAAAGGCATGCACCACCATACCCAGACTCTTCAATATGTTTTAAATAAATAAAAATGTATCTGAGTTTTTATACCAAGATGCACGGTAGATTACTGCCTGTGGGTCATACTTCACATGTTTTCACTTCCTTCTGCCTGCTCCTGCTGAGCCGTTCAATATGTCCAACCCCTGCCAGCACTGAGAGCTGCCTCACCCACTTAGAAGTCACATCTGCTCTCCTATCTAAAGCATATCTCCTTCTCTTATCCAAGCCAAACAACCTGATACTTTCATTATTGTTTGTTATTTAACCAAGTATATGGAAATGTCATTAAAATTTGTGGCATTAGTAAGATGGCTCAGTGGGTAAACTACCTGCTGCTCAGAGTTAAAGAGCTGAGTTCCGATTCCCAGAACGTGAAGTCTCACCAACATGGCTCCGGAACAAGGATAGCACCAACAGACATGCAAGCAGGGAAAGGGGAAACTTCAGGAAGCCTCGACACAGAAAAACTACAGTCATCTGAAGACTGCTGACAGCAAGAGAAATCATTTTCCCCAGAAAAGAATGCACAAACTGATTATTCAATACCAAATGGTCAACCCTGAAAACATACATACAAGTAACAGTCTGCAGACCGAGCAGGTTGGTTTTTATGTATATAGAAATACAATATCCATATATAGAAACAATTTAAATTTTGAAAAAGGAAGCCATGAATTTTAAAGAAAGGGAGTGGACTTGTGCTTGGAAGGGTTTGGAGGGAAAAAAAAAGAAAGGGGGAAATAATGTCATTATAATCTCAATTTTAAAAATTTACTAAAAATAAAAAAAAAAGCCAGATGTGTCTCTAATCCAAGTACTGGGGCAAGATGGAAAGGAGCAAATCTTTGGGGCGCACTGCTCGTATAGTCAAAACAGTAAGCTCCAGGTTCATGAGAAACCATCTCAAAGAAAGAAAGAAAGGGAGGAAGAAAGAAAGACAGAAAGAAAACTAAAACATGGAATCAATAGAGGAAGATACTCAACATCGTTCTCTAGCTTCCACACATACAGATACACACACAAGCAAATACACACACTCATATACAGTACACACAGAGCACACACATAACATACAAACACAGCTCACACACACACATAGCCTGTAGGTACTCCCTGGAAACCTTCCGTCCCTGCCAGCCAAAGAACCAGGTAGACTATCTTCGCTCTCTCCCCAGTCCTTTGATTCCTGTCTCCCAGTTGTATCCCTAGCTCTGTAGCAGGGCATCTGTGGTAGCCTCCTCTTTCTAGTTGCCCCTATTGCCAAATCAAGCAGACCTTCCTCCACTACCCCATGTCTCTGTTTCAGCTGCCAAGTCCTTCGGGCACTCTCTGGAACCCTGACAGTCACACTAAGGAATCAGGCAGAGGACCTTCATTCTCCCTGCTGGCCCCCAATCCCAGCCCCACCCCTGTCCTGCCGCCAGCTTCTGTACAGTACATACCACCTGCTGGGCTCTCCTCTTCCACTGCCCCCTTCCCAGGAGACTAAGCAGATACTGTTTGTCTGGGTCTTTTGTTTCTGTTTTGTTTTTAATAAAATCTCCCACTTGAGAAAGAGATAAAATCAATAACAGTCAGAACAATATGTCTCCACTAAAGCCCAACAACGCTACCTCAGTGGCCCCAAAAATACATAAAGCTAGAGCACAAGACAAGAACCTCAAAATAGCCTGTTATGATACACTCAAGGTATTTCTTTGGTTGGTTGGGTTTTGGTTTTTTGAGATAGGGTTTCTCTGTGTAGCCTTGGCTGTCCTGGACTCAATATGTAGACCAGGCTGGCCTTGAACTCACAGAGATCCATGTGTCCCTACCTCCCCAAGTCCTAGAATTACACTCAAAGTATCTAAAGAGGATATGAAAAAAATCATTAATGAAGTCTAGAAAAACATAAACAAAGAGTGGAATGAAACAAAGAAAGCAGTTCGAGACTTGAAAGTGGAAATAGATCCAATCAAGAAAAACCAAACTGAGCAAAAACTGGACATTTGGGAACACAAGAACCTCTGAGGCAAGCCTCAATAACAGAATATAAGAGATGGAAGAGAGAATCTCAGAGATTGAAGACAAGATAGAAGAAGTGGGTAGCTCAAACCTTGGTCAAAGAAAATGTTCAGCCCAAAAAAACTTCTGACACAAAGCATCCAGAAAATCTGGGTCTCTATGAAAAGACCAAATCTAAGAATAGCAATAATAGAGTAAGGAAAATAAACCCAGGTCAAAGGCACAGAAAATATTTTTTAAAAAAACATAGCATAAAATATCCCTATCCTAAAATGGAGATGCCTATCAAGGTACAAGAAGCATACAGAATATCAAATGGACTGGACCAGAAAAAATTTCCCATGACATATAATTATCAAAACACTAGACATACAGAACAAGGAAGAATATTAAAAGCTTCAGGAGAACAAAGCCAAGTATCATATGAAGGTAGACCTGTTAGAATAACACCTAACTTTTCAGTGGAGACTAAAAGCCAGAAGGCCCTGGACAGATGTTCTATAAACACTGAAAGACCACAGAAGCCAATTCAGATAACATAGCACAACTCTCAGTCACAATAAAGAAAGACATTATATGATGTAACCAAACTTAAGTAGTATCTCTCTATAAATTTAGCTTTACAGAAGGCACTAGAAAGAAAACTTCAATCTCAAGAAGCTAACCACACCCAAAAAAACACAGGAATTAATAATCTCAGACAAAACCTACACTACTACAACAAAATAATGGGAACCAGCAAACACTGTTCATTGATAACGCTTAACACCAACGGTCTCAAGTTTTCAATAAAAAGACACAGACTCACAGTATGGATGCAAAAACATCCATCCTTGTGCTGCATCCAAAAAACAGGCCTCAGCATCAGTGATTGACATCACCTTGGGGTGAAAGAATAGAGAAGGACATTCCAAGCAAACAGACCCAAGAAACAACCCAGTGTAGCCATTTTAATATCTGACAAATTAGACTTCAAGCCAGAACTAATCAGAAAGGATAGGGAAGGACACCGCATAGTCCTCAAAGGAAAAATCCACCAAAGAAACATTGCAACTCTTAATATCTATGCACCAAACACAAGGTCACCCACGCTCCTAAAAGAAACACTGCTACAGCTAAAATCACATATTGACCCTCCCACACAGATAGTGGGGACATAGATACACAACTCTGAAATAGAACAGTCATTCAGACAAAAACTAAACAGAGAAGTGCCGGAGCTAAATAAGGTCCTAAACCAAATAGTCCTAACAGGTATTTACAGAACATTAAACACAGAAGAATGGAACTTCCTCCAGAACTGAACACATCCTGGGTTGAACAAAGCAAGCCTCAACAAATACTAGAAAACTGAAATAACACCCTGCATCCTATCTGACCACAGCAAATTAAAGCTGGGTATCAACAACAGAAAATATACAAACTCACGAAAACCCAACAACTCACTGCTGGATGAAAAATGAGTCCAGACAGAAATTAAGAAAGAAATCTTAAACATTTTTAGAAGGAATGAGGGTGGGATAGGAGTGGGAGGAGGGGTAAAGGGTGCACAAAGATCTGTTGACTCCCCCAAGGAATGGATGCAGAGAGGGAAGACAGCCAGAGGCAGGTTGGCTGCTTCAAGGCTGGTGAGAGCAGGAACAGGAACTCTAGGACAGGCGGGAAAGTGAGGATCACCGCCTGGCTCCCCGGCTAGCTGTTCCAGCAGTCGCCAGGTAGAGAGTGCCTCGGATTGTCGGCAGCAGAGAGAAAAAGATCAAAATGTGTCTTGGTATGTGACTAAGGCCAGCCTCAAGCTCAGTCCTCCGCCTAATCAACTATTTTCTTTCTTGTTGGGCATGGTGGTTAGAATCTTTGCAGTCCTGAAGCTAAGGCAGAAAGATTTTAAGTTTGAGGCCAGACTGGGATGTACTTACAGACTAAACATGGCTCCCATTGATTTCAAGAAAAATGCTGGAAGAGAACACAGTGCCATTAAAGAGGACTGTCTCTAGTCTGTGCCGTGCTTTTGAGAAGCCCCTGCTTAGTGATAGAAGATCATAGTACTGTCTATCAGCGTGACAAAGACACAGACAACATCTGTTCCTGGATTCATATAGTCAATGAGCATCTCATAAACCACACGGAGGCAGCTCAGACAACAACAATTCCTCATAAAAAGATGAAAGACACCTCTCCAGTGATGATCATTAACAATGAGACAGGAAAGCTAATGTGTGAATCCAATTTAAAAGACAACTTCCCTACCTTCCTCGTTCGATAATTCCTCCGCTCCACCTCCAGCTCAGGTGTGAGTCTTTCAAGTAGATGCTCTGTGCTCTGTGCAAGATGCCACACCACTGACTCAATTTAGAAGTTTGGATATGTGTTTTTGTTCATTTGTGTTTGTTTGAGACAGGGATCCTCTGTGTAGCCTTGGCTGTCCTGGAACTCACTCTGTAGATCAGACTGGTCTCAGACTCAGGGATCCGCCTGCCTCGGCCTCCCAAATGCTGGGATTAAAGGCCTGTGCCACTGCTGCCTGGCTTGGATATGTATTTTTAACAAAATTTATTTTAATAACTAAAAAACTGCACGGATGGAACAGAGCTTCATGCAGCTTGCATCTAGTAAACACTATTGATAATATTTTACATAGTATGAGAATGGTTTTTATTAATTAACCAATAGCGCCACATTATTACTGACTAAAGTCCATACTTAATTCAGAATACCTGTTTTTCTAAAATGCCCTTTGTCCCTCCCAAATGCTGTGTGTATTTCCAGGACATCCTGCCACCGTGGCCTTCCTGGGCATAAGTCTCTGACTCCCTTGCTGCGGAGGATCTTGGCCATCTTGAAGACTGCCCGTCAGATGACGAACAAGCTGTCCTATAACTGGGATTTATTCTGAGGCTGTTCTCATGATTACACTCTAGTCCTTTGGAGAAAGAGGAGGGCAGAGATGAAGTTCTGTTCTTACCCCAGCATAAAGGATGTAGCTGTCTACTTAAAAACTCCTTGGATGCTGTTGATCTTGGCCACCTGGCTAAAGTTATTTGTCAGTTCCTCCAGGGTGAATTTCCTTGGGTTTTCCTCTCTCTTTCCCCTTCCTATTGTCTGGTGGAGACACTCTTGAGGAGTTAGGAGACTTCCTGTGAGCAACAGCCTCCAGCTTCCAGCTCCGCAGCCAGGAGCTGCCCCCGCAACTGCACTTTCCCTACTTTGATGTCTTACCCATACGCTTAACGCATGTTGTACTGGCAAGCTGGCACGTGATGTCTGAGCTCCCCGAGAAGCGGCCTCTGCAGCATTTTTACCCCCCACCATTGCCATCTCAGACCCAGGTGCGCTTGTCTCAAAGTGTCCCGCAAAGCCCCACGTCTGGAGATGAACTGGACTCCCTAACTCTCTGACAGAGAAGAAAAAGAACACCAGAACAATCCATTAGTAAAAATGTTGCCTTGAGATCGGCTAAAAGGTAAAAATCTTTCTAATTGTGATTACTACTGTTTATCATGTAATATAGAGCACCTGCAACTCGAAAGAGGAGCTGGAAATTCAGCCACGGGGAGTTCATCCATGGAGAGGGTAGAGAGGACCCTTTCCACTGGGAACTCCAGCTGACTGCCTCAACGTCCCCATTTTGTTTCTGCTGTGTGTCCTGGGTTTCCATTTTGATGGCGTTGTCTACATCTGTTGTTATTTGTTCTACTTGGAAGCTTTCTTTAAGGGGACAGCTCTCTGCTGTGTCTGTGACGCTCTCAACAGGAACTCCAGCTACCTGCCTCAGTGTGGGCTTCCCAGTTATATCTGTTGAATGTTTTAAACACCCAATTTGGTGATGTTTTGCTATCTCTGTGTCTATTTAACACTTGCTGTTTTTCCTTTTACTTTGACACGCTATATACTTCAAAAACTCACATATTCTCATAGATCATTCTCCAGGCCACACAGATACCTCAAGACTATTATCCAAAATCAGTCCTCCCCAACCAAAAAGAACAGTGAGAGAGAGTGCATTATATGTGGGACATGCTGAGACTTGGAATGTGAATCCAGGAGTTCCATGCCAGACTCAGTGAATAGCAAGCTCAAGGCTAACCCTACGCTATATGAGACCCAATCTAAGAAAGAAGAAAAAGAAAAATGAGGGGGGAAAGGAAGAGCAGGAGGATGGGGACAGAGAAAGTAGAAAGAGGAGGAGGTAGAGGAAGAAGAGACCTCTGCTCCACCCTCTTGAAGTGGACTATCTAAGTGTATTGGCTGTAGCTTGGAAATAAGGCGAGCATCCAACTCCAGTCATGCCTGCATTTCCCTGCTCTCATGATAAGATCCCCGGTCCTCTGTCTATGGCTCTAGCATTGTCACCTATATTGAACTTGCTCACACCGACCACTTGATGTCGAAAGCTCCATCCCAGACTTTTCTCCTAATGGTTCCGCAGACAACTCTGAAACCATGCAGGTTCAGCTATTAGCCATCAGCTCTGTCCAGTAACATTACACTCCGTGTAGGCTCTCCTACTAAGGAAATATTCATGTTTTCTTCTCCCTGGTCTCATATCCAATGTTATCCTAAAAGGAATTCATTTTGATCGGCACCCTGCATTCTCTAACCATCTGTCCTTCTTAGTTAACACCAGTACATTTCTCCTTAGACATAATGCAGGAATGATGAGAACTGCGTGCCTTATTTGACCTCGCTCCCATGAATGACTTCTCTCCCTTGCAGTTCTTGCCAATATCTGTCTGGTCAACCCAGGTTTCCACTGCCTTCCTGCTGCTACTGCTGACTCCTGGGCTGCAATCTGGTGAGTGGGAAGCTCCTCCCACAGGGAGCCAGCAGTGACGTGAAGTTTCTGGCCATACCCTCAGCACACTAAGCGAGGAATGTCTTGAAATGCTTTGTGAGAAGTTCAGGAGTTGTGTGGAAGTTCTTTAAGATGTAGGGACAAAACAAAATGATCCTTGCTCTCACACCATCCAATTTAACTTCCCGCTAGCCTAAAATTGCTATATATATATATATATATATATATATGAAGTTCTGCAAAATATGAAAAATTCATTTACTCACTCATGAGAGACTCCTCTGTTTTGTGGAGAGGCTTATTTATCATCAGTGTTTTCGTTGAAGTGGCTCGAAAGGGCATTAACTGTTGGAAGAAATGCTGAGTTTTCATTTGTGCTGAAATATCACAAATCCAGTCCATCCAGAGCTTACTAAAACCATGACTCCTCTGCTGAGTAGCCTTACTCACCTTAACACACAAACTAGTTATTTGAAAGGCGGGAACGTTGGTTGAGAAAGGGTTTTTATAAGATCCAGCTGTGAGACATTTTCTTAATTAATGATCAGTGGGAGAGGGCTCAGCCCATTGTGGATGGTGCCATCCCTGGGCTGGTGGTCCTGGGCTCTATAAGAAAGGAAGCTGAACAAGCCAGGGGAAGCAAGCCAGTAAGCAGCACCCCTCCATGGCCTCCGCATCAGCTCCTGCCTCCAGGTTCCAGACCTGTTTGAATTCCTTCCCTGACTTCTTTCAATGATAAACAGAAATATGGAAGTGAAAGCCAAATAAGCCCTTTCCTCCCCAACTTGCTGTTGGTCATTGGTTGTACTGCAGCAGTAGAAAGCCTAAAACTACTCCTGAAGGTCACGGTGGTGCACATCTACAATCCCAGAACCCCAGAAGCTGACACGGGGCTATTGCCAGCATTGTGAAGCCAGCTAGTTTAAAAAAAGTCTTGGCTTTAAAAAGACACTATCTCAAAGACATCAAACAAAGGCTGTGCCATCAATTGGTGCTGGTCAGAGAAGCTTCTTTTGGTAGCGGTCATGGTGACAGTAAAGGCTCACTACTTGTCAAAGTGATGAGAATAAGTGGCTGTTGAATGCTGAGTCACGAGTGGAACACTGGTGTCATGACTCCACAAAATCAAGGAATAAAATCAGAAACAATGCAGGGGTTAGAGGAAAGAAGGGGACCAGGTGGAAGACCGATTCACGGGACCAATACGCTGCTGCACTCTAACTCCTAGCATTAGTGACTATGTGTACAGAATCTGTGCAAGACTGGGCCAGTCAGTATTGTCTTGGAGCAGTGAGAGGCTCATGGAGCCTCGCCATTCCCTGACTCATTGGGTCACCAGAGAAAAAGACATGGAGGTGGAAGAGAGGCTAGTTAGGAAAAAGAAGGGGATCGGTGACAGTGGGAGAGGGACAAGAAAAAGTAACGAGGGGTGGTTGAAATCCATTATGTACATATATAAAAACGGCACGAGTGGTAGTTACTATTAAGTATGGTTAATATGTGCTAATGAGAAGCATTTTTAAAGGGCTGGGGATGTAACTCACTGGCACAGCCTTTGCCTGTGCGAGGCCCTACCTCCAATTCCCAGCACAGCCAAAAAATAAACAGGTCCTCCAGAACTTAGCTGTTCTTGCTTGCTGATTTGTTCTTTGAAAGGTATTTCTTGGTGTAAGCAAATTATTCAGCTGTCCCTGTGATATCGGAGTGGGTGCGGAGTCTCACTGCGTAGCCGTGGCTGGCCTAGAACATCCAGAGACTAGCCTGCCTCGTTCTCTGTCTTGAGAGAAGAGAGCCAAAAAGGGGTGGGATGGAAAAGAATAGAAATAATAAACAAGAAATTCAATGCATAATTATATTTTCCTCCAAATAACACCACACACAAAAACAAGCAGTTTTCAAAATTGTATAAAACCTGCCACCAAATGATCAATGCTTGTTTGAATGAACAAATGGGATGGACATTGAGTGGAGGAGAAAACAAGCAACAGAACAGGAGCATGCCAAAGAGGACCTCGGGGGGGGGGGG
>CM053764.1:57841466-57852829 GCA_028658305.1 Pachyuromys duprasi
AAAAAAAAAAAACAAACCTGCCACCAAGCCTGAAAACCTGAGCTCCATTTCCAAATGGTTCCTGAAAGTTGCCCACATGCATGCCATGGCACATACACGACATTCATGTACTACATACATACATATGTAATAAAAATATTAAAGTACTAAAGTACACTTGTTCTACACTCTAGGCTCTTCTCCTACACAAGTAGAATGTTTTTATGATAGTGAAGAAATTTAAAGTTGGAGACCAAGAGACGGTTCAGCAGGTAAGGGCAGAGCACCTGTGTCCAGTCCACAGCACTCACGTGGTGGTTCATAACCATCCCTAACTCCAGTTCCAGGGGATCTGACTCCCTCTTCTGGCCTCTGATGCACAAGGCTTACATGTGGTGCACATATGTACATGTAGGCAAAACACTCATACACATAAAATAAACGAATACATTTAAATTAAAAAATAAATTTTTAAAAAGAAAAGTAGAATCAATTCATTGTACAGTCTATATTTAAATGTTCTTGATTTCCCAAATATTTTCAGTGTATTGGTTTGTTTCTGCTGCATTCCTAGAATAAATTTTAAAATTAAATTTAAGCCATCCAGACAGTGGTGATGCACACCTTTAATCCCAGCACTCAGAAGGCAGAGACAGGTGGATCTCTGAGATCAAAACCAGCCTGTCTACAGAGTGAGTTCTAGAACAATCAGAGCTACACAGAGAAACCTTATCTTAAAGGGAAATTAAATGCAAAAAGAATAAAATACATTTGATCAACTCAGTATTCTTTCATGATGAAAATTAATTCTCACCAGATGAAGACCGGAAACAATTGCCTGCCAATACATACATATATATATATATATATATATATATATATATATATATATATATGTGTGTGTGTGTGTGTGTGTGTGTGAAAAACTTTAATAACATATATAAAAGGAGCTATTAGGCAAAGCAATAATACAAAAAAAAATAGTGCAAGTATTCTTTTAAGTTGGGTATAGTGGACAAACCTGTAATCCCAACACTGGAATTATAAGCCTGAAAGATAGTGAGGTTAAGGCCAGACTGGATTATTCAGCGGGCTCAAGACCAGCCCGTGCTACACTGCAAGAGCCTGCAGCAAAAACAATAACAAATAAATAAACTTTCCTTTAAAAGGTCTTTTATTCATGGGTAGCATGAATGTATCATACACAGAATAACCAAAACAAACAAATAATCCTTACACTATCAAAACTTAAAAGAGAATTTACAACATGTCTAGATACGAGTTCAACATAGTGTGTTTCTATACACTGACAAAAATCAAATAAAACCAATAGCACAAACAAAAGTGCCACAAGATTAGTTATATGGGCATCCGTTGTTAAAGGATGTGCTAAGGGGCTGTAGAGATGGCTCAACAGTTAAGAGCACTAGCTGCTCTTTCAGAGGACCCAGGTTCAATTCCCAGCACCCACATGGCCGCTCACAACTTTTCCTTAACACCAGTTCCAGAGGATCCAACATTCTCACATGGACATATATGCAGTAAATGCACATAAAATAAAATAAAAATAAATAAGTAGTTTCAAAGGGAGGGACTACACTCACACAGAAAACCTGGACAGCTTTTATTTTGCTGAAAAATAAGAGTACTGAAAGGAGGAGAATATTAAATTATTCGGGCGTCAGATCTCCCCAGCTTTATCTGCAAACCAAGTCTTATCCCAATCATCCAGCTTTTGTCATTGAAATAAGGCATTTGTTCTAAATTTTATATGGATGTGGAAAAGACGTAATGAGCATGTGAAGGAGGGAATTTTGGCTGGCCATGCTCCAACTGACAAGATTAGGAGTGTTAAAATGGTGTGGGGAACAAATAAGCTAGTGAGAATGTTACATTGTCTCAGCAGGAGGACCTAACACAGTGTGGCACTCAGGGACAACTGGTGCTCAACAAATGACCCAATGTCCTGACCCAGGAGCATAGACAGCTTCTGCCTTCTGGGCCTGTATCTGCTCAGCCCTTCTTCTTTACCCCTTGTTTGCATTTTCAATAGTTTCTTCAAACATATTCAATAGTTTTTAAAAACTGTGTTTACCTGCATGGACTTGGTATTAGTTCATTCAATGAATATTAACTCCGGTAATTTTACTTTTCATTGACAGGATCTCATTTTTAATCCTATTTGTTTTTTCATACCTTTTGTCTCACTTGAAATCTATTCTTCTTTTTGTCATTTTAAACATTTTGGTGAATGTCAAATTGTTCCAATTCTGAAGAAATTTGCATAAATTTGTTATTTTAGCAGATTTACCACTTTCAGCCCGGCCTGGTCTACACAATGAGTTCCAGATGAGCCAGAGCTACACAGTTAGAATCTGCCTAAAATTAAGATGTGGGTATATTATTTTTTTCCTTCAACAACGTCTGATTATTTATTCAATAATCCCCTGTATGTGCAATTATGGGGAAACATTTTGTATTTAAAGCCAAGAGAGAATAAATTTCTCCTGGCTGAAAACCCCACCACCACCAAAGGAGCAGATTTTCCATCAAGCTTGCTCAGAGAAAATGGGCAGATTTTTTTCTATTCCCTATAGCCAGGACAGATGTGCACTAGACACTCATTCATGATACTCAGTCCAAGCTGTTCTATTACATAGGCTCTGATGATCCCTGGACATCACCTGTGGGTTTCACCTTCTCTTGGTTATACTGTTACTATTAATTTAAATGTGCGACCAATAATGATTATTATTAGCCTTATAATTATTACAGTGGTATTGTCTAACTGGCTATCATAATCAATAAAGACACAGACACCTGATAGATTTTAGAATAGCCCTATCTTACCGGGGGCAGGGCAGATATTAACCCTCTAAACTACCTTTACCTCCTAGTGTGTATCTAATCATTTCTTTATTAAATTTTTATTTTTGTATATTAATTACAGTTTATTCACTTTGTATCCCAGCTGTAGTCCTCTCTCTCATTCCCTCCCAATCCTACCCTCCCTCATCTCCTCCCATGCCCCTCTCCAAGTCCACTGATAGGGGAGATCGTCCTCCCTTTCCATCTGACCCTAGCTTATCAGGTCTCTTCAGGACTGGCTGCATTGTCCTCCTCTGTGACCTGGCAAGGCTGTTCCCTGCCCCCTCAGAGGGAGGTAATCAAAGAGCCAGCCACTGAGTTCATGTCAGAGACAGTCCCTGTTTCCCTTACTAGGGTACCCACTTGGATACTGAGCTGCCATGAGCTACATCTATCTAGGGATTCTAGGTTATATCCATGAATGGTCCTTGTTCGTTGGACTATCAGTCTCAGAAAACATCCCTGTGTCGAGATTTTTTGGTTCTGTAGCTCTCCTGTGGAGCTCCTGTCCTCTCCAGGTCTTACTATCTCCCCCTTCTTTACTAAGATTCTCTCCACTCTGCTCAAAGTTTGGTTATGAGTCTCAGCATCTGCCTTGATACACTGTTGGGTAGAGTCTTTCAGATGCCCTCTGTGGTAGACTCCTGTCCTGTTTCCTGTTCTCTCCTTCTTCCAATGTCCATCTTGTTTGTCTTTCTGAGTGAGGGTTGATCATCTTACCCAGGGTCCTCCTTCTTGCTTAACTTCTTTAGGTGTACAGATTTTATTATGTTTATCCTATATTATATGTCTAATATCCACTTATGAGTAAGTATATGCTGTGTGTGTCTTTCTACTTCTGGGATACCTCACTCAAGATGATCTTTTCTAGACCCCACCATTTGCCTGCAAATTTCATGATTTCCTTGTTTTTAATTGCTGAGTAGTATTCCATTGTGTAAAAGTACCACAATTTCTGTATCCATTCCTCCTCTGAGGGACATCTGCATTGTTTCCAGGTTCTAGCTATTACAAATAAAGCTGCTATGAACATGGTTGAGCAAATGCCCTTGTATACTTGAACATATTTCAGATATATGCCAAGGAGTAGTATAGCTGGATATTGAGGTAGTACTATTCCTAATTGTCTGAGAAAGGGCCAGATTGATTTCCAAAGTGGTTGCACAAGTTTGCATTCCCACCAGCAATAGAAGAGGGTTCCCCTTTCTCCACAACCTCTCCAGCATGTGTTGTCACTTGAGTTTTTGATCTTAGCTATTCTGATCAGTGTAAGGTGAAATCTCAGGGTCATTTTGATTTGCATCTCCTTGATGGCTAAGGATGTTGAGCATTTCTCTAAGTGTTTCTCTGCCATTCAGTATTCCTCTACAGAGAATTTTCTGTTTAGCTCTGTACCCCATTTTTTAATTGGATTGCCTGATTTGTTGCTTTTTAACTCCTTCAGTTCTTTATATTTTCTGGATATTAGCCCTCTGTCAGATTTAGGGTTGGTGAAGATCATTTCCCAATCTGTCGTTTTGTTCTGACGACAGTGTCCTTTGCTTTACAGAAGCTTTTCAGTTTCATGAGGTCCCATATATTGATTGTTGATCTTAGAGACTGTGCTGTTGGTGTTCTGTTCTAATCATTTCTGTCTGGGCTACGTCCCATCCATAATTCTATAAATACCTGCTTATTCTCCGATTTGGGAATTCTCTGATTTGGCCGCTTTTTCCACCCATGCTCTTTTGACTGTGTGCGACTTCCTTCTTCCTCCTCCTGTACCTCGCTCTCTCTCTCTTTCTCTGAGTCCCTGATTCTTCTGTCCACCAAAACCTTGATCTATAGTCAAGCCTACCCCATTCTCTCTGCTCAGGTGTGTTGGCATTTTATTGATCAAACAGGAATAATTTCTTAGACGAGGTTACAAAGGTCATTTTGAGGTGTGTGAGTGTCTGCTCTTCTGGGAAGCAACCAGATATTGGAAGCCAGTAATCAGCATCATTATATAGTACCAGACCAACCCCCAACACTATACTTTTAATTTTTCATTTTCTTTTGTTTCCTAGTGATTCCTGTCCTTTGAGCTCCTCTCCATATTTATAAGATGGTCCAGCTCTGTGTTCATCTAGACTGTTACCTTCCTGAAAGCTCAAGGTTTTTGTTATTTTTTAAGATCTGTGTGTTATGTACTTTCCTGTGACAACTGATGTGTTTAGAGTGATTTATGTCAGAAATGGTGGCTTTTCCTTCCCTTGACATTTCTTCAGACTTTGCCTGAATCATCTTTCACATTTGATGGAGTTCAGGCAAAACCTGAAATCTTCCATTCAGTCATGGTGAAATTTATTATTTAGGTTACCTAAGTAAATATATTAATAAAATCTTTAGGAAAATTAGTTATGAGCCAATGATATGGGTCAGCACATACATGTGCCTGCCATGCAGCCTGCTAACCTAAGTTAAATCCCCAGGCCCTGTGGTAGAAGGGGAGAACCAATTCCTGCATTTCTCTTCTGATGGATACACACAAAGTGTGGCACATGTATGTCATAATTCTTACACACATATCACACACACACACATCACATCAGGACACATCATACACACACACACACAAACTAAATAATGTTTTAATACATTTACTCTTCTTTTAAATGGGCTCTGTGTTAAACCCACTCCTAACGACCTATCACCATACCCATAGATTAAAGTGTCTGTCAGTCTTCATCAGAGAAAATTCTGTTTACGGTAGGTGGTGATTGACAGCAAGACCAACAACTGGTTAAGATGCAGAGAATAAGAGATTACAGAACACCCTGCCCTGTATGGGACACCTAAACCACAGCTTCTCTAAAGGCTCAGGGGTTGTTTCAAGAGGGTCGGGGGTGGAGAGGCTGCCAGAGCCAGAAGCTGTGGGCGACTGCAAGGAGAGGTCGTCTTCTGGATGCCGCATGACAGCTGCACATACGAACTCACAGTGGCTGCGACAACCCCACAAGCGCCATGTGAATCTAAACATGGGGAGGGAAGTCTGGCATGAAGTCTCTAACCTTGGAGACTCTGACAATAGTTAGCTGCAGGAAGAGCAGGGGTCAGGTTTTCTAAAATTGTAGTCCCTAGTAGGCAAGTATGCTCCAGAGGAAGGCCGTGTGTGTGTGTGTGTGTGTGTGTGTGTGTGTATGTGTGTGCCATGCAGCACAAATGGGCCTTGATGGGAGAGAAAAAGACACCAGTTGGATGGGAGGGAATATGAGGTACATGTGAGAAGAGTTTGGGTGAGAGGGAATATAATGAAAGCATATGAAATTCTCAAAGAACCAACTTTTAAAAGAGCCTGTTCATTAGCACATGCCAGACCGCCATAAACAATTGATTCATTGGGTTTAAAAGTTTAACACGTTTTTTTAATTGCTGAGTAATATTCCATTGTGTAGATGTACCACAATTTCTGTGTCCGTTCCTCAGTTGAGGGACATCTGGGTTGTTTCCAGGTTCTGGCTGTTACAAATAAAGCTGCTACAAACATGGTTAAGCAGATGTCCTTGTTGTGTACTTGAGCATTTTTTTTGGAATATATGCCTAGGAGTGGTATAGCTGGATCTTGTGGAAGCACTGTTCCTAATTGTCTGAGAAAGCACCAGATTGATTTCCAAAGTGGTTCTACAACTATACATTCCCACCAGCAGTGGAGAAAGGTTCCCCTTTCTCTACATCCTCTCCAGCACGTGTTATCACTTGAGTTTTGTTATCTTAGCGATTCTGATCACTGTGAGGTGAAATCTCAGGGTCATTTTGATTTGCATTTCCCTGATGACTAAGGATGTTGAGCATTTCTTTCAGTGTTTCTCTGCCATTCAGTATTCCTCTACAGTGAGTTCTCTGTTTAGCTCTGAACCCCATTTTTAAATTGGATTACTTGATTTGTTGCTTTTTAACTCCTTTAGTTCTTTATATTTTCTGGATATTAGCCCTCTTTCAGATTTAGGGTTGGTGAAGAGCCTTTCCCAGTCTGTAGGCTGTCGTTTTGTTCTGACGACAGTGTTCTTTGCTTTACAGAAGCTTTTCCGTTTCATGAGGTCCCATTTATTGATTGCTGCTCTTAGAGCCTGTGCTGTTGGTATTCTGTTCAGGAAGTAGTCTCCTGTGCCAATGAATTGAAGGCTCTTCCCCACTTTTTCTTCTAACAGGTTTAGTGTATCTAGTTTTATATTGAGGTCTTTGATCCACTTAGACTTTAGTTTTGTGCAGGGCGATAAGTATGGATCTATTTTCATTTTTCTACATGTAGACATCCAATTAGACCAGCACCACTTGTTGAAGATGCTGTCTTTTTTCCACTCTATGGTTTTGGCATCTTTGTCAAAGATCAGTTGTCCATAAGTGTGTGGGTTTATTTCAGGATCTTCTATTTGATTCCATTGATCCACCAGTCTGTTTCTGTGCCAGTACCATGCAGTTTTTATTACTGTTGCTCTATAGTACAGCTTGAGATCAGGGATGGAGATACCTCCAGAAGATTTTTTATTGTAAAGGATTGTTTTAGCAATTCTGTGTTTCTTGTTATTCCATATGAAGTTAAGAATTTTTCTTTCAAGGTCTGCAAAGAATTGTGTTAGTATTTTAATGGGAATTGCATTGAATGTATAGATTGCTTTTGGTCAGATGGCCATTTTTACTATGTTAATCCTGCCAAGCCATGAGCATGGGAGATCTTTCTATCTTCTGATATCTTCTTCTAATTTTTTCTTCAGAGACTGGAAATTTTTTCATACAAGTCTTTGACTTTCTTGGTTAGAGTCACACCAAGGTATTTTATGTCCTTTGTGGCTATTGTGAAGGGTGTTGTTTCCTTAATTTCTTTCTCAGCCTTTTTGTCTTTCGTATACTGATTTTTTTGAGTTAATTTTGTATCCATCCACCTTGATGAAGGTGAATATCAGCTGTAGGAGCTCTCTGGTAAAACAGTCTGAACAAAAGCAACTTGGGAGGAAAGAGTTTCTTTGGCTTACACCTCCATATCACAGTCCCACATTGAAGGCAGGAACCTGGAGGCAGGAACTGATACAGAGGCCGTGGAGGAGCTGTTTACAGGCCTGCTCAGCCTACCACAACCCATGACCACCTGCTGAGGGGCAGCATTGTCCAAAGTGGGACGACCCCTCTCCTATCAATCATTAATCAAGAAAATGCTTTCCTTACTTGCCTAGAGGCCAATGGGGGCATCTTCTAATTGAGGGCCCTAGCTTATGTCAGCTTAAAAAAGTACTGACCAGCACACCTTAAATTATTCAGAGATCTATTATAATAATCCTGTGGCCTGTTGACTTGTAAGAGTGGAGCTACAAGAACTTGATATAGAAAATAGTGTTTGTGTTCTCAATGGTGAAAGCTCTGCTATGCCACAATAGGTCAAGCAGCCCATACGGCCTTATGAGCTCTTGACTTTGCTCCCTTTCCTACCTCTTTTTTCTACTTCCTCTCTTATGCCCTCTCCAACTACCTAGAACTTTCACACTTTCCTAGAAAACTTCAGAAATTTCCCAGAAAAAAGGACAGAGCCCTGCCCGGAAGCACTCTTCTGCCTCAACCATAGCTAATTCCCCATCTGCTTCAAGTCTTCTCAAGTCTTCTCTAGCCACTAGAATCCCAGTGTACCCCATCCTCCACCCCAATACCTCTTGTCCCCTGTAATATGTCACTATCACGTCACCCTGTAAAATGGCACAGCCCCTGCCTGTTACAGTCGTGTAACTTACTATGTTACCCGTTTGGGGGATGCAGGCCACTGCCCCATCCTCAGACAGGAACTGCTGCCACTGGTGTCCACAAACAAACCATCTCAAAGGCAACAAACACTGGTTCTGCAGGAGGTAGGAGGAACCAACATGCATTTCCCACTGCATGTATTCATTTCTGTCTCAGCCTTGTGCCACTTTTGATGATCAACTTTTCAACCAGTGTGGAAAAAAAAAAAAACATTCTTCAAAACCAAAATAACCATTTTCAAGTTTCAGTGTCCAGTACATGTTAGGTAATATGGTGTGAATAAAAATGGCCCCATGGGCTCATAGATTTGAATGCTTAGTGACCAAGGAGGGGCTCTGTTTAAGGATTGGGAAGTGCACCCTGGATGGAGGAAGTGTGTCACTGGTGGGCTTTAAGGTTTCAAAAGTCCACGCCTACCCCCATTTTCCTCTGCCTGTAGATCAGGATGAAGCTTTTAGTTACCTCTCCAGCACCACACCTGCATGCCTCTGTGCCCCCACCCTGATGACAGTGGACTAAGCCTCTGAAACTGTAAGCAGGCCTCCAGTTAAATCCTTTCCTTTTTATGAGTCACCTTGGTCATGGTGTCTCTTCACAGCCACAGAGCAATGGCTAAGACAGATAAATAAACACATAAGGCACGGTTCAAAGCACAACACAGAAGGGGTGACACCCACCAAGAACGCAGAGGCTGAGGAGGGAGAGTCTCGTGGAGTCCAAGCTATACTAGACTATACAGTGAGACTCTGTCTCCAAAATAAATAAACAAAGAAAGAAACACAGCAGAGAGCATTGACTTCATGACGATGGGAATCTATCAATAACCTGTTTGTTAAGGGAATGTTTGACCAAATAACTATAGTGGGAAATGTGCATGTACAAGGACGGTGCCAGGACAGCAAAGCCCAGACTGGCCAGCTGCCAAGGAAGGTATACAGAGGTTATGAGCGTTGAGAACCTGTACTGTCTGAGAATAGATCACTCCGGGTCTCAACAACTGCAATGACCTATGTGAGCTTCAAAGTCTCACATCCATTTCTGCAGTTCTGCAGTTACAGGTTTTGAAGAAAACATCAAAGAGGAAAATATAAATAACTCATTTTGCATAATTTATTTTAAATAATTCTTCTGGCCACCCAGACCGTGCAGAGTTACTCTGCACTGCAAACAAAAATTTTAATAGTCAAAAACAGAAGGAAATAACTGTCTTAAGACGTTGGCTAGCCACTCGCACACAGTTGCGATGTCTGAGAATAAGCACACAGAAGGCTCCTAGTGTTGTTTGTGCAACACAAACGCACACAGGAACACACATAGGTACGCAGGTACGTGCGCATGCACGCGCGGGCGCACACTCTCACATACAACCTCCCTTCCACCATTAATATCCTCCCAGAAAAGACAGTGTTGTTGGGGGTTGCTCTGAAGCTTTATTTTGATGTTAATTATTGTCCCTCATGATCTGGTTACACCTATCCCTCTTTTCTAAACCTGCCTAAGACATCTTATCTGATTGGTTGATTAAAGGTCTATACCTGGGCAGGGCAGAATGGGGTAGGTGTGGCTAAGGTTCCCCTGCTTTGGAGTTCAAGATAATCACAGGAGGCTGACATACAGGAAGTGAGGAGGAAGGAGGACAACATGGGTTGTTAGTGTGGAGAAGAAATCACATGGGCCTGGAGTAAGTACTTCAATAACAGCATGAAAAGGCTCAAATGAAGAATAAAAGCAAGTATTTATAAGATGACGGGTGGACTTTCTCCATATCTCTTCAACATAGTACTGGAAGTCCTAGCTAGAGCAGTAAGACAAGTAAAGGAGATCAAGGGGATACAATCAGAAAGGAAGAGGTCAAAGTTTCACTATTTGCAGATGATATGATAGTATACATAAGTCACCCCAAAAATTCAACCAGAGAACTCCTTCAGCTGATAAACACATTCGGCAAAGTGGCTGGATACAAACTTAACTCAAAAAAATCAGAAGCCCTCCTGTACACCAAAGACAAAAGGGTCGAGAAAGAAATCAAAGAAACAACACCTTTCACAATAGCCACCAATAACATAAAGTACCTTGGGGTGACTTTAACCAAGCAGGTCAAAGACCTGTTTGAAAAAAACTTCAAGTCTCTAAAGAAAGAAATTGAAGAAGATATCAGAAGATGGAAAGATCTCCCATGCTCATGGATTGGTAGGATTAACATAGTGAAAATGACCATATTGCCAAAAGCAATCTACAGATTCAATGCAATTCCCATCAAAATACCAATACAATTCTTTACAGACTTTGCAAGAAAAATTCTCAACTTCATATGGAATAACAAAAAACCCAGAATTTCCAAAACAATCCTGTACAACAACAGATCATCTGGAGGTATCTCCATCCCTGATCTCAAGCTGTACTATAGAGCAATAGTTATAAAAACTGCATGGTATTGGCATAGAAACAGAATAGTGGATCAATGGAACCAAACAGAAGACCCAAAAATAAACCACACACCTATGGAAACTTGATTTTTGATAAAGAAGCCAAATCCATCCAATGGAAAAAAGACAGCATCTTCAACAAATGGACCAACTGGATGTCTATATGCAGAAAAATGAAAATAGAACCATATTTATTACCCTCAACATAACACCAGACACATTAAATCGGTTAGAAGAAAAAGTGGGGAAGACCCTAGAACTCAACAGCACAGGAGACTATTTCCTGAACAGAACACCAACAGCACAGGCTCTAAGAGCAACAATCAATAAATGGGACCTCAT
>CM053764.1:57852929-57869285 GCA_028658305.1 Pachyuromys duprasi
AGAGGGCTAATATATATATATATTTTTTTATATATATATTATATATATATATTATATATTTTATATATAATATATATATATATATATATATATACTGTAGAATGTCAGAGAAACACCTAAAGAGATGCTCAACGTCGTTAGCCATCAGGGAAATGCCAATTAAAATGACCCTGAGATTTTACCTTACACCTGTCAGAATGGCTAAGATCAAAAACTCAAGTGACAACACATGCTGGAGAGGTTGTGGAGAATTGGGAACCCTTCTCCATTGCTGGTGGGAATGCAAACTTGTACAACCACTCTGAAAATCAATTTTGCGCTTTCTTAGACAATTAAGAATAATGATTCCTCAAGATCCAGCTATACCACTCCTAGGCACATATCCAAAAGATGCTCAAGTACACAACAAGGACATCTGCTCAACCATGTTCGTAGCAGAACCTGGAAACCCAGATGTCCATCACTTGAGGACACTACAGAAATGGTGGTACTTTTACACAATGGAATACTACTCAGCAATTAAAAACAAGGAAATCATGAAATTTACAGGCAAATGGTGGTATCTAGAAAAGATCATCCTAAGTGAGGTATCCCAGGAGCAGAAAGACATACATGGTATATATTCACTTATATAGTACTATAAGATAGGATAAATATATGAAAATATGTTCACCTAAAGAAGATAAACAAGAAAGAGGACCCGGGGTAAGGTGATCAATCCTCACTTAGAAAGACAAATGGGATGGACATGGGAAATAGGAGAAAACAAGAAACAGGAGAGGAGCCTACTGCAGAGGGTCTTGAAAGACTCTGCCTAGCAGCATATCAAAGCAGATGCTGAGACTCATAACCAAACCTTCAGCAGAGTTCAGGGAATCATATGATAAAAGGGGAGTTAGTATGACCGGGAGAGGACAGGAGCTCCACAAGGACAAAATAAATCAGGGCATGGGCATCCTCTATGAGACTGTTTCCCCAACCAAGGACCATGTATGGATATAACCTAGAACCCAAGCTCGGATGTAGCCCATGGTAGCTCAGTATCCAAGTGGGTATCCTAGTAAGGGAAACAGGAGCTATTTCTGAACTCAATGACTGACTCCTTTACCTCCTTCCACCCCCCCCCGAGGGAGGAACAGCCTTGCTAGGCCACAAAGGAGGACACTGTAGCCAGTCCTGATGAAACCTGATAGGCTAGGGTCTGATGGAAGGGGAGGAGGACCTCCCCTATCAGTGGACTTGGAAAGGGACAGGGAAGAGATGAGGGAGGGAGGATGGGATTGGGAGGGAATGAGGGAGGGGTTATGGCTGGGATACAAAGTAAATAACCTGTGATTAATATTATATTTAAAAAATAAAATTAATTTTTAAAAAAGATGACAGGTGGAAGGTAGCTCAGATGAAGATGGCTAAGGAGGATGGCGGATGGAGGGTGGGAGGTGGATGGTGAGGTTATTGAGACAGTGTAGGTGAAATATCTGCCCGGCCCAAGGTAAGTAAGGTAAAATCTAACAGGTGTCTGTGTCTTATTTGTGATAGTGGGTTAGACAATACTGCCCTATAATCTTAGGGCTAATAAACATATTATAGTCCAACACTCTATTTTTACTGCAATATAGTGTCTTGAGCGTCTCTGAATTCCCACAACATGCTACAGAGAAGGCTCTGAATCAATATTTAACACATGAGGTAAGCCCTTCATGGAACGGAAGTGACGGAAGCAGCAGGTAAGCCTACGGAGCCTGCTTTCAGGTCTCTGTGAAGTCTCACATTTGCCCACGTGCTGAGCGAGCGCCAGTTCCACAAGGGGTGGGGGATGGGGAGGAGAAATAGCCCATACCTCACCCTAAACCCCTCCTTCCTGAGAAAGGCTTCGTTCTGCAAATGAAATCAAAATATAGTGTGTACATCTGTAAAAGTCTTTTAAAAAAAGTATGCTGCTTTTTTTATAACTAAAACTTTACTGAAAGCATTGAGCAACAAAATTAGCCAGACTCAAGAGCTAGACATTTCAGTGAACTTTGAAATATAGTTAGACAAGCCATTCTGAAGCTGTGGAGCTTCACGTTGGATTCCATTCCTTCACTATCAAAACAGTGTCCTTAAACCACAAATTTCGTAAGCTTAGTCACCAAGTCATAATCATTTACAAGGAGGAACTTCATAGTACTCTTAAATTTTTTACAAATAAAATAACATGTGAAAATCAGATAATCATTGAAGATGTTTGTATGTGTGAGAGAGAGAGAGACTCGTCCAGACTTCCAGAATTGACAGCACCGAGGGAGGTACTGGGATTCTGCGGTGATTAGGGAAACCCTTACTCATTAACTGTTGTCTTTAAATAGAACATGCTAAGTCAGTATGGCCGGTGAAGATTGCTCCCATGGCTGCATACAGAGCTACTTAAAGAAAGAGACAAATATCTGAGAATCTACTTTAAAACAGGGTGTGGCTGATAGAGAAAACAGAGGGATAGAACTAGCTTGTTTCATAAACAACTAGGATAATTAAAGTCAGCATAGTCTGATTTGCAGGTGCAAATATACACAGCTCAAATATACTTTTATGTTCTGTTTAATATTAGTTTTTACTCACTGTTATTTTTGTGGAACAGTTCTTTGGACTGTTAGCTACAAGGTTTTCCAGTATCCCTGCAGGCTATTGTCAGCAAAACTTTCTTTAGAACTAAAAGCACTCAAGTGCACCCGGTTCTCTTAGTTGCCTTCCAGTATTTTAAAACTCTTCTTTGTCAAAGAAATTAAGAGGGCCCGGGGGAATGCCACAGTCAGTAAGCTGCCCACATGCAAGTGTGAGGATCTGAGTTGGGATTCCGAGTATCCATGTAAAAAGCTGGCCACAGCAGCACCTCTGCCTTCCCAGTGCTGATGACATAGAGACGGGAGCGCCCCTGAAACTCACTGGCAGGTCAGTGAGTTAAGTTCTTCATTCTGGGCTGGAGAGATGGCTCAGGGGAGCACTAGCTGCTCTTCCAAAGGTGCTGAGTTCAGTTCCCACAACCACATGGTGACTCACAACCATCTATAACGATATCTGGCGCCCTCTTCTGGCGTGAAGGTGTACATGAAGGCAAAATACTATATACATAATAAATAAGTCTTTAATTAAAAAAGAAAGAAAGAAAGTCTGTGAGAGACTCTGCCTCAAAAGTCAGGGTTGCCTGCACAGATGTAGCCCATGGCAGTTCAGTGTCCAAGTGGGTTCCATAGTAATAGGAACAGGGACTGCCTCTGACATGAACTGATTGGCCTGCTCTGTGATCACCTCCCCCTGAGTAGGGAACAGCCTTACCAGGCCACAGAGGAAGACAATGCAGCCACTCCTGATGAGAGCCAATAGACTAGGATCAGAAGGAAAGAAAAGAAGACCTCCCCTATCAGTGGACGTGGGGAGGAGCATGCGTGGAGAAGGGGGAGGAAGGGAGGGACTAGGAGGGGAGAGATTAGGAGGGAAGGGAGGAGGGAGCTATAGGGGGATACAAAGTGAACAAAGTGTAATTAATAAAAAATTTTTTAAAAATCAGGGTTTTGAGTGACTGAGAAAGTCACCTAATGTTGACCTCTGGCTTACATAACACATAGGAAGTAGGGGTAGGATGAAAGGAAGAACAGTAAAAGAAGCATCAAAAAGTAGCATGAATGCCCTAGACAATACTAGGGCACTTTAAGCATGGATTGTGTGTCTTGTCAAAAAAGCCTTGAACACACAAGAAGACTACTGTGATGATTCTTCCCAGAGAAGTCTGCTCATGTCCAAAATTGCAGAGCGGATGGATTTAATGAGGACATCAGAAGCACCTTTCTCCTGTTCCAGCCATCCCTTTAATTTGAAACACGACTTTTCAAAGTGATGTCCAAGTGATGTCCCCAGATCAGCACAAGACTAACATCACCTAGGAACTCATTAGGAATGCAAATTGTCCAGCTGTCCCAGAACACTGAATCGCAGACTCTGGGACTGGAGCCCAACAACCTGGGTTTAAAAGATCCTCTGGGTAATTTTCAAACAGGATTGTGTTACAGCCACTGAGTTGGCACATCTGTTTCAAAACAGGCCACACATGGGGATTACCAGAAGAGTTCAAACAGCACAGCTGCCTGGGCCCTGCCATCGGCCTCTCTCATGTCATGGTCTGGGGAACAGCCAGTGCTGCAGGTGATCCTGGATGCAGCAATACTTGAGAAGTACCATCTCACACCTCCTCATGAAAAGAGGCCTGGGCAGGAGGGTGCTGGTCCAGGCCCTGGGCAGATGAAGCACTTAGAAAAGGAACAGCTTAACCGCTCTGGAGAGCCTGTGCTGTCAATTCACTCCCTATTCTTTTTTGTTGGTGTTTGCTTTTTGGGATAAGAGCTCATATAGCCAAGATTTGACCTTGAACTTTCTATCCAGCAAGGACAGCCTTGGCCTCCAGGTATTCCTGCCCCCATCCTCAAGTGCCAAGATTGCACAACCAATTCTAAATTCTGTATTCTTCTGAACACCCAGATGCTCCTGGCTGAACCTGAAGCCCGACCCCAATACAGGTTACCTTAACAGTGGAAACAACAATCACATTCGCAGTTGAAATGGGATTCTTCTGTTTGATGCTAATTGCCAGAGGCTCTACTGGGAAATGGTTAAGCTAAACACAATTTTTACATTTGATGCTACTCTTGAGTTTCAGGATTAAGGGTAAAGGTTTTTCTAATGGATGACTTGGGGTCATGGCATCTAACTTGTATATATAAAAACAAATAGAAGCACAGTTAAAATAAAAAGGCATGTTGATTTCTGGTTTATAACACAGCCTGAGCTAATCCTCCCTTGCTGTCGTGTTGTTGTTGTTGTTGTTGTTAGAACAAATGAGGCTGGTGGCTGCACTGCAGCCCTAGCCGGCAACGGGATGCCAGCAGAGCATGCAGCCCGTGCCCCCTTGCAGGGTATGGCCGGCATCCTTGATGCATATACCAATGGGGAGCATCATTAATGCATTTATGAAAGCCTGCCAAGTGAGTCCGTGAACACGTGGTGAAAACTCCCCTCACTCTGGAAACAGCCAGACAACAAACAGATCCTCAGTGTTTACCACCATGACAGGTATTATAACAAGAGCTGACACACAGGAAACTGACCCCACCTCACTTTTCCTTATTCTCCCTTGCTCTCAGCAGAATGTACAAGTACAAAAGACTGAGACTCTTTTAAAAGAGGTTCTGGCCGTTAAAAAGAAGGGAGTGGGTAGGTACACTTAGATCACCCCCAAGCCAATGCAATAACATTACAAAATGTCCTTCAAGAAAGACTTTGTCAGACCAGACGTACTGGAGTTTGTTTAGTGCCTGGAAATGTCTCACTTGCATGTGTTGGGACAAAAGTGAGAGGCACAAAATGGAAACCTGTTTTACACACAATCAAAGCCATTATAGATATTTTCAGAATAATTAATTAGGGTTCTCATTCTGAGCGTATCCCTGGTCCCAGACCTCATCAGAGCTCTTAAATGCTGGCTTAATCCTCTCATTCATTCATTTATTCAGCCACTATTTGTCTGGCATCTGGGAGATGCAAAGATATGACCTACGTCCTTGGGAGTATCTGACAGTGAAAAGCTCACCAGGAGTTACAATAAAAAGAATGAGTTTGACGACATACGAAATAACCAACAGGTTAGAAGGGTGATTCTTTTGGGGTGAAGAGGACATTTGGTGACAACTGGAGAGACTTCTGATTGTCACACGGAGAAGGGAAATGCTTGAGAAGTATCATAGGTAGAGGCCATGGGGGAACCTGCTGAGCCTCCGAACAAGGGCACGTCCTCCCTCAAACATTGTTAAAGGTAAGAAACACTGAGTCAAAGATATGACAACGGCTGTAAAAGTCTCCCCAGATCCTTCTATGTTCAAAGCTTCTCTTGTCAGAACATATCCTTGTGGTTTATGCTTTGTTTTGTTTTTTAAAAAAAGACAGAGAAATGTTGTGGAGCATGTTGGAAGGACGTAGGACAAAGAAAATAACAAATAAAAAGAACTCAGTTTAGTTTAGTAGAATTGAAGTAGGAAAGCTTATTAGACCTGAGCTTTTATTAGATCAAAGACTTCTTTTCATTATGCGTTCAACCTCCTTGCTCATTATTGATCGGGTCAAAAAATCTATTTATTCATGATTCAGTCATATTAGGTTTATGAGTCTAAAAATTTACCTGTTTTATCTACTTTATCCAAATGATTGGCATGTTTTATAGTAATTTCTTATGATCCAGCCCTTCTATTGGTATTTCTATGGTATCAGTTGTAACCTCCCCTCTTTCATTTTTGATATTTGTTAAAAGAATTAAAGATGAACAGCAAGAACTGACTAGTGGAACTGTACCAAACTAAAATACTTCCGACCACCAAAGAAAACAATAAAGAGATGATAGAATGGGAGAAAATTCTTGCCAGATTTTCATCCAACATAATTTTAATAACCAGAATATGTTTTAAAACTTCAAAAAATGAGTTCCAAAAGATCAAAGACTTTAATCAATAAACAGACAAATAAACTTAACAGTTTTCAAAAGAAGCAACAATGGTTAGCAACTATATATTTTTAAAGTTCAAAATCTTTATCCATCACAGAGGTACAAACCAGAATTATCATCAAGGTGACATCCCATCCCAGTCAGAGCTGCTGTCACCAAGAGTACAAGAAGTACTAAACACTGATAAGGGTGCAGAGACAGAGGGCACTTCCTGTACTGTGGGTGGAAAAAAAAACATAAGTTGCTCAGCCACTGTGGAAATTGATATGGAAGTTCTTTGAAGAACTGAAGATAGAACTAACACCTGACCCAGCTATAACAGTTCTGGGTATATACCCAAACAAATCAATGTCAGCATGCAGTAGAAACAGCTGCATGACGGTGCCTAATCATGGCATTAGTCACAGTAGTTAGTTATTGCTAGGTGCACATTGTTGCTATAAACAGACAATGGAAGTGTGGCATATATTCACAACGGAGTATTATCTCGCCATAAAGAAGAGCCAGATCCACAGGGGTCTGAAACTGATACTCCAAACAAGGACCATGCATGGAGATAACTTAGAACCCCTGCACAGAAGTAGCCCAAGGCAGTTCAGTATCCAAGAGGGTTCCCCAATAATAGGACCAGGGACATGAACTCATGGGCTGGCTCTTGGATCACCTCTACCTGAGGGGGGAGCAGCCTTACCAGTCCACAGAGGAAGACAAAGAAGCCAGTCCTGATGAGACCTGATAGACTAGGGTCAGATGGAAGGGGAGGAGGACCTCCTCTATCACATGACTGGGGGAGGGGCATAGGAGAAGAGGAGGGAGGGAGGGTGGGATGGGGAGAGGATGGGGGAGGGGCTACAGCTGGAATACAAAGTGAAAAAACTGTAATTTAAGACAAAGAAGAAGAAGAGCCAGATCATGGCAAGTTCAAGAAAGTGGATGAAACTGGAGATCATTTTCACTTCTGTGCAAAATCTGGGAGGAAAAATAGATGACATGAAAGTAAAAGGGTGCCTACTGAAGAAGATGGTGTCAAGGGGAAAGTGCCCAGGGACAGGGAGAGTGTGATCAAACAATACGATGTGAAAATGTGCAGTGAAATGCATTGCTCTGTATAATTAATATACATTATTGAAAAGACAATATTTTACATGTGTCTATTGTTTGTTACAAATTAGATTAATTATTGCTCTGTGATACTAAATTTATTTTAAAAATGAAGCTTTTTCCACCTTGACATGAACATGTACTTCCAGAATAAGGAGCACACCTACCTAAGAAGGCGTTTTCTGCTCAGAGACGAGCATCTCCATTAGAACTCCCAATTTTTTTTGTGGCAATGCATTATAAAATTCATTATAAAAATGTCTCTCACAGTCTAAGAGAATGGAATATTGCTGGACCTCCTGGCCAGAGTTAATAATACACCTTGAGGTCACCTAAGACTTAAGACTGCTGTCCTGCTGTGTGCTCAGCCTGTCTTTAAGAGAACAGTGTAAAAACCAACTTTGCTTGCTTTGGGATCCACATAACCAGATTTAAGAGCCTAAACTAATACTTAGATAGCTGTAATCTTAAATCATGTACTCGTCCATGCCCCTAACCCAAGAGTCATGCACAGCTGTTTGCAGGTGTGTTAAGATTACTTTTTGCTGGCTGACCTCGGCCTTATAAAATGAATGTCCATCGTAAATGTCGAAGGCATCATGTGGATGCTGCTTGATAAACAAGGATGTTTGTGGCACTGTTCGATGTCTCTGTCAGGAGGTGTAAGTGACTTAATCCCCCATAGAACTCTTTAAAGATTTATCTAAAGTACTCTTCATTCCCTCCCCCGTGTGATGCCTTCTGTGCTGTTTAAGAAAAGAGAGAGTAAAGCCCTTTCCTAGGGACCCTCAGGCATTCAGACACAGGGACAGATTCACAAGACAGCCATCTGGCAGGCACAGACTTAGATTCTTACAACAGACAGACAGGGGAAATAGAAAACACAAGGAGAACATAGTGAGTTAAACATGGACTCAATCTTGGTCAAGTGACACCCAGGGGAAGCATTCTGATTTCTCTCTTTAGAGTAGCTCCAATGCATAACTAGTGAGTCCGAGTTTATTGCTAATGCATTGAAGCTGGTGCACACTGGTAAGCTGCCTTTGCTCAAGTAAATAGCCCCCACCTGTGCCCATGCTGTCACACCCCACCCCCACCCCTCAGTAAGTCAACACAGAGAGAGAGAGGCCGAGAGGAAAGTAGGAGGTAGCCTTGTTGGGAAGACAGTTTTCAGTGGAAGAGGGGGAAAGAGTCTGAATTGTAAACACCACTGCCCAGAGAAAGCTAAACAGTACAAGAAGAAAATGTTCCTTTCATCCTTAACCTAATCAAGAGCTGTCACACGCCTCAAAGATCGACGCTATTCAATTCTTTGCTTCCAGCACAAGTCCTGATGCACTGTTGGGTTTTCTCCGGGCATTGTTTTCCTTCTTCTTTTCCCTTTGTTTTCAGTTCACATTTTACAGAAGCAACATCTCAAAAATAAAAGTCTCTCAACTGCTACAAAACTGTCATTCTAAATTACAAAGCTAGAATTCTGGAAATAGACATTTTTATAACAGAGGAGATTCCATGGTTACAAAGTGAAAAATTAAAAAAAAAAACAAAAAAAAAGTGAAAAACTATAGGAAGCAATGTACCATGATTTCTGACTCATGTTTGTTAAGCCCATTGGTTGACTTGAATTTCATTAAACTGACATCATGTTTTTCAAATTATTCTTTCCTTCTCTATATGATTGACAGGTTTCCTTAATCATTAGCCAAGACAACCAAAATGCGAAGCTGCACTCTGTTTCTCTCCCCGAGTTTTACTCGTGGTGGATGGAACCCAGGGCTAGCTCTGTGTGAGAGTGTCACACCCCCAGTCCCTCCACCTTATTTCTGGACAGAAGAAGGCGTGTGTGACATAAACCAAACCGACAGTATAGATCCTATACTTTCACACTAGACACGAGGAAGCAGCTGTTCTACGATGTGAGACTTCTCACTTGTATCTACAGGTTTTGGGGTGGGATTATCGTTAGTCTGAGGATGAGACTCAAACCCCTGGATGCAGGAGGTGCCCCAACCTCAGCTTCCCGAGTAGCCTGAATCAAAGCAGCAACCTTGCCCATGCGAGCTCCCATTCAGCCTGGTTCCGAGAGACCTCAACACCAGGTGAAGTGTTCCACCTGGTGGCCAAAGCCAGCCTTCCAGACGTAAAGCCCCTAAAGCAAAGTCGGTTCTTTCTTTTGCATCAGCTCTCTTAATCAAAGCCAATAGAGAAGCATCACTCAGTCTTGAAGCATCACTCAGTCAGAATGATTCCAAACTCCCATGAAAAATAACAAGCTGCATGAACGCTTATGTCCCATTCATAAGATAGCACAATGATCAGCAGGTGACCTACATGTGACCTCCCACACAGTTCAACTCCTTTCAGAATTACTTGCTGGGGGAAGAAGAAGGGGTGAGGAGAAAGATCTGGCATCTTTGGTGAGCAGGGGTTGCTAAGCGTAGCTCTCTCCCCCAACTCAAGGCTTTGGCTAGGCCACGTAAACAAGGAGATGCCAGCGAACAATCGCTCAGAACAGAATGTTCCTTCCGGCCCTCTAGAAATTAAGGTCACAAGAAGCAAGTGATAGCTGTCACCTTGTCATCTGACTTAAATAATGACTGGGTGTTGCACATGCTATGAGATTAGACAAGGGCAAAGTGCTTGAAACAAAATTACCGCTTGCCTTATCCATCGCCAAAAGACAACGCGCCCCCTGCACAAACCTACAGGGGCAAAATTGACTCAAAGACTGTTGGGTCATGGTAAGACGCACACCTTCAGTTGTAAGATTCCTTCATGAAACAGAGCATAGGGTCACTCCTGAGGTCCTTCCAGCTTCACACTTCTGGGAACAAGTTATGGGGTGGCGCTGGCTCTGCCAGTCATCAAGTGCCAGTCATTTAAACTTTAGAAGTTTTACAAGCCGGTGGTATGGCCACATATAGGGTGAAGTTGCTGTGTTTGTGTTAGGTACAGCACAGAGTGTTAAAAAGCCTTTAAGCAGCGGGTGGAGGGTTGTTCAGAGAATTAGTTTGCTAGCTTGCCACTGAATGTGCGCTATTAAACCAGGCACTGTCCACAAGTAGGCTGGGTATCAAATACTCTTAGAAGATAGTTCAAGCTGGATGCGGTGGCACATGCCTGTAATCCCAGCACTGTATGAGGCAGAGGCAGGAGTATTTCTGTGAGTTCAAGGCCAGCCTGGTCTACAGAGAGAGTCCAGGACAGCCAAGGCTACACAGAGAAAACCTGTCTCAAAAAAAAAAAAAAAACAAGAAGGAGAAGAAACAAACAAAGAAAGTTCTCCCTCATTTTCCCTAAGCAAATGGGAGGATACATTTTTGTTTGTCAAAATAGCAGGTGCTACATACATTTAATGAACAGAGGCTTAACGTGATTAAGTATCCCAGATTCTGTGTGGTAGTTGCTCCTAGTAGATATTCTGTCAAAAATGGCGGGACTAACCCCACTGAGAAGGCGTACCAGAGTCTGGAACATTTAGTAACACTTGTCTTCCTTCGGCCTCTCTAGAAAATCCTTCTGTGTGGTTGTTGTCTTTACGACAACCAAGTAGAAGCACAGGAAACCTCATCCTGGAGTGGAAACTGGACAATTTGCTCCCTACTTTTCTAAACACCACCTGAAAACTCACTCTTTCTTTCTTAGTGAGTCTTTTTCTTCCTAGTCTTTGCTACCCCTACTCTGGCTCATGTAGCCCTAAGTCTTAGGATTGTATGGAAACCAATCACCATGGAAACAAACCTCTATGCACATCTGTAAGATATCTTTATTTTTCCAAGTTTTATCATATCTTCTGTCTTTTCCTTTCTGCTTGGATCAGTCTAATCTCTTAATTTTAACACTTAAGAGCTTCAAAATGTGGAAAAGAAGACTGTGCAGAGGATATTAAACTCTACAATCAATACAAAAAGGAAAAATACTTACAAGCTCATGCCAGTGGTGTTTAGATTATGAAGTCCTTCCTTTTAAAGGGAGGGGAATATATTCTCTTGGTGGCAATCGGATTGGATGAGTTAATGTGTGATTTTTAAAAATGTATCTTCTAAGTCTTAGAAGCACTAACTGAAGCAAATATTGATAAAATGCACCCGGCTCACTCAACAGGAAGTCTTCTCAAGTGAACTCTGGCCATGCTGTTTCTACTAGCACCCTAGTCCTCCTGGGAAAGTGCAATCAGGCTAAGTGGCCCATTCACTATGTCGTCTCTCGAAACATCAGAGAAATGATTTTACTTCACTAGCAAGATATTTCTAAAGGGAAAAATGCAAAAGTCCAGGGAAATTGCAATTCTTAAATTTAAGCCTTCCCGAGAAGACTTTAAGTCACTGAGCACTTGTCCCTGCAAAAAAGAACGGACAGTGCAGATCTGTGATGGCAGTGCAACTCTGCATTCTTAGCAGTGGTGACGGAGACTGCGCTCAGGACCAGGACTGGAGAAACATGCTTCAGTTCAAAGTACATGACAGAAAAGTCTATCAATGTGGGATGGTATTCAGTACAGTCTTGAGAATGATTTATGGTAGTCGTATTTTCAGTTTTGAATGAGTTAGTTGTCAGACATCACTGAAGAAGCCCTGTTGTATCCAAATCAGTGACACACAGAGATGACACCAGCAAATTGGGAGCTCCCAACATCCAGCTAAAACTGACTGCAGAAGGTGAGGCAGACAGCTGGAGTTCTTGATTAACCGTTCATGGCTGAGCTGCATGGCTGAACTTCCCACCTCTCTTTCATACTGCAGACACATTTATTGACAGTAGCCTCTGTTAGAAATGGTCACCTTCCAGATGTTCTCAAGTTTTTACGCGATGTTCTCTTCCTTCCATGTTGCAGAGTTAGAAGCACAAGGCCCTCGGAGGACACATTGAGATAAACACACTTGGGTCCAAAATAGGGTGGGAGAAAAAGCCCACTTCCAGAGCTGGCTTCTCAAACAGCACATGACAGTGCAATGCACATTTCAGAGGGAGAGGAAAATTGCACTCAGTGATCTGTGTCTCATCTATGAAATCTATAAATAAAGAGGCAAGATTATCACTGAAAAGGCAAGAGAATTGGAAAGTGTGAATTTTTTTTACATAACTGCCCCAGGCAATAAAGAGCACTATGCCGACCCCTCACTAAGATAAGAAAAGAAATCATGAGAACAGCCTTTATTGCGTAATGATTGCATGCTTGGTAATTAGCTAAGAAAATTGTATCCATTGATTCCTTCTAAAACCCGATGTCCTGTGACTATCCCCATTTCACAGGGGAGACAGGCTCATGGGGATAGTAAGTGAAGAATCCATAACTTGAATTCACAAAGTTATTTACAGAGCTCATGATAGCAGTGGTCACACCAATCTGGTTTAAATCCTTCTCTCTCTTCCCATTGAAATTGATCTTTTCCAGATGAACTGTATGGCCAAAGTTAAGAGCCTCTGTGATGGTTGACACTGCCAACTTGATGGAGTATGGGATCACCTCAGAAACAAGCCTCTGAGAACATCTGTAAGGGAGATGCTACATTATGTTAATTGAGATGAAAAGTCCAATCATAAATGGCGCAGCGCCAGCCCATGGGCTGGAGTCCTGGATTAAACAGAAAGAGAGAGACAGGGAAAGCATGAGCACCCACCTCCTTCTGCTTCTTGACTGGACACAGTGTGACCAACTGCCTCATGCTACTGCTACCATTTCTTCTTCACCGTGAGCTCTTCTTAAATTGCAAATCAGCCCTTCCCCCTTTAAGTTGCTTCTTGTCTGATATTTGGTCACAGCAGGAAGGAAACTGATTCAGCCTCTGATGGGAGTAGGTCTGTTGCTATGTATTCTAATACTAGCCCCCAGAATCTGGTTCCTGCCCAGAAGAGCACATTCTAACGTATACTTGTCTTTGTTGTGCAAACCTTGCTCTACCCAATTGAAAGTTGGTTGGTTAATAAAGTTGCTACCAGCCTAAGATGGACAGAAGACAGGTAGGCAGAGCTAAAGTTCTGGGGCTTGGGGTCTCAGAAGGACCATGGGATAGAGAGAGGTTCTGGGGCTTGGGGTCTCAGAAGGACCATGGAACAGAGAAGACAGAGGTGGAAAAGAGACAGGAGGTCATCATGGGGTAGCCAGGAGCACCTGGCCAAGAGCAGCTTGTTCTGAGGACTGGGCTGATGAACCAGAAGCTGCCAAATGGAACATGTGTAAGTGTTTGGGATTTGGGATGGGAAGCAGACAAGATGGCTTAGAGGGTTGATATCTGCCCAGCCCTAGTACTTTAAGGCTTATTATAAATCTAACAAGTTACTGTGTCTTTTATTTGAAAAATAACTGGTTCAGGAATAACTACTAGCATAATAATCTCCTGCATTTAATTAACATATACAGAATAATTCATTCCTTTTGCAAGCCTCATACAGATGCCCTCACATAAACCCCTAGGGGGCCATATCCTTGCTGTGTTCTGGAATACTAACTGAACAATGCAATGACACAAGAACTTATATAAAGGAGTCAAATATCGAGTGGTTGTATACAGAGGCAGAATTGAAGGCAGTAGGTATGGGCACTTGCCTCTGAAAGCATGAAAAAATGAGTTCAAATCCCCAAGACTTACATTTTTTTTTAATGCAGATATGGCTGTGCATGCTCCTAACTACAGTCCTAGGGGCAGAGATAGATGGGTCCAGAGAACTTGCTGGCCAACTAACCTAACCAAAAAAAGCAAGTTTCTAGTCCAGTATCTTGGCAGATCCTGCCTCAAGGTTGTAAGACAGAGAGTGTGAGTTTTGGTGTTTTGTTTTGTTACTAAATTAACAAGGCTCAGGTGAACTACCTTGTCCCTATCTAAGGAACAGGACATGAGAATATGAGAGTCCTTATTACACACCATCCAACCAGTTAGACCTTAAACAAACACATATAGGAACTTAAGAAGTACGGGGCTGGTACAGTGGGGAGATCACGGGGAATAACTTGTGGAGGAACAAAGAGTTCATCTTCATGGCAGGCTTTGTGTTGGCGGTGCGGCCCCATTCACTCAGGCTGTTGGTGGCTGGACACGGCTGTATGAGTTGAGTTTCACGAAGAACCTGATGCATAGTGCCAGCCACCACGTTGCAGGTCTTGCACAAGCCACAGCTCCTGCTGCCCTAACATGAACTGAAGGTGCAGTGGCATGTGAAGATAAAGTCTGCTTCATAAGGCAAGTGTGTCAGAGGCCAGATCCAGCCAAGGAAGGGATGTGGGGTCACCAATGATGTAAAGCAAGCACACACTCACACACACTTGGTGAAGGCTCCGACTTTTTTTCCTCCCACAGCTTATATATCCCAGCAAAATCCTTCAACCATTATAAAAACTACAATGTGGTACTTCGTACTTTCCTTCAAGTAAATGATTGCAATGAGTATATGTTTAAAAAAAAACAAAATAAAAAGAAACCAAAAACCCCAGCATGTTCCCCAATGCCTTTACATGATTAAGCATTTTACATATTACAGATGAAAAAAACCAAATCATTCTCAAGAACTCACATGCATTTGTATCTAAGCAACTTGTATAAACTAACAAAGTGTAAGCTAGCAAGGTCTTATTGTCAGCCACTTTTTTACTGGCAGGCTGCAATTTGCAGTTACAAAGAAAGGATCAATCATTTTATCAATTATCTTAAAAAGTAATCTTATAAAAACAACTTTTAAAAAATCACAAATCCAAATGTTTATATATAAAAAAAATCAGTTATTTATACTTTAAACCCTCAGGGTGCACACCTACTCATTAACAATTTTTAATTCAATCATACCAGGAAGCAAACAGCAAAAATGGGTACAAGAAATTAATCATCACCTTGATCACCAGCCCAGCTTCAGCAAGAACTAGTCGGGCTGCCATTGTTCTTGTTCCCTGACCTCAGAAAAATCCCTCACCCAGTTATCAAGAGTGTGCCTTTCTGAACTTTGAATTGTTCCCCGAGAGCTTCTGCATCAAACCCAGTAACAAAAACATCTTAACCTACCTTTACTAACAATCTGCGTCCCCAGATTCTTTCCGAGGGTGGTGGTGTTTACTCATTAACCTGCTCCAGTAACAATGATTAAAAAACATCAGTCACTGTGATCGTAAGTGCCAGTGACACTGCCCAGTAGAGGGATAGAAACCCCCTTAGAGTTTAATACAACCCGTAGATTAGGAGGGATGTGATGACTGTGAGGGCAGCAAGCAGAGCGAGTTCTATAACAGCATGAAGTCCTCAGCTCTCCAAGGCACAACCATTGTGGTGGTACTAAACCATGAGTCACACTCCATGAATTCTAAGCTGTTTGTTGTTCCTTTCTCACGGGCCTTGATGCAGATGCAACAAGGAGCCTCTAGCAGAAGCAGCTCTGGTATCTGAAGAGGGAACATCTTCAAACAAAGCTGTGCTTCAGCCCTAGAAACAACCACAGTGTCTGGTGAACGTTGATACAACCACCTTGGAAGTGACCTTGAGACAAGACCCAATTTGTTGAATGCAATTAACATTGTGGGTTGGGGTATGGATCTAAGGTAGCTTACCTAAAAGTACTGAGGAGTTTTCCCAAGCCACAGGCTTGATGGAATTGTAACCCCTATGTTTAGGTTAGGGTCAACCTGTTTAAACACTTAACAGAAGCTTCTTGCCGGTCAGCACTTACAGCATGTACTTATTAATACTATAGGAGCCTATAGTAAATTGATGATTTATTTTGTTTACATCTCCTACATTCATAACAGTACA
>CM053764.1:57869785-57913862 GCA_028658305.1 Pachyuromys duprasi
TGTTTTATAACAATGAATGGAATAAACATAACATGGCTAAAATCTTACAAATATAACCGATGCTTTCCATCAAAGGGTTATTCTAAGCCCACTAAACACACACACAAACACATAGGATCACCTGGAGCTGCTATAAATGATAGGCCAGAGTAGAAAGGATTTCTAATATGGGTATTGTAGGATAGGAATGGTTGCTTTCACTAAGATCAAAGCTTTTTTTTTCTTCAGATTCACACACTTCATAGAGGTCAAGCACCTAAAGATACTCAAATATAGTTTACTTTAAGGTTCAATATAGAAAAGTGGAGCATAGCTAGACGTGGTGGCGCATGCCTTTGATCCTAGTGCTCAGGAGGCAGAGGCAGAGGCAGGAGGATTTCTAAGTTCAAGTCCAGCCTTGTCTGCAGAGTGAGTTCCAGAACAGCCAGGGCTACACAGCGAAACCTTGTCTTGAAAAACCAAAAATTAAAAAAAAAAAAGGAAGGAAGGAAGGAAGAAAGGAGGAAGAAAAAATAGAAAAGAGAGAGAGGGGTGCAACATAACGTAATTTTGAGGTGGGTGACATTGTTTGTGTGCTGTCTGTGGCACTACTTACAGGACTCAACAGTTTTGAGCCCCATACAGGGGTAAAAAAAAAAATCACTCTTTTATTGTTGTTAGTTGTTGTTTGGTTTGGGTTTTGAGATACGGTTTTTATTTGTAGCCCAGACTGGTCTGGAACTCTACATCCTCCTCACTGTGACTCCTCGTACTGTGAATTCAGGGGCCCATCACTATGCCTGAAGATTTTAGTAGCTATAAATTGTACAACTAGTCAAAATGTCTTGTTTGCTGACAATGAAACATAGCTGATATTTTCCAGACATTGCTTTTTTTATATACCATACTATATACAATCTGATTCTAAATGAGAAAAATGAGCCCAAGGTTTTCATCTCCTTGTTATTCCTCTGGTGGCTGATATGTGTTTTTAAGGGAGAGAGAGACTGAAAGCACTGTGCTGGTGTCTGCCCAGGCATTCCTAGATCCCTGCTGCTTTTGAAAAGGTACCAGACATCAATAAGGGGAACAGGGACTATTTTGGACATGAACACAATGGCTGGCTCTTCGACCTCCCCGCCCCCCAAGGGAGGAGCAGCCATTCCTGAAGAGACCTGATAAGCTAGAGGTCCTCGCCTACCAGTGGACTTGGAAAGGGGCAGGGAGGAGATGAGGGAGGGAAAGGTGGGATAGGGAGGGAATGGGGGAGGGGGCTATGGCTGGGATACAAAGTATATAACCTGTGATTAATATAAAATAAAAATGTTAAAATTAAAAAGAAAAGAAAAGAAAAAAGGTACCAGAGAAGAGACCTGACTCTCCTTCCATCCTCTGCACAGGCCCTGACTAGAGTGGGAAATAAATTGGAATTGAGGAGAATTGAAACACAGGGTAAATTGTGGGGGCCCAGGAAGGAAAGTGTCCCTTCCCCAAGAGTCTGGTAGAATCTTCTCACCAGCTGAGACACAGAATTTCTTACTTTTCTATCACTATGATAAAACATCATGACCAGCCGGGCATCGTGGTGGACACCTGTCATCCCAGCACTCTGGGAGGCAGAGGCAGGCAGATCTCTGTGAGTTCAAGGCCAGCCTGCTCTACAAAGCAAGTTCAGGACAGCCAAGGCTACACAGAGAAACCCTGTCTTGAAAAAAAATAAATAAAAAACACCATGACTAGGGCAACTTACTAAAGAAGGTGTTTAATTAGGTTTGCAGTTTCAGAGAATTGGAGTCCATGATGGTTGAGGAAAGGCATGGAGAAAAGGAACAGCTGAGGGCTCACACCTTGATCTGAAAACAGAAGACAGAAAACACTGGGATTTGCACAAGACTTTTGAAAACTGAAGCCTGTTCTTAAAGACATACCTCCTTCAACAAGACCACACTTCCTAATCCTTTCTAAGCAGTTTCACCAACTAGGGACCAGTACTCAACCATGTGAACTGATGGGGGCCATTGATCAAACACCATCAATCAAGAATTTCAGCACATCTAACGACTTTTACTTAGGGGCTTTCTTCTTTCCCAATTATTAATCCACAGTTTTCTAGGAATCTCACCAGAATCCTTCTTTATAGTAAAAGACATGTCCTAAACCAATTGCTCATCCCTAACGGCTCCTGATTTTGCTTTATAAGATTATAAACATCTCCAGAAACACCCTAGAACTCACTTATTAAAAAGAGAGGAAAATAAGGAGGGGTTAAGTTTCTTTAAAACCTTTTGAGTTGTTACTTGAGAGCCACCAAAATGGCACATGTGAGGGCTTAATTACAACTCTCCCAGGAGAGCCACGTAGCCACACTTAGGTATCATTTGTCCTTTCCTGAGGATCTCTCTCTCTTTCTCTTAGCTCCAGTATTTAGAACCTATATTAAAGACACTTTTTATCCAGGTTGGTAGTACATGCCCTTGACCCCAGACCCCCATTGTCTGCTTTGCTCTCAGCATTGTCTTTCAAGTTCCCACAGCACACTAAGCCTTGAGCACTGGATGACTTTTCTTAGCCCAAAACTCCAATTGCTTCCACAGTCCTCCCAAAAGCCATTGGGTGAGGTCTGTCACGGCGATACCCCACTCCTGATACCACAGTATGTGTTAGTAAGAGTTCTCTACAGGAAGAGAACTGAAAGAATGAATATAAAATACTAAGGGGGATATATTAGAGTGCCTGACATGATCTGGTCTGTGCAGTCCAACAATGGCTTTCTAACATTAGAAAAGCCAAGCCTGTGAGGCTGGATGTCTCAGAAATCCCAATTCTGTGCTGGAGGCCTTCAGGGTTCTTGGAGAGCTGCTGGTCTTGGGTCTATGTTGGAAGCCCAAAGAAGATGGTTCCAATAACACCAAGGAATGGTCACAACAGGATAGATGAACCTGCCATCAAGAGTGAATACAAGCAGGCAAATAGCAAAAGTTTTTCCATGTCCTTTTGTCTGGGCTGCCACCAGAAGAGGCTACACATATTTAGAGTGAGTCTTCCTGTTTCAAATAATCCTATCATACATAGATAGATAGATAGATAGATAGATAGATAGATAGATAGATAGATAGATAGATAGATGGATAGATAGATAGATGAACAGATAGGTGATAGATATCCCTCACAGGAGTGCCCGGTGGCTTGTATTTCAGTTGATTCAAGATCCAGTCAAATGACCACCAAGATGAGCCATCTCTGTTACTCTGCTCCAGAAAACCTGAAACAACTGGCTGACCATACCTGAGGATATTGTCAAGTGAAACTGAGCTAACAATTAAAGTTGTAAAGAAACAGAAGGGTCAGCTGGGTTACAAAGTAAATAAACTGTAATTAATATAAAATTAAAATTTAAAAAGAAAGGAAAAGGTAGCTGAAAAGTAAAAATAAATAAACTAAAAAAAAAAAACAAGGGCTTTGACTGTAATCTAGCATGATGTAGTTGAGCGTTTTAGCCACAAGATGGCACTAGATCACCAAACTTATTAGCACCGGCTTTCACCGAACTGTGCGCCTCTAAGGCTACAACAGCTTCATTTACATTGGCTCACCTTTAAAGTCTTTGCTCTGTCTTAGCCCGGCGTCCAGTTTTACCTGATTTGTGACTAGGAGACCTGGGTGACAATGCGGAGCTGTGCCCCATCCCTGCCAATGCTGAAGTACAGGTCATGTGAGCTAGGCCTGCTTGGCTGCTGAGCCTCTCCAACCTACCTAAACTGAAAACTCAGTCACTTCCTTTCTCCTCCTCTGGCCTTCGTTCTTTATGCACGCTGAGTTTCTGTGATCTGGCCTAACCTAAGCATACGCCTACTTAAATTCGCAGAAAAGAAAAATAGATATACTCAAGCATTAACCTGAGCCCATGTTCCACGTGAAATGATTTTCATCTTATATCCTTGTCCTAGAATCATATGGCCAGCTCTTACATGCTCTTACATTCACTTTCCAACCTAAAATAATCAAACATGCTCTCTGATATAGCCACCAAGGGGCCCGGATGGGTAGCTTAGTGGTCAAGCACACTTGCGGCTCTTGCGCAGGACCTCTGTTCCTGAGACCTGCAGCGGGCAGCCCACAGTAACTTCAGCTCCAGGGACTCCTAGACTCCCTTCTGGGCTGCCTGGGCACTTCCACAAACATACACATACCCACACACATACACATAATTAAAATGAAACTTTAAAAACAAAATAGCCAGTTCTTTTCCTATATAGTAACCAACTCTTGTTCCTGCTTAAGGCTCTAGATGGTGCACCTAACTGTTGATCGTGGCCTGTTTCTTCCACAGCAGCACAGGCTCCTCGAGAACCATGACCTGGTCACACATATTGTACCTAGTTGGTCCCAAGTGGTTCCCATTTGCCTAGGACTCTCCTGGTTCCAAAGCACCTTCTTCTTCTAGAAGGTCTCTGTTCCAGGAAACGGGACAAACTGATACTCCACAAGAAAAATTCGAGAGTGACAATTAATGATTAAAAGGTTTTAGAGGTTTTTGCCTGCATGTCTGTGCTTAGTGTCTACTGGGGACAGAGGAGAGTGTTGAATCCCCTGGGAGTTGTGAGCCACCACGTGGGTGCTTGGAACCACACCCCTGTGTTCTGCAAGAGAACAAGTGCTTTTAACCGCTAAGCCAACTAATTCTCCGGCCCAATAATTACATTCTAAAGGCGTGTTTTGTCCAGGTTTTTGGTTTCTGAAATCCAACATAACGTAGTCGAGCATTTTAACCACAAAGGGGCACTAGACTACCAAACTTATTAACACCAGCTTTCGTCAAAATTGAACTGTGAGCAGGTGAGGGCGTGGCACACTCTGGGTTCCTCAGGAAGTAGTACATTAACCGGCCCTGGCGGGCTCGCCCATAATCCCAACACTGGGAGGCAGGGACAGGGGGATTAAAGGCCGACCTCAAACACTCGCGATCCTGTCTCAAAAACAAACAAACAAACAATCAAAAGGTGAGGTGCCTTGCATTGTAACTAAAGTAGTCTGGCACACCGCTGTTTTCCGGAGCACCCTCGGCCTCCTTTGCACAGAGGCACAGCTGCAGAGGCAGGTCTGTGGCCCTGGGTTCAAGCTCCAGTGTCACGAGAATAGGTAAGGAAATAAAAGATTAAAGTGTGGGTCAGAGTAACGCAATCCACACATTTTCCACATAGTGGGTAATTTGTTTTTAAGTTTTATTTACCGATGGTGGTGGTGGTACACACCTTTAATCCCAGCACTCAGAAGGCAGAGGCATAGGTGGACAGATCTCTATGACATGAGTTCAAGACCAGCCTGGTCTACAAAAGCAAGTTCCAGGACAGCCAGTGCTACACAGAGAAATTCTGCCTCTAAATAAATAAAATTAATGTGTACTACACTTTTGTCACAGTACACACACACACATAATCTGTATTGGGGCTGAAAAAAAAAAAAAAGAGATTGCTAGCTGCAGGGGTGTGCGTGTGTAATCCTAGCACGTGGGGAGACAGAAGCAGGCAGATTTCTGTAAGCTCAGGGCCAGCCTGTTCTACAAAGTGATTCCAGGACAGCCAAGGCTACGCAGAGAAACTCTGTCTGGAAAAACAAAACAAAACAAAAAAAGATACTACACTAGAATCCTGTTCCCAGAAATTTAAAAATTAGTGTGGCTAGCCTCAACTGCATAGTGTTCAGGCTTTGTGTGTGTGAGAGAGAGAAAGAGAATATAAGTCTGCCAGAAAAAAACCAACAAAGAAACATAAATCTCTATCAGGAATATTCTCAAGCAATCTCTCTAAATTCACAGTTTTTAGGTAGGAAATCACTACAACTAGTGTCCCTTCTAGCAGAACCTCTTAACCTCACCAAAGTGGCAAGGGCATTGCTGCAAAATCCTTTTGTATAACGGAGAATGGCTGCTGATTGCTACTTAGATTGAAACTTGCTTCCTGGGTCAGAGTCTAAAACAGAGCTGTATCCTAAAGGGTCCTATTATGTCCTCCAGAACACAGAAGCAGCGCAAGATGATACTTTGTTTTATTTCATTGTTTTCTTGGATCCCTCTGCATTTTGGCTTTGTGTTGAAAGGATATGAGGATCCAACTCCAGTGTCAGAATAGGCCAAGGGTGTCTTTACTCACTGAGCCATCTCAATAGCCCAGAGAGGATTTTGTCCTCTTAATAATCCTCAATATATTTACAGCATCAGTCCAGAATCTACAAGAAAAAAAAAGCCATTTCATCAGCAGTGAGAATAATACAATCCACAGCCCTAACTCAGGAAACAAAAGTACTGAAGAGCTAAGTAAGAGATGAAGAAAGGGTTTTTCCCTGTCCAGTATCCCAACAGGGCGGCAGTGGCTCTCCAAGCTTTGCCATCCTGCCCAAGGACAAGGAGAAGAAAGACACCAGTAAGTTGGCCAAGAAAGGCAGAGACTGGGTTAGTAAGTCTGGCTGGGGTCAAGGCCAAAAGCAAGTGGTCCAAAGGCAGAGTTCCAGACAGGCTCAACAGGCCAGTCCTGCTTGACAAAGCCACAAGTGACAAACTCGGCCCGGAGGTCCCCAGTTACCAGCTTCATACTCCAGCTGTCGTCTCCGAGAAGCTGAATTTTTCCTTGACCCTCACAGCCCTTCAAGGGCTACTTAGGGAAGGTTTCAAAGCCGGTTTCAAGACACAGAGCCCAAGTAGTTTACACCAGACACACAATGGAGATGCCCCAGCTGCTGGCAAAGAGGTTCGATCAAACGAGCATTTGGAAAAATAAACTTTAAGTTAAAAGACAGGAACAATGCATATCCAGCACTTCATGAAGGGCTCCAACGAGAATGAGCACCTGAAACTTCACATTTAGTTATTCCAGATGAAGCATACTTTCAGTACTTTTTATAAAATGCTTTTTTAAAAAATGCTTTTGATCCCAGCACTTGGGAGGCATAGGCAGGTGGATCGCTATTAGTTCAAAGCCAGCCTGGTCTACAAAGCAAGAGCAGGACAGCCAAGACTACACAGAGAAACCTTGTCTTGAAACCCTACCTCCACCCCAAAAAAAGTCCCTTCATACCCAAGAACTTGGTTTACCTTCAATTCAAAGCCCCTGTTTTGAGGGTAGAGGTATTTTCTGCAGAGCTCTGTGAGATGCTGTTTGTTTGCTTTGGATCTTATCAGACTTCTCAAAGGCCACTTTATCAGCACAGAGGGACCGTAGCAGTTATTGACCTTTGTCCTTTGATTAGGGATGAATTTTTTATGCATTTTATTGTTTCCCGTATGTGTTTTTCCCAATTTTTGTAACAGTAAAGAGTCAAAGAAAAGGGTGACTTTAGTATGCATGGAATTCTCTACAGATGTGTGCATTGATGGAAATCATTTTGGTTTAGTGGTTAGAAAAATTTTTTAAAAGGTACTGTCCAAAACTGTCATCTTTCAAAATCTGTGGCCAAGCATGGTGGCACACACCTGAATCCTAGCATGGGGAACTGGAGTCAGGAGAGTTAGAAGTTCATGGTCATATTTGGCTGTTTAAGACATGTGTGAGATCCTGTTTCGAACTGAAGACAACTCAACAGTTAAAGAGGACAGACTGCTCTTGCGAAAAACAAGCCAGCTTTCTAAGCACCCAGTGCCCAGCTAGGGTAGCTCACAACTCTCTATAACTCCAGCTCCAGGGGATCTAAAACCCCTGCCCTCTGAGATCACCAGCACTCGACACAAAACACACACACAGGGACAGAGACACAGAGAGAGACAGAGAAAACAGAGTGACAGAGACAGAGAGGCAATTTCAAATAGTAAATGGAATATTTTTTAAGCCGGAAGCTTAAATGATACAGCAGTAGGCATGTCTTCCACATATTCCAGAGAAGAAAGTTTACTGCGAAATGGAAGCATCTCAAACAGACTGGCTCAGCACTGCAGAATCGATTGAATTCCCATGGCTCAGTGTCCTTATCTATAAAATGGCAATTACAGTCAGAGGCCTTACCTCACAGTTTCCAAGAAAAGAAAGTGCTGATAAGGCATTTAGAATAGTGTCTTACATCTTTTTTTAAATGTAGCTATTATATGAGCCACATCAAAGAAAGAAAAAGAGAGAAAGGAAGGAAGGAAAAGAAAAGAAAAATAAAAAAGAGAAGAAATTTGGCCAGAACTGACTGGTCCTATTTTTGTTAAGAAAATATATGTTGTCATGATGGTGGGTGCTCTTGGTTTTCCCCATGACTGACAGAACAGATGTATTTGGGATACGCACTGTCACTAGAGTTAACTTCTTGGGCTTGTGACCCTACTACCGCGGCCCCCTCCACTTGGATCCCTGATTAGTGTTCTGCCATCTTGTCTTGGAGGGCGCCAGACTTTCTGAGCAGTGTCATGTTTAGGAGGCTCAGCACACGATGATGCCCTGCTGGTCCATGAGATGCTCCTGCTCTGTTCATTTAAGACTGGAACCTGCAAGCTGCTTGCATCATGGGGTCCTTGCTTGCTCACATGCTAAGCCTCGCAGTGGAGAGGCAGAAAACAAGCTGACACTCGCTTGGTTCAGCACAGTCTTTCTCCACAGAATCTTCGACCAACACACATTTGTGGGGGGAGAGGGGAAAGCAGCGAAAAAGAAACTGGAGGAGGGGCGTTCCTCTATTGTGAAGACAAGATCACACCAGCCGTGTTTTACTCAGTACTGTTTCCCCTCAATTCTCTTTGCCCATTTGGGTCTCTTCTTGAGGAAATTGGCTTGCTTTGGTGAGGCAAGAGAACGCGGGAGGCTGGGCAGAAGTGAATGTTAATTAAACAACTGCTTTTTGCACAACTTCCTGAAGTCACAGAAAAGGCAGCTGAGAAACAAAAACATAAATGTTCCTCAAAGGGCTTGCCCTCTGTGTAAATGTGACAATTAAGGACAAACAAGTGTACTATAAAATCATTAGAGTGTGTGAGTGTGTTTGTGTCCGTTTATAATGTGTCTGAAGAGGCCAAAAGAAGGTGTCAGCACCCCTTATTGAGAATGAGAGCAGTGATTTTGAAGCTAGTGTCCAGCTGGGGCTGCAAAGGCAGCAGAGGCCTTCCAGGAGTGACAGCCCTTTGCACACTGTCCCTGTATCTGAGTACCTTGTTCTTCTAGGAAAACAACATGGAAGTGAGATCCAGGGAGCATTGTGGTGGCTCAGGTAGACAGTGCCTGAGCTGTGGATGCTGGGAACTGATCTGAAGTCCTCTGGGTGGGTAGGAAGTAGAGGGGGTGACTGATAGAGAGTAAGAGGTTTCTTGTTGAGTGATGGAAATGTCTTGGAATTCAAGTGATGATGGCACAATACCATAACTATGAGAAGAAGCTGAACTGTGGAGTTAACTTTGTATCGTTTCCATTAAAAAAGAGAGAGAAAGAAAAATGAAATAGAAATAAAGAACCTATTGCCAGTGTGACAGAATTAGCACCAGAGGAAGTAAATAAGTGAAGCAGCTTCCAAAAACAGTTAGAAGATTGTTTACAAGCAAATGTGTTTAGAAGGCTTGGAGATAATATCAAAATAGAGCAATCTCCAGGCCTTCTAATCTCTGCTGCTATCTAAATGGGATATCTGAGGAGAGGCAAACTCGATCTTGTAAATAAAGACACAGCAGGAGAGGAGAGGAGAGGATTCATAAAGGGTTACATGAAGTTTGGGGCCCATAGAGGTGGAGGCCATCAACAACCAGAAACAAGCAAAGCTGGGCTCATAGGTCAGCAGCTGAATACTTATCTGGCATGCATGAGGCCTGCACAGAAACCCAAGCACTGCAAAACAGAAAACAAAAAAGAATGCCACATTCAGCAAAACTGTGTATTTCCTTTATTTATTTATTTGTTTGTTTTTATTTGATGCATACGAGTGTTTTCGCTCAGAGGGGCCAGAAGAGGGTATTGGATTTCCTGGGTCTGGAGTCACAGGTGATAGGAAGTCGCCATGTGCATGATAGGATTAAACCATGTCCACTGGAAGAATAGCAAGTGTTCTAAAGTCCTGAGCCATCTCTCTAGCCCCAGGATTGTGTATTTCTTAACTTCTATCTTCTTGTTTTGTTTCAAAGGGAGTTTATAAAAACACAAAGGCAGCCCACAACATGACCTAGTAGGTGAAGACATTTGTCACCAATTGTAACAACCTGAATATGATCCCACAGGGTGAAGGAGGAGGTCTCCCCAATGCTGTCCTCTGACCCACACCCATGCACCATTCTGTGGCAGGATAGACCAAATGCATACATACATATACCTGTATGTAAATATATACATGTATATACACATGTATATATGTGTGTATGTATGTATACATATGCAAGCAAATTAAGTAAATGTAATTTTACATAAATAAGTTTGCACAGTATGCAACTCAGACTACAGAATGTGATTAAGACAAAGGGATAGATCCAGGCGGTGGTGGCACATGTCTTTGATCCCAGCGCTTGGGAGGCAGAGGCAAGAGATGGCTATCATTAAAAGGATAAGTAGCAGCAGACCGTGTGCCCTGTGATATCTTCTGCCTTCTGAAATTGGTTCAGATTCAGTGCTAAGGTTTGTTCCAACAGTAGGAGCTTAAGAAGGACCGCTGCAAATAGCAGATGAGTGACAGCAGTCCTGGCTACTGAGAAAGCAGAAACCAAGCTTTCCTGCAAGCTGAAGTTTTGCTCTGAAGGCTGCTAGCTCTGTGCAGGAAGCCATCACTACTGTGACCACCAGGTGGGCTTGAAGATCTCTGCTCTGCTCGCTGAGTCCCAAGAGGATCTGCTCTGCCTGCTCAGTCCCAAGAGAATCTGCCATCCCAATCTTGGATGGTCTTTGCCACAGCTCTAAGACTGAAGAGACCAGGCTTTCAAAGGCTGCTGCTGAGTTTTAAAGTTAACCCCCAACAGCCTGTGCTTGGTTTCTACATAACTCCTCAGCAATAGAGTCCTTGAATATGACAGGAAGTGTTCACTTGACCACTAGATTGTGAGCCGAATCTCCCATCACACCTAAGGGGGTGCCTAGAATACTGCCCTTTCCCACCCCCAAAGCCTGAAGTAGAGCAGCAGCCACCCGGATGGATACAGTAGGCAACAACAGAGATGGCCAATTAAAGACCGGGCATGGTGGCAGAGGACTTTAATCCTAGCACTCTGGAGGCAGAGGCACATGGATCTTTGAGTTTAAGGCTGGTCTGGTTTACAGAGTGAGTTCCAGGACAACCAAGCCTACACAGAGAAACCCTGTCTTGAAAAACAAAACAAAGACAGCCAAGTATGGTGGTGTTCACCTATAATTAGCACACAGTGGCTGAAGGCAGGAGGATCAGCAGTTCAAGGCCAGCCTCAGCTCTACAGTGAGTTCTAGCACAGCCTGAGCAGAAGGCAACTGCACACTAAAATTAAGCCTACAGCACGCTGGCCAAATGGGGGAGAAAAATCTAAGGATTCCTGGATACTCATGCCAATATTCAAATACAGATAAGAGTTTTGGTTCTCACATGCACACACAGAACCTCGAGATTCCATTTGTGTTTATTTCTGGAAGGTTACAGAAACTCTGGGGAGTTTTCAACCCAATAACGCCATGATGCAGACACAGGTCTTGCTGTTAGGTTGCAGTATCTCACAGTCAGGCGGCCTCGGGAAGAGATGAACAGACATGAAGGGGGAGCAGACATGAAGTTTCAGTTGAACGTGGTTGCAAAATGAACCAACACATTGACGCATCAAGCTATTCTTCCACTTTCTAGAAAAACTGATTATATGGCCCCTCTGCTCACCTTTCTTCAGACTGTTTATTTTTTATAAGGCCTTCCTTAGTGAAGCCATTGAACATAGAGCAGTTTACGGGAAGCCACAGGCAACCGTTCACGAAAGCATGCAGGTCTTCTGGCTTTGAAGATGTTTCACAAGCTCTCGCTGAAGCTCACCAGCCCCATGAGATGGGAACCTGGCTGCTGGCAGTCTGGGCCTCAGCCTCTGGATCTGTATTTAACAAGGTGGTTCCAGCTGCCTGTCTGTCTTGATCCCCTCTAATAATCTGATACTAGAGAGTGAGTAAGACTATGCTCACTGGCATTTGCAAGGCTCTGCCTTGCTGTTTACACTGCTCTAGCCAGCTTTAGCCTCCTTGCTTAGGATGTAACAGTGATGAATACGATGCTACCTACTTTTCAGGATCGCTGCAAATACTAGCTGAGGTGTCTATAAACTGGGCAGTGGTACACACCGGCTTCTGAAAAATAGACATGTATTCCTCTGGTGATAGTGATGCCCAGCAAAAGGAATAAACGGGTCAGGCTCCAGTTCAGAAAAGCATGCATAACTGCTTTAAACTAAATGAGAATTTGGAAGAACAAAAGGGAATTGTAATAGAATTCCCTCTGGCAAAATAATAATAATGTGCACTGCTAGCATCATTTAGAAAACATGTCTAAGTATCGATTCTCCTGAAGGATGAAGGTGAAGGAAGGTGAAGCTGTGTCTCTTCTAAATCACAATGCCTGGCTTCAAGTTGTGCTAGTCCAGAATCCAGGTCTTCCAGACTTCAGAAGCCATCCTGTGAAGCAGAAAAAGCAAAACTACCCAAAGTCTAATCGCCCAGATGCATTTTTCTCTTTGTGGTTCTGCCATTTTAAAGGCTGTTTCTACCCTAGGAGGGAAATTACAGAACCCATTACCAAAAGGTTTCTTCCAGACCCCCTGCTTGGCTGACCCTATTTCCGGTCAGCAAGCAGCAGCTGCTCCAGGGATCCAGTTGCTCATTTCCTCTGCACCTGCCCGCCTCCAGCCTCCAGCCAGTGGAGAGCGCTGGCAGCCAGCTCAGGCTCAGAGCGGGGAGCCTGGCAGCCTTTCAGGGGCCTGATATTTTGACAGTGAACAAGCTCCTGCCCTTGCAGATGACATTCAGTACAGCTTGTACATGCTGTAAATAAACTCCTTTGAAAAGAATTTAGGAAGAACAACTTTTTGCTAGGGATGGCGACAGATACTGAAAGATGGAGGACATCGCCATGTGCTCATAGTCCTTCACCGTCTCGCTCCCACACTGTGTTGCAGTAGGTTTCTATGTTACTAAAAGCCTGTGGTTAATGTTACTCAGTTAAGAGAAAAGAAAACTTTATATACATAACAGTATGGATGCACCTTGAAAACAGTGGTAAGTGAAATAAAGATAGAAGGACAAACATCACAGGATGTTTGTCACAGGATTTCATTAAAATGAAGCACCTTAAAAAAAAAAGAAAAAGCAGAGACAGAAGTAGAATAGAGGTTTCTGGTGGTCTGTTGAAGAGGGTAATTATTTTCTAAAAGGGACAGAGTTCATTTGAAGAATAATAAAAGAGTTCTCAATATAGTTAGTGATGCTTGTTACACAACATCATGAACAAATGTAATGTACTCAGCTGCTTACAAACAACTAAAATGATATAATATGTTAGGCATAATTTACTTCAATTAAAAAAAAAGCAAAGCAGTGAAGTACTATGGATAGGTACAAAGAAAGTTTGTGAATTCAGTTACTCAGAGAAGCAAGCAGCTCCAAATCCAACTGGATCATTAACAACACACCCCCATGGCATACCTGTCACACAGCAACCTGGCATGGTGGCTCCAACCTGCATTTCCTACACTCACATGGTGGCCCGCCTGGCATACATTGCAATATCATGTCAAGAAAGAAGAAAGAGAGGGAGGAAGAGAGAAAAGAAGGAAGGAAGGAAGGGAGGAAGGGAAGGAGGGAGGAAGGGAGGGAGGGATGGAGGGAGGGAGGAAGGAAAGAAGAAATTAAACACTTCAACATCACTCTTCATTCATAAGGATAGAAAAGTAAATGCTCAATAAGAGTTTCTTTGAGCCAGACGGTGGTAGCACACACCTTTGATTTCAGGTAGAGGCAGGCAGATCTTCATGAATTTGAGGTCAGCCTAGTCTACAGAGTGAGTTCCAGGACAGCCAGAGCTGTTACACAGAGAAACCTAGTCTCAAAAAAAAAAAGTTTCTTTGACTATTTTTGCAACCTTTTTGAAAAAAAAAATCTGAACAAAACATGGCAAAATGTGGTTTATTTAATCTCTTGGATATATATATATAGAGAGAGAGATACAAACAGGCGAAACACCCACAATCATTAAGTTAAAAAAAAAAAAAGATGCCTCCCCATTCATTCTTGTGGTAAGTAACAGAGTCAAGAGACACCACTTTCTCAGTCTGTGAGGTCCAGGTTCCAGCTTCCAAGAAATGTGAGTGGAATCTTAGAACAGTCAAAATGAGAGCCAGCAGAGTGTGATCGATTAAAGTGCAGAGCACATTTCTTGTTACAGAGCCACAAACTCTTTTTCCAATTCCTTTCTCTGGTTTGTTGCTGCTTTGAGACAAGGTCTCGCTGTGTAGCCCTGCCTGGCCAGGAAGCGCCTATGTAGACTAAGCTGCCTGGAACTCATAGAGATTAACCTACCCCTCTCTCCTGAGCACTGGTATTAAAGGCATGTGCCTGGCTGGATGTTCATGTTTTAAAATCTATTCTAGATGGGTAATTGCAATATTAAAGGCCTTTATTCTAAATTAAATATACATGCTGTTTCTTAAAACAATAAAGGTCAACTGATAAGAGCCTTGAATATGGTCACTTCCAACATTTACACTGACTGCAACCTAAGCAAGGGACAAGTATTCTCAGTAAAGGACTCTTTCTTCTTACTTCCTTGAGAATTTTTAAATGAGTTTCATGAAGTGTTTTTAGAAATACCAGTGTTTACCATAATCACAAAGACAAGTACCTACATCCAGGGATACCTATACAGCTGCACCTCATAGGTGCTTTTTCTTCTACAATCTCTGCTGTAGGGATAGCCAGCATGCCTCAGTGAGCCAAGGCACTAGCCGCAAAGCATGATACCCTGAGTTCAATCCACGTGGTAGGAGAGAATTGACTCCTACACGTTGCCCTCTGACCTCTACACACCTGCTGTGGCACATGCCCACACATATAGACACAAGAATAGTAATAATAAACAAATGTTTAAAAATGTTAAAAAGCCCTGTGCTCTAATAAGTGGCTTGATTAAAGTTTGCACTTGATCTAGTCTTTCATAATACACTCTAATTACCATTGAGAGCTTTCTTAGACTGAACAGTTGACTATTCCATCATGCCACAAATCCAATAAACATAGTATTGGGAGAAAAATTTTAAATACTTCTTCCCTTTTAATCTTAGTATTTTGATATTGTAAAAATCTGTCCTGTGTCTCTTCCAGCTGATATTATGTTCCCTGACATAATTTAGGGGAAACCCAGACCAAGGGGCCGCAACAGCTTGTTGAAACTCAAGAATTCTAATCATTTCTCTGGGCTTGTCCTCAGCCTACAGCAAGAGCAATCTCATTCCCCCCACCGTCTCAGTTTCTGCTTCTAAAGAGGGGAACACTCATTCCTCCACTCATTATGTACCTAGAGTTTCCTCAAGATCAGAGTCAGTGTCTCTGAAGCCACTCAGCCCTACAGAAGTTCAAGATCGACATCAAAGCTGAAGTCAGGGCTCCAGGAGGCAGGTAGCTCAGTCAGTGGGTAAAATGCTTGCAGCACAAACAGGAGCACTGTGTTCACATGCCCAACACCCACATAAAAAGGTGAGCCAGGCACTCCAGGGGCAGAGGTTAGCAGATCCCAGAGGCCTTCGGGCCACCCCAGCCAGGCTAGCTACCACAGTGATCTCTGGGCTCAGTAAAAGACCCTGTCAAACATCAACCTCTGACCTCCACATACACCTTTATGGGTAAACACCACACTCTCTCTCTCAAGGTGGGGGTGGATGGAGATTGAAGTCTGTCATTGTCGATGTCATCAAAACAATTTATGTCCATGAACTTCCTTGTTCTCAAAACAAGAATGAGTAATTTTTTTATTGCTCTTTTATTTGAACAAGTAAATATTTACAAAGCACGTTTTCATGTTATAGTCATTGCAACATAAAGCAAAGGAGGAAAGAAAAACACAGTTTCTGTGGAAGATGCTTTCGACAATTTTCTTTTCAAACTAATAATAAAATGTTCGTTTTTCATGCAACCAACTTAAGTGAGTGTTAGAAGCCTCCTCGGGCTCAGTTATTTTTGCCAGCTGGCACTAAGATAAATACAGGTCATGCTTTCATGAATAATTAATAGACAATGCCAGGGTACTAAAAATAACGAGTTAATACTACCTGTTCCATTGCCAACCAGTGCCAGTGGGTGATTTGCTGCTGAAGCTGCATTACAAGGGCTGCAGCGCCTGAGTCACAAGTAGAGTCTGTGTTCACTCTATAATAACACATTTCCAAACAATGATTTCTAAAGTTCCCTCTACTAACTGTGTCTCAGGTTGACATAGAGCGTGTACATTCGTGTTCGTATCTCTAAAAACTAATCAGGCCTGGGGAAGAACATTTAACAGTGATAAATACTGACTGGGTGAAAATGCAGGCTCTCGCCAACACTGACAAACAATATTGAAGAAACTGGGCACTGGAAATGTAGCTCTAGGGTAGAATACATGCCTAGCATGTTTGAGGCTCTCGGTTCAATTCTCAGCACTGGAAGAAAAATAAGCAAACCTTTCAGGGCTAAGGAATACACCTGGGTGGTAGAGTGCTTGAGTAGTAAGTCTCCGAGTCTGAGTTTAACTCCTGGTACATAATATATATTTATATATATATATATAGGCCAGGTGTGGTGGAGCACACTTTTAATCCCAGCACTCAGGAGACACAGACTGGTGAATGTCTGAGTTTGAGGCCAGCATGGTCTACAGAGTGAATTCCAGTACAGGCTGGGCTACATAGTGAGACAGTCTCAAAAGGCAAAACAAAAAATAAGAAAGTCTGCCCCACTCCTTTGTACCGTGTCTCAACACCAGCGTAATTTGAGAAGCTTGGCCTTTAACATAATATTTTTGAAACCATTTGTGTTGGTGCTTTTGTTAAAAGGTCGGTGGTGGATTTTGCTTTTCTTACCTTTCTCCTCATGATAGGTCTTCCCCATGGGCCACTCTCCTACCAATTGCCTTCTCTCCACAGTGGCCTGTTCCAGCCAGAGATGTCGCCAGCCTCCTATCAATGGCAATGGCAGAAGGATTGTCATCCATCAAGACAAAGGTGGGTCCAGGACCTGCTCAGCAGAGGGAGGACTCATGAGGGTCCTGGAGCCCATCTGCAAATGGAGAGAAACGTCCTCAGCTTCTCACAGTGAGAGAAAGTGTCCCCTACACCCTCTGCAACCAGAGAAAAGGAACAGTGCCCCAGCTGCCAACACTCTCAAGAAGTGGCATTCAGAGTAATCATTAACAAGCCCGGAAGTGTGCGGCTGCACACTTGGGATGAACTCAACTGGACTCCAGACCTAAAAGCAGTTGCCTACCTGACTCCCACAGCTCGCTTACCAGGAAAGGACTTGGCAGGACCAATCCTGGAAATATTTTGAGCAAAAGAATTAATAAACAGAAATTTAGGCTTAGAAAGCTATGAGATTTCTATTCATCGCTGCCTGGAAGGAAAACATAAGGAAGCCTGGAATCCCAGCCATGCAAAAGGCTGACGCAGGACTGCAGGTTCCAAGCCTAAGCAACAGAATGAGTGTTAAGGGCATCCCAGCTAACTTAGTAAGGCCTTGAGTCAAAATAAGCAAAGGGGGGCTTGTCGGGGAAAGAGGGAGAGGCAAGGCCTGGGTTTCATCTCAGTACAAAAGGAAGGAAGGAAGGAAGGAAGGAAGGAAGGAAGGAAGGAAGGGAGGGAGGGAGGGAGGGAGGAAGGAAGGAGGAAAGAGGGAGGAAGGAGGAAACCTAGGTTTGAGGCTGGCTTGTTTTTACCTCCTCAGATCTTACAGATTCAGATTTTATAATGATTCGAAGGTGAGCTAGAGAGATGGCTCAGCTGTTAAAAGCACTTGCTACCCAGGTTCTAGTCCCTACATACAAGCAAAATACTCAAACACGAAACAAAGCCAAAAAAAAAAAAAAAAAAGCCAAAAAAGTTGTTTTTTTAAGACAGGATTTCTCTGTGTAGTCCTGGCTGTCCTGGACTCGCTTTCCAGACCAGGCTGGCCTCGAACTCACAGAGAATCATCTGCCTCTGCCTCCCCAGTGCTAGGATTAAAGGCTTTCACCACAACCAGCTTAGTTAAAAAAAATAAAAATTAAAAATTAAAAAAAGTAAAAATCACTCAAAGGTCACAGTCTTCCTTGGCACCTTCTGTCACTGAGGAGATAAGCTAAAATTATATTTTATAAGTATTATCTTACAAACTTCTCAAGAGTGCATCTCAAATGATCCCAAAGTCTACCCCTTGTGTTTTGCCTAGAGAGCAAAGTCATTGCCAGCTCTTCATTAGAAGCGACACTCTGCCTGCGCCCTTCACCTCAGAAACTCCAAGCGGATGCTTCTCTTGCTTTTGCATCAGTCTTGGCTTTGGGATCTGATCTGGAGACTTCTTTTCAGACCAGCTGTTTCTAATAGTGTTCCTGAAAGGATGTGTGTGGCGACCCTAAAACCTGTCAGATCAGAGTTCGGTTTCAGTGAAGGAAAGGAAAACTTACTGAGCTAGGCCTGCTTATGAGAAGGATATTTAAATTCAACACCTTGAAGAAATTAGCAAAAGCATCCTGTGATCTGCTTTCTTGCCGAGTGTGGTTCAATAGTTTCCATTTATGAAAAAGCAAATTCATTTAGGAAGATGTTTTGTAATACAAATAGGAAGAGTCAATGTGGTTAAAAAAAAAAAAAAACATCAAGTTCTTGAAAAGTCTGTGTGAGTCAATCTAAGAATTGCCAGTCATGCATTCTAAATATAATTATCTGGCACTGTTTCATGTGAAGTTCCAAATGTTCCATCTCCAGCTCACACATGGGGGTTGATAGACATGTCCTCTAGCAAACTCCTGCACAGACTTTGTAGGAATAGCATAATCCCTAAAGCCACTGCCTAGAGCCAGTCTACACAGTCCTGATCACTCACGGCCATTACCTCAAGAATGGTCTTTGCAGCCAGGTGTGGTGGTGCAAGCCTGTAAGCCAAGCAGAGGTAGGTAGATCTCTGTGAGTTCCAGGCCAGCCTTGTCTACAAAGCAAATCCAGGACAGTCAAAGCTGTACAGAGAAACCCTGCCTCGAAAGAAAGGAAGGAAAAGAAAGGAAAGAAAAAAGGAAGAAAGAAAGAAAGAAAGAAAGAAAGAAAGAAAGAAAGAAAGAAAGAAAGAAAGAAAGAAAGGAAGGAAGGAAGAAAGGAAGGAAGGAAGGAAGGAAGGAAGGAAGGAAGGAAGGAAGGAAGGAAGGAAGAAAGGAAGGAAAGGTCTTCATCGTAGTCACTAACATTTATTACCTTACCCTTTTAAAAGTGGTTAGAAAGCCACCATTTTAACAGAACTCGCCGAGAAGAGGAAGGGGATAAGTCTAACACAGGGGACAACAGAAGGTAGTGGAGGGAGATGAAGATGATCAAAGCACATTATATACCTGTATGAAGACACTGTAATGAAGATCCACTACTTTGGATAATTAATAGATATGAATAAACAGTGAGAGGAAAAGAAGGAAGAGATGCTCTCATTTTACAAAGAACCGATTTCCCTTCCACTGCTTCAAGGACTAAAGACCTCAGCTGCAGTTATGAGGGCTTACCGTGCAATTATTCAACTCAGAGTAACATGTAACACTGTAACGCAGTGGACACATATTTCAAATATTTGTTTTACTTTATGTGTGTGTGCCTAAGTATGTGTATATGCACCACATGCATGCAGTGCTCATGGACTCAAGGCAGGGAGTGGAATCTCCTGGGACAGGAGTTACAGGGAATGCTGAACTACCATGTAGGTTCTGGGAATTGAATCCAAAATCCCCTGCATGAACACCAAGGGATCTTAATTGCTGAGCTATCTCCTCAGCCCCTAAACAATGGATTTTTTTTTTTTTTTGAGACAGGGTCTCACTGTGTAACCCTGGCTGGCCTAGGACTCACTATGTAGGGAAGAGTGACCTTGAACTTCTGGCCTTGCTGCCTTCACCTCCTAAGTGCTAGGATTACAGACCTATGCCACCGTGCCCTGCTTATGTAGTGCTGAGAGTCAAATCCAGGGTTTTGTACATGCTAGGCAGGCTTTCTCCCAACTGAGCTACACCCCAGCTCCACTATATTACTGAAAAAAAGAAAAGAGCAGACATCCTGAAGTATTTAAGTTCAGTCTAACGAGATATATTTAAATGTGTTATGAAATGTGACTTCCGCTTTGAACTTGAAACCCAATTTTGTAATAGTTAACATATGCTCTAATCACTCCCAATGCTTTTGACCCATGCTCCCTGGGCCCCTTGTTTGGTTCATTGATAATTAGGTCATAGACTAACTTAAAATTTGAGGCTCTTTTCAAGATAGCATACTGTCAAGCGGCTGGATAAACTGCCACAGTTCCAGTGAGTCCGCTTTAATTATCTAATCAGGAGTCCCTACTTAACTTTCCCTTTGAAAAGTAAGGCCACCTTACATTTCCCTCCAATATGATCCCCATAGCTGTCCCATCCAGCGCTGCAAGGCCCACGGAGGTGCACAGGGCCTGCTTTGGGTAAGAAGACTGAGGATGGGAAGCCTGGCCAGTGGCTCATGCCTTTAATCCCAAAACCCTGGAAGCAGAGGTAGGCAGAGCTCTGAGAGTTCAAGGACAGCCTGGTCTACAAAGCAAGTCCAGGACAGCCACGGCTATACAGTGAAACCTTGTCTCAAAAAAACAGAGAAAAGGGGGTGAGGAGGATGCACAGAGTTTGTACCTGTGTTATTGTCTTTTTTTGTGTTTTTTGTTTTGTTTTGTTTAAGAAAAAGAAAATCCCAACCAGTTTATTTTACCAATAAAGACTCAGGAGCCAGATGCTGGGGTGAAAACCTGCTAGCTCAGAGAGGCAGAAAAAGCACCCAGCTGACCTTCCTTCTCAGCTCAGGTCCAGGTGGAAAAAACTAACTAACCCAAAGTTAGTTAGTCTAGCTCAACTAACAGTCCAGGAGGAAAAGGCCTAAAAACCCAAGACCAGAGTCCTGCTAGCTCAAAGTCCAAAAGGCACAAAACATAGAAAGCTGGAGAGCTAAAGCCAAAGAGCTAAATAAAGTTCCTTCTACTTCTACACGCTGTCTTAACTACCCCAAACCTCAAAGTCCCTCCTACTCTTCAATCCCTGGCAGCTGGCTTCTTGCTCTGCTTCTTGACCTAGGGTTAACCTTATTAAATCCTGTGTACAGAAAGCTCTTGGATGAAAGGTGTGTGTTAGGTCTCAACCACACCAAACAATAAGCAGGGTTTTACAGTTTACAATTTGGGGTTCACAAAAGGAACAAATATTCTGCCACACTTCCAACTACTGGTCTGTGATCTTTCTGTTCTATCAAACTGGTTTGCAAGCAAGATAAAACCTCCCATTAGGCTTACAATGTTCCCCCTTTGAAGAGGAATATTAATTCAGAACATGGCTTCTGGCAAGAGATCACATCCAAAGTCCTTCTAGGTCTGTGTGAGCCAGCTGGAATACAAATAAACACACCTTTAATTCAGGAGACAGAAGCCAGCAGACCTGAGTTAAACCCAGTATAGAGCAAGTTTCAGGTAAAGAAAAGCTTATATCTAGGAGTGGTGGTACATGCCATTAATCCCAAAAAACGAAGGTAAAGTTAGTTTGTAAAAGGAAGCACCCATGTATGAAGGTGATGTCTAACTGAGTGGCAGAAACAGTGACGAATTAAGAGAAAGACTTGACAGACTAGGATATGCCCCACTCTCAGGAGAAGAGAGAGGAAAGGAAGGCTATTTAAGGGCGATGAGAAAGAGTAGACACAGTTTTACTAGGGCAGTAGTAGAGAGACAGGTTACAGAGAGAGAACTTGGGTGAAGACAAAATGAGGCCGAAAATGAGGAGTCAGAAGATTAGAAAAGATTGCTGGAGTTAATTTAAGGGCCAAGCAGAGCAATTCAGAGGCCGAGAGAAAAGCAGATTGAATATGTCAGCTGGGAGAGGAGTTTGAGCCAGAAGAGCTGAGTTGAACCAGCCAGCCCAAAGCTCAGTAAGAAAAAGAAAGGGTAAGCTTATTCAACAGTAAGTCTCAGAGGCTGAAAATGTTCTAGGCCTAGGTTAGACGGTACAGAGGCTGGACGCTTCCAGGACTAGGCCTAGGTTAGCAGACAGAGGCAATAAACCTCCAGATAATTGTAGCAGGCTAACAAAAGTTCCTTTTATACCCCTTTCTCCTTCAAGATTTGGGCCTTCGCTCATATTAATAAAACCAGGCCAAGCCAGGCATAGTGACATACACCTATAGTCTCAGCACTTGGGAGGATGAGGTAGGAGAATCAGGATCAGAAGTTCAAGTCCAGCCTTGACTTCATAGTGAGTATGAGGCCAGCCTAGCTGTATAAGACCCTGTCTCAAAAGAAATGATGAAGAGGAGAGAGAAGAGAAACAGTCCAATTCAAAAAATAAAATAAGGCTAAATACAAAATGTGTTAGTACCTAATATAACTGATTATGAAATATCCAGACCAATAAGCCACATTATAGCCTATTTTTAAAATATAAACTGCCACAGTAGTTTGAAGAAAGCAACAGTTGGCTTGAGTTCTAATATTCTGACTATAACACCATATTCTTTGACACTTAGAACTATTCCACTCCATTCTAAAATGGGACTATGGTGACCATGCAAACTGCATAAGTTCATGTAATTAGACAGCATAGAAAAAGCACAATAAATAAATTATCTTATGCCTATAATCCCATCACTCAGAAAACTGAGATTCACATTCAAGGACAGCCTGTGCTACATAGTAAGGTGAAGACAAGCCTGGGCTACTGAGCAAAAAACTATTTCATAAATTTAATCATAAAGGAAAGCAGGTTCTTTCTTGTTTTTGTTAACAGTGAAAAGTTTTCTTGTTTCAATATTGTGTGTTATGGTGTGGCTCAGTGAAATCCTGAAATGACAGAGAAAAGCAGAGGTGAAGCCATTTTTTTTAACCTTTACTTTATGTGTATGAGTGTTTTGCATGTGTATATGCCCACAGAAATCAAAAGAGTCTTCGGATCCCTCTGGAACAGGAATCAAAGATGGTTGTGAGCCACCATGTAGGTACTGAGAATAGAACGCAGGTCCCATAAGAGCAACAAGTGCTCTTAACTGAGCATCTCTCTGCCCTGAACAGATGTTTCCAGTAGGTGACTTCTGAGCCAGGTGGGACCTGGCAGGCAAAGAGACATTTCCTGCATATGCCTCTCATCACATTACAGTGATGTCATACAGTGACGTCATACCGCGACAGGCATACTGCTGAGTTCCATGTCTAACATTATACATATGTTCTAATTTTTCCCAACAAGTCTGGCCTGACATTCCTGGGGCTGTATTTACCTCCACTTCTATCTAGAGAGTTATCTCTTATTAGTTTTCTTACTGACATAATTATATCAGATGATACTTGGTAAGGCATTGAGGAAGTAAGAAAAAACTTGACTAGCTTTCACTAAAAGCTGAGTTGATAATGTTGCTACCAGAAGCCACAGGTTATTAAAAAAAAAAAAAAATCAGGACCAAACATGAAATCTTTTCTTTTTCCAGTCAGGGTTTACCTGTGTTGCCCTGGCAGTAGACCCGGCTGGCATCAAACTCAAGGATCTGACTACCCCTGCCCCTTGAGTGATGAGATTAAAGGCATGAGCCACCAGGCCTGACTTCAGCTTGCTAATTTTTAGTGTTTAAGTCATTGCTGATTTTTCATTAGCTCCTCTAAAGTCTTTGTTTTAGCAACCAGATGCTGATGTTATATAGTAAGATGAGGTTGGGGTGAAGAATGTGCATTAAAATCCTTCACAATAAACCACATAGGTTATAACAGGTACAATGTAATCGCACGAGGTTGAAGAAGGATAGATTTTACTCCCATCCACCTCCCAGAGTTTTAATCTTACGTTTTGCTAAATTTTGCTAGAACGATGCCTCGCGTGCTGTGTTGTAGTACCGCTCCCATTTTTATTTATATAGAACACATGTGTGTAATAACTTGCAAACGTGACCGGGAAAGGGCGGCAGAGTTTGACATCTCTCTCTGTTTTACAAGATTTAAAACTATTTTTTTTCACGGCGTTGGGAAATCACTTATAAAATTTTACAAGCCAAATTCATGTAGTAATTATTTTTAACTACTTCTCAAACAAGTCACTTAACAGTTGATGGCCAGCATAGTATGTACTGAGACCCAGCCACTGGATAGGCCATCTCTGTGGAAACAAGTCAGAAGAAAATGTCCCTTTTCTTGGCCTCAGTCCTCAATTCCCTGAACACGAACCCCACAGTTTTAAGTTCACACTCACCTTTCTTAGAGGACACTCTCTCCTCTCTGCCCTCTCATCCACCTACGCCATCATTTCTTCTTTACTTTCGGTCGTTGGCTAGGCCTATACACTCCCATATCCACATGGACTATACACTTCTGCAGGTGACTGGATGACCCTCCTCTCCCCGACACATTGCCACTTGACACAGATGCTATGTGGCAGTCTGATTTTCTCCAGGTCAGCTGTTCCCCTCAAGCTCCAGCAGCCAGTGTCAATCTTCTCAGTTTTTCTGGAACATCTACTCCGGTAGAGAGGACACTGCTAGTTGAATGCTTCTGAGTGGCACAAGAGACACATTTCTCGGCTTCTGTGTGCATGAGGCAGTCAACCTGCAAGTTCTGTTCACAGAGTCTGAGCAGAAGTACCAACCCTCTGGGGCTGGAGCTTGGCTGCCTTAGAACCCACATGTTCCTGGGCCCTTCAATGCAGGAAGATGCTCAATTCTCCATAATCCTAACATACTCACACACCTCCAAAATTGAAGAGAGAACACTAGCAATAGTTACAGGGTTGCCCTTCACAAACCTGTGGGCTTGCATTCTGTTCTACTAAAGAAAAAACATATATACATATATGTAAATGCCCAGGGCCTTGTGCTAAGTGATAGAGACTGACTTAAGGGGTCTGAGGAATTAGGGTTTAACAACTTGGCTTAATTATTTTTTGTTTGCTTGTTTGTTTGTCTGTTGTTTTTCTAGTTAGGGTTTCTCTGTGTAGTCCTGGCTATCCTGGAACTCATTCTGTAGCCCAGGCTAGCCTCAAACTCAGAGAGATCCTCCTGCCTCTGCCTCCCAAGTAATGGGATTAAAGGCATGTGCCACCACTGCTTTAAATTCTTAGGAGAGCCAGACTTTCCTAATTTGAGAGCAGTAACAGTTGTAGAGCCAACAGCCTCTAAAACTTAGTATCTGGGCCAGATGGTGGTATCCCACACCTTTAATCCCAGTGCTAGGGAGGAAGAAGCAGGTGAATCTCTAAGTTGGTGGCCACCCTGATCTATAGAGCAAGTTCCAGGACAGCCAAGAATACACTAATAAACTCTGTTTCAATTTAGCATCTGATTGGCTGGACAGGGGCAGGTGTTAGCATATAATCAATTCCATTGGCCTGCTCTCAGGGACCTACCAACTGCTTATGTCATCATCTGCCGCTATTATTACCTGCTACAGCTGCCAGGCTCTCCATCCATCTGCCTATCTACATGTCCACCTGTCGGCTTCTATCCCCAGGTCTTCACTCCTCCCTATTCCCCTAACAAACCTCGTTTACACCAGATCTGTTGTATAGCCGAAGTTCTCAGAGGCACATCTTGGCTCACCCAGCCAAAGGTCTGCCCCCTCACAGCATACATTCCATAACAACAGGAGCTCTACCTTTACAGGGTGCCTTTAGATGAACCCCAGAGAGTTAGATTCTAATGTGATGCATTGTGCTTGAAGGTTAAGAAATTTGCCTTTCTTGATTCTATAAAAAGGAAAGAAAAATATGAGTTAAAACAGGAAAATTAAAACAAACAAACAAAAAACAACCTCCCTTGATCATAAAACTTTGTATTTATTTTCACTGGTTTTATAGAACTGTGAAAACATTGGTCACATAAATAAAAATAGAAGGAATTCTGGTGTAGAACTGCACTGAATCTCTGGCCATTTTCCTCATAAAGTGATTTTGACTACTTTATCATTAAAAAAAAGTTACTTCTATTCATCTATTATTAAACAAATCATTTGTTGGTTATCAAATTGAAGGCTAACAACAAGATTATTTCCTCCTGCAAATGAGCACTCTGCTTTACAAAAGAACCCATCAGCCCAGCTTAGCCATTCACTCTAAAGCACTTCCACCCTAACTTTAATTTGTTTTCATATGCAGGGCAGTTCCACCCAGGAACCATTCTCTCAGGTAGGCTTATAAAAAGGGGGGTGGGGAATAGATAAAGAAGTGGTCCTAAAAGGGAAACTCAGAGGTGAAAATGTTAGAAAAATATACATAAGGAAGTTGGGATCCAAAAAAAATTAAAAACAAAAAACAAAATTAATTCCTTAAGACGATGCAAGCATATGTGCCCCTTGGTCGAGCTTTGCATGGTTCTGAACCAACCCCTTTAGTACAGCCTTTTTTGTTCTAAGAATGGGAAGCACCCCAGCAAGGCATTAAACATGGGCTGGGTGAGGCCTGAGAATCCTGAGGGCTGTAGCCAGTCAGAATCAAGCAGGTGGATGCTTGGGACTTTCAGGTGATGACTGAACTATGGACAACCTCACAGGATGTTCGCCGTATCACAGTGTGGCCAGACTGGCAGATCCGAAGAGGCCGTTCTAATGAGAAACATGTGTCTCTCCATCTTACTGCCAGGCTATTGAAACAATGGACACCCCCCCCCCCCAATAGATGGAGATTTCCCCAGGATCTTCATGCTGGGAAAGAAAAAGGTGCTATCCAGATAGGGTGTTTATCCCTAAAAAGAGACTTATAACTCGTCAGAGCACTTTACAGGATGAGGAAACGGTAGCCCAGACAATGATGGGTGAGCGGTGGCTGGGATCACAGCTTGATCCAGACTGCTTAGCTATGCGTATCACTAGCCCTCTAGTTAAACTTTCATCCCACTCAGGACCCTGTAGATGATCTGGAGGGGACCACTGGGCCTCTTCCCAAGTTGGCTGCTTTAACTGGCTTCTGGAGAACAGATAGCTGAACTTGGCTTCTTGGAATGGCTGTAACCCCAAGTCTGGTAACACCCCAGATGGACTTTACTCAGACTCAGCCCTAGACTGAGACACTCCCTCAAACACTGGGCAAATCTTGGCCTCAACCTCCAGACTGAGCTGCACAGAGGGAAAGCTTAGCCTTTCTGGCCAATTAGTTTCCTTTCTCTGGTTTTAAAAAAGGAAAAGGAAAGACCACTCTTGCTCAGAATGGCATTTCAGTACCAGTGTCCAGTCTTTCCTGTAGATCAGGTTTGAGGCATTGCTGATTCATGGGCACAGCAGTGATCAGGCTGCACTTGTGTTTGTGAGTTGTAAGAGTCTTCCCTGAAGGGATAGTGTTCTGAGACATCTGTTAAGAGGCATGCCTGGACTTGTGACTCTTAAGATAAGAGCTCATTTTTCCCATTTCTACCTCTTGTGCAATTGTTTCCTGTTAAAAAATAATATCCTTGAGCATGAACACATGAACAAAGTGAAAGTAACCCCATAAGGTAATTTCTTTTTGTAAAAAACAGAACCGTGACCAGAACCAGGTTTGCAAGAACATACATGGCCAAGATGGCCTCTGCCTTTTATCCCTAATGCAAGGGGAAGCTTGGCTATTCGTTTGTGGCTGGGGTTCATCTCATAGTCTATTCCTGACTAGCTTATTTATAAAACTGCTCAGAGGAAAGGGGAAAAGGGTCTACAGCTCTGGGCCATCAAGTTCCAAGAATACAGCAGGGCCTTATATAAACAAAAAGTTTTTACCAGGTTGGGGAGAGTAAATGGTTTGAATTCAAGCCCAATGCATACATCTTTATCCCAGCACTCCAGAGGCAGAGGCAAGTGGATCTCTGAGTTAGAGGCCAACCTAGTCTACAAAGTTCTAGGACAACCAGGGCTAAACAGAAAATCCCTGTCTCGACCCTCCACCCACCCTCACCCCAACCCCTGCAAAAACAAAAAGAAAAGGTTTGAATTTCTTTGCATAAAAGTTTTATCAGGTGTAGGGAGAGTTATGCCCTATTGGCCCACTGGGGCTGGTTATCTTTGATAGAAAGCAAACAAAACAAAAAGTTTCTCTTGTCCCCTTTGCCTCTCTTTACTAACATGCTAACTTTCTTCACATTGATTCTCAATGTGATTCTCAATTGATTCCTGCCCTTCTTGAAAAATATGGTACTCAAACAGAAAAGCATGAGCAGATGTGTGTTCTTGGGAGATGATAAAACCTTTATAGGAATTAATAACAATAAGAGCAAACACTAAAGTGGCACATACTGTGTGCCAGGCATGCATGAAGTTCCTTCCATATTCTAATTCTATGCATCCACACAGCAACCCTATGAGATCAGTTCATGAATGGGAAAACCAAGCCACAGAGAGATGAAGAAGCAGGCCCAGGAAACTCATGACGCATTTGAAACAGAGTTTGCCCTTGGCTACCACGGCATTTTGTTTCTCATCAGTGTATTTCTGAGTGGGACTCCATGAAAGCAATCATATCGTGTATCAGTGCAAATTACAATTCCGTCCCCAAGAGCCTTCCATACTTCTGGCAGTATGTTGGGCCCCAAAGAAGACATAAAGATATGAAGCGAGGTTTGGAGGCGCACACGTGTGACCCCAGGCAGAGGCAGGAGGATTTCTGTGAGTTCAGGACAGTCAAGGCTACACAGAGAAGCCCTGTGTCAAAAAGAAATAATAATAATAATTATTATACATACATTTTAAAGTTCTTTTTCAACTACTCATTTCTTTTGGGGCTTTTTGCTTGTTTAATTTGGTTTTTGTTTGTCCGAAAACAGAATGGGCATTGAAATCACATAGAATTGCCTGCCTCCACCTCCTGAGTGCTGGAATTAAAGGTGTTCACCACCACCACCCAGCTTGCCCACTTTCTTATTAAACCCAAGACTACCAGCCCAAGGATGACACCACCCACAATGTGCTGGACCCACCTCCATTAATTACTAATGAAGAAAATTCCTTACAGCTAGATCTTATGGAAGTATTTTTTTTCCAATGGAGGTTCCCACCTCTCAGATAACTATAACATGTATCAAGCTGATATAAAACTAACCAACACAGACCGTGTCAAAAGAAGGAGGGAGGAGGAGGAAGAGAATGAGGAGGAGGAGTGAGGGGGAGGGAGGAAAGGAAGAAGAAGGATAGAAGGAAGAAAGAAAGAAAGAAGAAGAAAGAAAGAATTGTGTTTCCTTCCCCAACTCTAAAGCAGACTCAGACACTACATACTGGAGGGCAGCTAGGACATCTATTTTGCTACAACTTTTGAGATATTGCAGGGTAGTTTTACTTTTTGTTTACTTTTTAGTTTTACTATTTTTTCATTGTGATACACACCACCTGTACTATAGTGCTTAAAATATACACTAACAACTTGAATATATCTGAGCACTGCTCATTAGATGATGGATAGGGGGTCTAAGTGGAAGAGGAACACACCGGAACACACCACGGAGACACAGTCCTGAAAGGTAAGAGGTGGAGAGCTCCGTCCCATCATCTGGTTGTTTCTGAACAGTCTCGCATTTAGCTGAGGGAGACCCTATACCTTTGATCCCCCTGACTCAAGTTTCCTACTTCAACTGGTAGCCCTCCTCCTGCTTGAGCTTTCCTAGTGCTAACAGTATGCACTCAAGGCTCCACACCTGGCTTTATGCCTATCTATCAAGAAAATACGTTCTGAGACACTGCAGAGCTGAATTAACATATGGATGTTGGAGACACAGCACACAGCCTTGATAGGGATCCTGATACCAAAAGATGGAGGAACCACAACACAAGAGGATCGTGGGCTCTGAAAGAGGTGATTAGACTCTCAGGCAAAGCCTAGATATGGAATTTTCCATGAGCTAGAAAGCACTTCTTTTTTTTTTTTTTTTGCCTTTTCTAAGCCACTTACATTCTAGGATAGTTTATAGAAGTTGACCTAAACTGACAAAGTGAAAAAACAAAACAAAACAGAACAACAAAAAAAACTCATCTCCCAACTTGGAGTTGATTTGAATGAGAAATGTTCCCCCCATAAATTCATGTACTTAAACAGTTGGCCCCCAGTGGGTGGTGCTGTTTGGGGAGACTTGCTCTAAAGAATACACCACTGAGGGCCAGATTTGAGAGATTATAGCCTTGGCCCACATCCAGTTTACTCTCTGTGTATGTGGAGGAAAATGTGATCTCTCAGCTTTCTACTCCTGCTGCTGTAGCTTCCCCACAAAGACAGACCTCCACTGGAACCAGGAGCCCAAACAAATTCCTTCTTAAGTTGCCTTTGGTCATGGTATTTTGTCACAACAACCATAAAGTGACTAAATACATGTGTTAAATCAGACTTTAGTACCAGCTTCAGGTGATGAGAAAAGAGAACGGATAAAAAGAGATCTTAAAGAGCTTTATCCTCTGAGGTGATTTTGGTAAAACTGCTCATACACTTAGCTCTGCAATGAATTGACACATTGATTTAGGCTAAGTAGTATCAAGAATTGGTACCTAGATGTTTGGGGTTTTTGTTTTGGTTTGGTTTTGGTTTTGGTTTGGTTTGGTTTGGTTTTGGTTTTTTATTCCTTTTGGAACCTTTTAGTTTTGTTGTTATTGTGGTTTTGCTTGGTTGATTTCTTTTGAGACAAGGTCTTACTAGGTAGCCTGGGCTAGCTAGCTTTGAACTGTGATCTTCCTTCTTCAGCCTCCAGAAGGCTGAGATTACGGATGCACCATCATATCCAGGTCCTAAATTTTCTTTAAGTATCATAAGTAGCTTTTATTCTGCAGTGTGTTTGAAATGATGATAGAATGACACTTCTGATCAGCCAATTTGCAATCGTTCAGCAAGTCAACAAAGCCCCAAGCTGTAACAGCTTTATGTCTACTGGGTCTAACTACTTGCAAGTTCTAGAAGCAGAAGTCTGCCAGCACTTGGTATAAGCTGGGGTTTTGAGAGAAGAGCAACAAGAATTACAAAGGGACCTTAGGCTAGACTATTAACAAGGTGTCCTCTAGAGTGGTAAGTAAGATTCTGAGCAAAGCACTGGGCTACAGGCAATCCAGGCTCACAGGCAACAGCCTATAAAGGACCTGAATAGAACCTGCAGTCTACAGAAACTCCATGGAGGCCCCCCGAGGTGCCTCCTGGCACTGTAGAGTGGAAATGCCAGGTTCAGCTGAAATCCCTAGCATGATTGTCCCCGCAGCTATTGACCTTTCGCAGTCCTAGAGTCTTTTTGATCTTAGACAATTCATCTAATCTTCAATGGCAGGGGAAATTAACACTCTTTGACCTCCTATCCTCCTGAATCGTTCGCATCTTAACACCAGCTGTTGGCTTTTGAAATTCAAAGAAAATCCTGTGAGTCTCTGACTCTGCTGGGACAGTTTTCCCTAGAGGTTGGTTTTGGTCCACCCAGCAGCAGAAGGTGTTTAGAATTAGTGGGACTATCGCACACACCTAAGCTGAGCTAAGGTATCACTGTCAAGATAACCAGCTAGAAGAATGTCGTCCTCCTTTTACATTAAGCTGAAGAAAAACAATACAAAGAAAAGCCTTCGTGTTACCTAAAACAACATGGACAAATCAAAAGTTAGCTGGCCCCGATGGGAATCCTGAGCAAAATACTAAACAGGGTGATGTGGTCACTGCACTGGGGCTGTGTGTGATCAAGCAAAAAGGAAACTCCCTTAGAGACAGGCAAGGCTCATGAGTTACTAGACAGTCACTGGTCTTCCCTTAAAAATAACGCTATCACCTACGGTGATTTTCCAAAGGCCTATGTCATCTGGTATGTTGAGGTCAGAGCTACACCTATGAAAAGGGATTTTTCCCATTCAGATTACAAGGAAATTTAGAACAAGATGGGCATGGTGGAACTTGCTTATAATTTTTGGGAAGCTGAGGCAGTAGAATCACCAAGAGTTTGAAGCCAGCCTAGGTCAAAGAGTAAGACAGCCAAGGCTACAGAGAGTAAACCCTGTCTTAAAAAAAAAAAAAAAAAAAAAAAGGATTTTTTTTTCCTAAGGAAAAAAAAGAAAGTGGCCCACATATAATTTCAACACCCAGAAAGCAGAGACAGGTGATTCCTAGAAATGACTGGCTATCTGCACAAGTTGTGTTAGTGAGCTCTAAGCTGAACTGAGAGGTCTAAACAAATAAGGTAGAGAGAAACTGTTCTCCTACAATCCATATTGAAAGACCAGTAAAGTTTCACTTATGTGACTTTGCAAGACACTATTCTTCTGGATTAATAGTTAATAATTGATAATTAATAAGAACCTTGTCTCCCCCGGAGGGGGGAGTAGCCTTGCCAGGCCACAGAGGAAGACAATGCAGCCAGTCCAGATGAGACCTGATAGGCCAGGGTCAGATGGAAGGGGAGGAGGACCTCCCCTATCAGTAGACTTGGAGAGGGGCATGGGAGGAGATGAAGGAAGGAGGTTGGGATAGGAAAGGACTGAGGGACGGGGCTACAGCTGGGATACAAAGTGAATAAACTGTAATTAATATAAAAAAATGAAAATTAAAAAAAATAACCTTGTTATTTCTGTTTCATAACTACAAATAAAATGTTATGCCAGGATTAATAAACCTGCCACGGTCACAACACTCATCAGAAAGTATAAAGGCCAGGGTAGTCAGCCTACACTTCAGTTGCCTCGGGTTAGAAGACCCCAGAACTTAAAATAGAGCGGTGGAGGGTGTCTCTCCTGTTCAACTGCCCTGGTCCCCACCCTGCAGGCTGCTATGTCGGCACAGGAGCACAAGCTGAGTCATCACAGCTGCCCTCAGAGTAATTTTAAGCCCCCCAGGGCCATGCCCCTGATCATATCCCCAACACACCCATATCTAGCTTTCCTGTCTGTGGAGAGATAAAGCCAAGCAAGGGTGTCTGGGTACTCAGCTGCATGCATCCGTCTCCATCTGCCAGCCTGCTCCCTTGCATGTGTCAGTGCCGGAGCGATGCCTGACTTACACCTCAGGCTGCACACAAGCGGGAGTCCAGGCTTCCTGTTATTTTGTAGGCAGTTAAGGGGAAAAAAGGTTAATTGATACTTAAATTCTATTCCTAAATCTGACATAAAACTTTTTTTTCAGAACCCCTCACTAGATTCCCTTCACAGTCATATTGAAAAATAAAATTAAAAAAAAAAGTTCATTCCCCAAACCTACACCAGGCAGCTCACAATAGTCTGCAACACCAGTTTCAGGGGGTCCAATGCCCATGGCCTTTGAGGGCATCTCCACTCATGTGCATATACCCACATGCAAAAACACACATCGTTAAAAATGTAAAAGTTAGCCCATCAGTGGTGGTGTGTGCCTTTAATCCTAAGCACTCAGGAGTTAAGGCAGAAGGATCTTTGTGAGTTCAAGGCACCTCTGGTCTATAGAGCGAGTTCTAGAACGGCAAAGGCTACACAAAGAGACCCTATCTGAAAAAAAAATAAAAAAATAAAAATTAATTAATGAATGAAAAATAAAAATTAAGCAAAAAACATGAACCCTTTCTGCAAGGGGAAAAACTCTTACACATAATTTCAGGGGAAACCCTTGATTCTTTTATCTACTCGGCTTTTTTTGTTTGTTTTTGTTTTTTGTTTTGTTTTGACTGTTTTCTTTCTCTGACAGAGTTTTCCATGTGTCCCATCCAAGCTAGCCTCAAGCTCCTTATATAATTCAAGCTGGCCTTGAATTCTTCACCTTCCTGTTTCCCCCTCCCACGTGTTGGGATTGCAGGCTTGTGTCACTCTCCTCTTCAGGCAAATGATGAGTGAACCTGGGAGCAGCTAAGGAGTCTCTTAGCAGGGAGCAGCAGGCAACAAGAGCCTGGTCATCACCACCCCCCTCCTTCGTTTGCTTTCTTTTGCTGTGCTTAAGCACTATAACCAAAAGCAGCTTGGGGAGGAAAGGGTTAACTTAATCTTAGACTTCTTTGACACCACTTCTGAAGGGAAGTCAGAGCAGGAACTGAAGCAGGAACCTGGAGGCAGGAACTTTCTGCCTTGTGCTTGTAGATCAAGATGTGAGCTCTCAGCTACTGCTCTAGCACCAGGCTGGCCTCCTGTCATGCTCTCTACCATGACTGCCGTGGCCTCACCCCCTGACGCTGTAAGGCCTGCAGAAACCCTGTCTTCTATGAGCTGCCTTGGTCATGAAGTCTTTATCACAGCAAAAGAAAAGTAACTGAGACAATATCTTTATTACACTCATGTCACTGTGACCAAAATTCAAACAAGAACAACTTAAAAAAAGGACTATTTTACTCTTATGGTTTCACTGGATTCCGGTCCATTGTAGCAAGAAATGGATAAGAAAATGGCTTTATTAGTGGCAGCTGTTTATGTTGTGGTAAACCAGAAACCAGAGAATCAAGAGCCAGGTATAACCTTCAGAAGCTGGGTAGAGGGAGCAGGGAGGCTCCCCAGCCAGCCTACCTAGCCTAATGGATAAGACAAGGCTAGTGAGAGGCCTGTCCCCCCCCCCAAAATAAAGTGAGCAGGAGCTGAAGAGATGGCTCAGCTATTCCATGTACTCACTACTCTTGGAGAAGACCTGGGGTCAGTCCCCAGCACCTACTCGAGAGTTAACAACCACCTGTAACTCTAGTTTAGAGGGATCTGGTGCTCTCTTCTGACTTCTGTTGACACTAGGCATGCACATAGTATGTATACATACATACAAGCACAACACTACATCACAGTAAAAATGAACAGATCCTAAAAATAGTAATAGTGGGGGCAGGAGAGTTAGCTCGGTGGTTAAGAGCACTTGCTGCTCTTTCAGAGGACCTGGGTTCGGTTCCCGCCACCTACACAGTGTCTCACAACCATCTATAGCTCCAGCTGTAAGTGATCCAATACCCTCTTCTGACTTCATAGACACCATGCATAAAGGCGGTGTGTACGCATACATATCTGCAGACAAAACACTCAAATACTTAAAAGAAAATTTAAAAATCTAAATACAAATGTTAAGCATACAGCCTTTTAGGAACAACACTCAAGGTTGACTTCTGGTATATACATTCAGTACACACACACACATAAACACACACACACATGCACGCACACACACGCACACACTCACACACAATGTGGTATAGGTCCTGTCTTACTTAGTGTTTCTAACGCTGTGATGACCATGACCAAACACCATGACCAAAAAGCAAGTTGGAGAGGAAAGGGTTTATCTCGCTTATACTTCCACATCACTGTTCATCATCAAAGGAAGTCAGGACAGGAATTTAAACAGGCCAGGAATCTAGAGACAGGAATTGATACAGAGGCCATGGAAGGGTGCTGCTTACTGGCTTGCTCCTCATGGCTTGCTCAACCTGCTTTCTTATAGATCCCAGGACCACCAGGGCAGGGATGTCACCACCCACAATGGGCTGGGCCCTCACCCATCAATCACTAATTAAAAAAAAAAAAATGCCTTACAGGGCTGCCTACAATCTGATATATGGAGCCATTTTCTTAATTGGTATTCCCTCTTCTCAGGTGACTTCAACTTGTGTCAAGTTGACATAAAACTATCCAGCCTGGGCCCCAAAAGAATTTAGTTATGTTTTATTCACTCATTCGTTCCTTCCTGCCTCTCCTTCTGTCTTTCTTTTTGTGGTGCCAAGTGTTGAAACCAGGGCTTCTTGTCTTTTTGGTTATCTCCCTGCTGCTGGCTGCACACCCAGCCCAAAGATAAAACTGTCTTTCTGAGCTGAGCAATTGTTGGCTCAGAGAAAACGATGAGAAGGAAAGAAATACAAATTTGCCCAGAAAGAAAGAGGAGGGAGGAGGGGTTAGAAATTAACTTAAAGAGGGTGGGAGAAGATTTGTGATACAGCTCCCTGGGAGAAAACTTGCCAACATTATTACAAGGCTAAGAGCTGGATCCCCAAAGCCCACGGTTGGGGGGGGGTGGGGAGAGACAACAAACAAGAAGAAACATGTGAGAGCTCTGTGCTTGGATAACATGGTCAAAAAGCAGAAACTGACATTTTAAGAACAAGAGCAAAGAGGAACTTGCTAGAGGACTGTGGCACATGGAGATACATGCTAACCTCTTTACATACATTTGAAGGAGCCGCTGCTCAGAGCAGAAACCAGAGGGCTGGATGTTGCAATAAGACCAGTAGTGACCTTTAAAAGAGCAGCAACTGTAAAAGAGTTGCAATGATTAAAAATTACACCGTTTGAGGAAGTCAACCAAGAAAACCTTTGGAGAAAACCTATGATCACAATAATAACTTGGCAGGGTCACTTGTTAAGATTTGAGTCACTGATGATTTCAGTGGCAAAACAACTTATCTGATAGTGAAGGCAAAGCATTTGTTTTTGTTTTTGTTTTTGTTTTTGTTTTTGTTTTTTGAAGTGAAAAAACAGTGCCCCATACCTGACCCCTGTTTTGCTTCTAATGACCCCACCTTCTTGGCTGAGAGCTGTCAGCTCTGGGCTGTCTCCAGCTGTTTGTTCTGGTCATGCTCCTCTGTCTAACATCTGTAAGGCAGGATGCTGCTTCCTTCATCTTTTTACTCAGTAGGGATTTAGTAATCCCAGGAACAACCATGACTACCAGGGGCTCTTATAATCCTCTGAAATATTTGGGGGGCCAGGCCTGGCCAAAAGCCTAGCTTCTGCAAAATTTCAGTCCCTTCTGATCCTTGTAAAAGTGACAGGCTGAAGGACTATGTCCTTTTCTCACAAAGAACTTGAAAATGGGGGAAAAAAGAGAGATCGGAACGTAGTTTGTTAGGTAGAGAAGCTTTCAATTAAAGCTGCTATCTGTAGGACTAGGGTGCAGCTCAGTCACGAGGGTGCTTGCCTACCATGGCCTTGTCCCTGAGTTTCATCCCCAGCATTATATAAATAGGGCATGTTGGCCCATGGCTGTCATTCTAGAATTCTAAAGGTGGAGGAAGAGGGATTAGGAGTTCAAGACCAGCTTCATCTATACATGGAATCCAGAATTGCCCTGGTCTGCATGAGGCTTTGTCTCAAAAAGAAGGAAAAGAAATCTGCTATAGGTATATATAGAATCACACTAGCGCTATACTAGGGTGAGCAACCAGTTTGCCTGGGACTGTCAATATTTCCAAAACATAGAATCTTCTGTCTAACCCCAGCACAGTCCCAAGCAAGTCAGGACCAAAGAACTCTCCATATTCTTCAAAGATAAAGCTATTAAATGTTGCCAGAGCTACATCCGAGCAGAGATTCTAGGTTATAACCATGCATAATCCTTGGTTGGAGAAACAGTCTCATAAAAGACCCTTGTGCCCAGATATATTTGGTCCTTGTGGGGCTCCTGTCTTCTCCAGTTCATATTAACTTATTTTTATTTTTTTAAACAGCCTCACTTATGTAGCCCTGCCTGGCCTGAAACTCATTATGTAGACAAGGGTAGTTTCAAACTCTGCCCTTGTAATAATGTTTTTGGCCAGATTCCTCTGTAACTGTAAGGTGTTTTGGGCAGGAAGATGATTACAGCATATTTTAGAACATGTATCCCTGCTCATTAGGCTGGCTCTCTTCTTCTATAAATAGTGTGAATGGCAAGAATGTACACACATGGCTCTCTCTCTCTCTCTCTTTTTTTTTTTACTGTTCCACTTCCTTGTGCAAGTTAATTTAAACCTTCTCATCCTGGCTGGGTACTTTCCAGACCTCGGGGAAGGGCCCAGGCTCCCTGGCAGCTAAAAAGTCAGCTGTGAAGAATTAGGCTGACTTCTTTATGGTCTTTTCTAGACTATATCTTAAAAGTTAAAATTTTAGCCTTGACTCACTAATGCTCTGGAACCTGTCCTTTTTCATGTCCCTCAAGTAAAACTTGCAAAAGGAATAAGGGAGCCATTTTATCAGTCTGGCGTCTGGGGTTACTTTGTGTTTTACAGGGCTTGTTTCTTCACAGGAAGGAGGTGTTTTTCTAATGAGCTGATATGTGTTCTGACGACAGAGCATCTGGGAATCCCTTACTAAAAAGTGAATGTCGTGAAATAAGATTTCATAACAATCCAGCCTTCTGTGGCTCCCCACTGCATGCCAGCTCTTGTCTATGATGAATCATCAACAATGGCAACTGGTGAGTGGAGGTGGCCTCTATCGTTCACTTCAAAACATAATGGTAACGTTTTTTCTCTTTTCCTGGCCCTTGAGCAATGAGACAGACAGGGTGGGGAAGGTTCAAAGCCTACAAATTGCAGCTTTGACTTGCTTCTTTTAGTTCTCTTCCTCCCCACTGCAAATAGCTCCAGAGTCTGTCTCAGTCGGTAGCCGATTGGCAATATATCGTTCAGAATTAATTCTAACCTCCTTTATCACCAAATCCCTCCCAGGGATGAAAGAAGACTTTACCCCATGGCTGGCTCACTCTGAATTCATGGACTGGACTGAGACAATTTACTTAGGTTCTTTTTGTTGCTGGAAAGCAGAAAGCCCCTGCAATGCAGGAATGTGAACGGTGCTATGCTTATCAATGCTTTTTTCACATATCAGCTAAATTTAGTAATCAACTCTCCACCCAGGGGTGTAGAACTCTATTGCATTTAGTGAGGCTCTGTGCTGAAAGCAAAACAGGTGGGCTGTGGGCCAAGGCCTTCTCCCCATCCCAACAGCAGGAGACAGTTTTGAAAACAGAGCGCTTCAAGTTCAAATCCTGAACCTTGACTTTGGAGGGAAGCTGCTGATCTTTTTGAAGATTAGTGCGCACACCTTCTGGATAGGTGCATTCTGTACAATAGCTGAAATGAAATTATGTTTTTAAGCACCTGGTGCATCAGAGGGAAACAAAACTTCTTGGAGAAGTTTTGCTCATGTGGCTGCACCACAGGCCTGTGGATGAACTTGACCCTGACTCTCTAAAGCCAAAACCCAAATCTGACCAGATCTGATATCTGCCCTCCCAATGAACAAATACTTGCTGTCAAGTCAGGAAAGAATCGTTCAAGATTTCCCATTAAAGCCAGGTATGATGGTTTATACACCAATCTCAGCACAAGGGAGGCTGGGCAAAAGGGTCACCTTGAGTTTGAGGTTAGCCTGAGCTACATAGTGAATTCCAGGCCAGCAAGTGCTACAGAGTAAGACTATGTCAAAAAGAAAAAGAAATAACCCCCACTATCTTATTTAAATCTACTCTTTCTCAAATCTGAGCTAGGAAAGACTGGGTCTCATTCACTTCTGTTGTTGTTTTAATTTACTGGATTTGTTTTTATGAAAATGAAGACCTAAAAACATTTTAAGGTTTTTATCATATTTGTTTATTCATTCATTCGTCAGTCAGTCAGTCAGTCAGTCAGTCAGTCAGTCGTCAGTCAATTTTGGCAGGGAGTGAATGAGTCACAGGTTAAGTCAGAAGACAAACTGCAGGAGTTGGTTCTCTTTATTCAACTTTTGGGTTCCCAGAGATTGAACGCAGGTTATCAGCCTCAGCAGCAAGTATCTTTAACCACTGCACCACCTCACCCAGCAAGGACCTGAGTTTTTATCGACTACATACAACGGTATTTGTGCATTTAAATATTGTGCCTGAAACTTATTATCTACAGGAGGCAAACAAATGGTTTGGCATCACCAGGAGTCGACAAATGAAAACCAGATGGCTCATCAGGGGGAAAACTGCCATTTCCCCCTTCAGATCCAGCACCGCTCTGCCACCTCCCTCTAAAGGGTCTCCTCTATTTTCCCCAGCGCTACAAGGAAGCTACTTTCTAACCATCTCGAATGGAAAGTTAACTGACATTTTATTGACACTGACTCTGAGCTACACAAGATAGAGGTGAAAATCTCATGATTTTCATGGTGGATTGAAGTTGATACATGTATATCCTTTTATAAGAAAGCATGGATCAGAAAGCAAATGACAAAATAACAGGCTAATTCCAGAGCAGAAGCGATGACAACTGTGGGCCAGTAACACTGTGGTTTTCCAAACAGCTGAGATGGACACGATAGTGCAGGCCTTTAGATGGGACTGCAAAAGGAGGGATAGCGTCTGTTCTAGGTCAGCCTGGACTACAGAGCAAGACCCTGTATGAAAGAAAGAAAGAAAGAAAGAGAGAGAGAGAGAGAAAGAAAGAAAGAAAGAAAGAAAGAAAGAAAGAAAGAAAGAAAGAGAGAGAGAGAGAGAAAGAAAGAAAGAAAGAAAGAAAGAAAGAAAGAAAGAAAGAAAGAAAGAAAGAAAGAGAGAAAGAAAGAGAGGAAGGAAGGAAGGAAGGAAGGAAGGAAGGAAGGAAGAGGAAAAAGAGAGGAGGAGAAAGAGGAGAAAGACAAAGATAATAATAATAATAATTCAGGCTAGAAACTCTTTGAATGCAATGAAGCATTTCTCTGCTTTTTGAGAACGTCACCTAGGAAGAGAGGGTCCCAGAAAAGCAGCAGCAGCAGAACCCAGAGGCTTCTAAGTTCATTGTCTCACACACACACCCCAAGAAAATAAAGAAACATGGGCAAGGAGTGATCATAATAAATGTGGATTAATCAAGTGAGAAAGAACACAGACTTAGAGAGGCCCCAAGGGAAGGATGCTGATATCAACCAGTTACCCTGCCCACAGGCTCTTACAGATCTTGGGGGGTGATGTAACCTCTATCACAATTGGTAATTTCTGAGTGCATCATGAGGGGAGCCAGTAAGGTGTCTACCTGTCCAAAGACCTGGCTTGTTTATTCTGGGAGGGAGTCCTAGCTAGTTCATGAGTCACCATGTACCCTTACTGCCTAAAGGAACTAACTTCTGTCTCAAAAATACCTGAATAGAAATAGGACACTGGAAATGGACAATGCTCACAAGCCCTGGAAGATAATATAAGAGTGAAAACCTTTTCTCTATGTTGAATGGCATTTTTTTTTTTTACTGGGAAGATGTGACAGAAATGTCCACACTTAACACAGAAAGGGAACCCACTGCTGCCAAAATCCAACTGGGTAAAACCATTAGTTTATCAGGGTTATTTTCAGGAATATAGACAACTCGAAGTTATCGGTGTCACTGACGATACACCTCAGCATGGGTGATGATGAGTGAAAACTGGAACCTTGGAGCTCTCTGCATGATTTGCAAGCAGCTGGACAGTGTCTTCTCTCTTTAGCAGTCCTTACTGCCTATATAATCTAGCCAGAGGGTGGACGCTTGTGTGTCTAGTTAATTTCAGGGACCTTCTGGAACTTATGAATTGATTTAAACTCCTCTGGAGCCTCTCGTTAGAACTTCCTGAGTCCTCGGAGCTCTTCCAAAGGACCCAGATTCAATTCTCTGTGACCACATGGCAGCTCACAACTGTCTGTAACTCTAGAGATCCGACACCCTCACACAGACATACATGCAGGCAAACTACCAATGCACATAAAGTAAAAAAAAAAAAAAAAGCACACTTTGGATAAGATTGCTACAGAACACTACAACACAAGACCTAGATGTACAAGACTGAAATTTTAGCATTCATTCAGGAGACTGAGGCAGGGAGGTCTTGAGTTCAAGGCCAGCTTGGGATCCATAGCTGGAGCCTATCTTTAGCCTGAGGAGGTGGGGGGGAGATACATGGACATCGCCGTGTTATGTGAAATTTTGTTGTTCTAGTCCTGTTGTACTGTGCAATATGAACCCAAGACCAAGGTCCTGGGAAGTTTCTAGTTTCTAATAACACAGAACTGAGAGTCTCCCTGTGGGGTGGGGGCGGGGCAGAGCATGCTGACAAAAGCACAGTAAGCAGAGGAGCCCTGAGCCCTCTTATCCGCAGTCTCGCTTCTCTGGTGTTGACAAATAACATATTTGGAGATAAACATAAAGAAAAAAAGTGCTGTGGGCAAGCATGACTAGTCCACCATGTCAAATCAGTTTCTCCAAGTCCCTACAGGAGCACCTGCTCACTCGGCACTGACAAAGGTTTTGTTCTTTTAACTGTGACCTATTACTTAATAATGCTCCTGATTACACAGCAGGGTGTGTCCTGTCAGGTGACCCGGTCTATTTTCATCTGCGTATAAGTAGCTCTGCCAAAGCTGGGGAGCCAGCACACTTGGGGAATTCTCATTTTCAGGAAAATGGTTACAGAAGTAAGGTTTCTCGTTCCTTTTTTTTTTTTTTTTTTTTAGATAGAGATGAGCACAGGACTTCCTGGGTAGCTAAGGAACTTCTACTCCTGACCCTGCTGCCTCTACCTCAGGAGCTGGGGTACTAGGCATGCCCCACCACACTCCCAGTCTGTGTAGTTGTGAGGGAACCCAGGGCTCTGTGTATGCCAGACCAACACTCCACCGAGTGGGCCTGCAGGAGGACCAATGCTCCTAAGCATGGGAGAATGGTTCAGAAATGGAGGTCTTTCTGTGGAAAGGCCGCTATCTTGCTTCCTTTTGCAAACTGTTCAGTTCCTTTCAGTGCCATGGAAAAGCGGCTCAGCCAAGCAGAGCCACCCTGGCATTACGGCAAGGCCTGTCCTGTTGTCTTGATTTCCTTGTGATTCTGTTGGGTTTTGTAGGGTTATTGTGTGTGTGTGTGTGTGTGTGTGTGTTAAAGAGAGAGAGACAGACAGTGTGGCCTCCAACTGAATATCCTCCTCCTCAGAGCTGGAATCCAGGCACAGGCCACCACTCCTAGCTGAATTACCATTGCTTTAAGATGTCAAGCTACCTTCCTGATGGATAATCTTTTGACAGAGACTTGAGGAGTTTAATTAGATTTTTCACTATGTTGCTCCCTTACAGGCATAGGGAAGGTGTTGCAGCTGTTGCAAGAATCTCAATCCCAGCTGGGAGGTGATGGTGCCCCCCTTTAACGTCAGCACTGGGAAGACAGAGGCAAGTGGATCTCTATGAATCCGGATCTCTGTGAATCCTGGTCTACAGAGAGAGTTTTCCAGGACAGCCAAAAAATAAAAATTAAAAAAAAAAAAAAAAAGCCAGAAGAGAAAGAAAGAGACTCAAACCCACACCACAACAAATTAGAAATTTCATCTGAAAAACAATTTATCAGATGATATAGATAAAAGATAGATAATAAATGGTAGGTGAATAGATGGCAAGCAGAAGGATAGATACATGAACGGGAGGTGGTAGATAACTAAAAGATGGTAAAATTGTTCCAATATACAGAACTCAGTTTTTAAAAATCTGAATAGAGCCCACTGTGGTGGCACACCATCTGTAATCCCAGCAATTGAGAGGTAGAGTCAGAAGAACCAGAACAAGACCAGCCTTGGCTACATAACAATCTGGGCTATAGAATACTCTATCCCAAACAAACAAACAAACAGAAAATGGAAAGCAAGACAGAGCATGGTGGTACAGGCCTTTAATCCCCAATCCCAGCACTAGGAAGGCAGAGGCTGACGGATCTCTGAGTTTAAGGCCAGCCTGGTCTACAGAGTGAGTTCCAGGCCAGCCAGAGCTTCACAGAAAAACCTGTCTCAAAACCCAAAAATAAAAGCTAAGGCATGGTTGTCCAAGCCTGTAATTCCAGCACTCGGGAAGCAGAGTTACAGATATCACAGTGAGCAGGAGGCCAGTCTTGTCTAAGCAGTGAATTCAACAACACCCAAGGAGGTATTGTCTCAAAACAGCAACTAACCAGAATGAACCAATGAGACTACTCTGCAGGTGAAGGCGCTTGCTGCCAAACCTGAGACCCACAGAGATCAACTCAAGGAACCGCACGGTGGAAGGAGAGCACTAAGTTGTCCTCTGAGTGCCACAGACATGCCAGGTACACCATGGCATGTGCACACACAAATAAATAAATAAAATGAACACAGGGGAAACATCTGATAAATACAGCCATGTAGATACCATGAGACTGCTTTTCCTCTCTCAGGCACGGTCTTAGATACATGGTCTAGGCTGGCCTTAAGCTTAACAATGAAAGAACTGGAGTTGGCACAGGACACACCAAGACCGAGTTCTCAGGGCAAGGGAGAAGGAAGTGGGAGTGAGGAGGTGGTGGAATGTACTTACCGCAGAGGGACAAAGGACAAAGGACTGCCTCTGAATAGAGAGCAGACTGATGTGGCCCGTAGGCAAATGGCA
>CM053764.1:57914362-57938381 GCA_028658305.1 Pachyuromys duprasi
CAGCTGTGTGGGAAGGCAAGGATAGGGAAGAGTTTAGAGGCAGCACTTCTTCTTAGGCCACTATGCTTAAGGCATCTGTAAATAATTCTATTATTTGTGTGTGTGTGTGTGTGTGTGGGAGAGAGAGAGAGAGAGAGAGAGAGTTTCTCTGTGTAGCCTTGGCTGTCCTGGACTCGCTTTGTAGACCAGGCTGGCCTCAGACTCACAGAGGTCCGCCTGCCTCTGCCTCCCTGAATGCTGGGGCTAAAGGCATGAGCCACCACATCCAGCTCTACTTTTATTGCTTTTGTTGTTGTTATTGTTGTTTGTTTTTCAAGACGGAATTTCTTTATTTAGCTCTTGAACCCTCTATGTAGTCCAGACTGGTCTTGAACTCTGTCCAGTGCTGGGATCAAAGGTGTGTGCCCACTCTCAAAAGAGAAACGTAAACACCAAGTCAGTTACAAACCCTTGTAGGTAGTGTCCTACCTACAAGATATGCCAGGGCAATGGTGGGAAGAACCAACAATAATTGATTTGACTTAAGCCCCACTCCTCAAGATGAGCCCATACCTGACACTCTCTGGGTGACAGTTCAGGGACCTAGGGTACAACCAAATAACAATGATCTAAAAAAGAAAGAACAAAATGCTGTGATAAAATGACTCCTAATGACATTCTGCTATACTTATAGATCAGTCCCTTACTCAGCTACCATTAAGAGAAGCTCCCTCCTGCAGCAGATGGGAATAAATATGGAGAGCCACAGCCAGACATTACGCAGAGAGTGAAAGACTTTGGGACCCTCAGCCCCAAAGAAATATCTGGATCAAAACTGTCCCCTCAGAGCTCCGAGAAACCACCTCTGCTCACTCCCATCACATCCACAAAAGATGAGGCAGAAAGACTGTAAGAGCCAGGAGGATGGAGGATATTAAGAAAGCACGGCCCTCTAAATGAACAAGAGTAAAGCTCATGTGAACTCAGAGACTGAAGCAGCAAGCACAGGTCTGCACAGTCCTCTGCGCATGTATTAAGCCCAGTTTAGTGTTTTCATGGGATTCCCGAGTCTGCAAATGAGCAGGTCTCTGATTCTTGTGCCTTCTCTTGGGCTCTTTTCCTTCTATCGGTTTGTCTTGTCCAACTTCAATGTGATAGTTTTTATCTTATCTTTCATTTTGTTATATTTTTAAAAAGATGAATGAATGAAAACCTAGCCACTGCAGTGAAGGTTAACAGCTGAACTGTCACTTTTAGCTACCAGGAGAGAAGAAGCTAGCTTTCTCGGATAAGGGACACTGGGTATATCAACTACCCCAGGGCAGTTACCCAGCATATAATTGGACTCCTCAGTTTGTGTGTGCTTTTATTTGGTTAGTTTGACGTTTGTTTTTCTTTTGGGTTGTGGTTTTGTTTTCTTGGTTTGGAGGTTGTGTTTTTTGTTTTTGTTGTTTTGTTTTTTGAGAAAGAACTTAAAGCTGAGCAGTAGGGATGGGGATAGGATCCGGAGGGACTTGGGGAGGGGGAGAGAATACTATCAAAATACTTGAATTTGAAAAGTTTTAAATAATGAAAATATAATAAAATCAAATTAAAAAATAAAACTTACAAATTGAATAAATTGTAAAAGATGATAAAAGTTGAAAAAGGAAAAGAAAAAAATTAAAACTTTTTTTTTAAGCTAAAAAAAGGTATATGCCACCACATTTGGTGTTTCTTTCAGTGTTCTGAGAGATGCAAAGCTCTCAAAGACCTAGGCCTGGGAAGGCGGCTCAGTTGCCAAACCACATACACTGAAAACATGAAGGCTTAAAGTTCGGATCCTTAGCACTCACATGAAAGCTGAGCACAGCAGCATGGGCCTGAAGTCCCAGTGCTTGAGAGGTGGCTTGCTGGCCAGCTAGTTCAGTTTACTGAGGTTCTGCCTCTAAAGTTAAGGGAGCTGGCTCCCCTGGTAAAGTGCTAGTCACATCCACTTTGATGGGGAGAGTGCCAACTCCTGAAAGCTGTCCTCCGCGGACCAACAACATGGCTCAGCAGACAACGATATAATGGCACGGAGGTCCACCCCTGAGTGGAGGGGAGGAGAGGACTGATTCCCACATACTGTCCTTGGACCTCCACACAGATAAATAATAATGTAACTTTTTAATTAAAAAGTGGCATTCTGGCCTCCACACAAGCACCATAGAATGTGCATACCCACACACATACGGTATCTTTAAAAATGTGGAGGAACTCTTGACCTCTGATACATACCTTCCCACACAAACATATATACATGTGCATGAACGCGCGCGCGCGCACACACACACACCACACCACACCAGCTGTCTGGTCATACACATGTGTTAAAGATAAGCTTCCTAACTTACATGAAACACAAGGGAAACTGGTGGCATTTTTAAATAGTGGCTACAGTATCAACCTTTATTTAATAGTTCAGACTACAGTATCAGTCTTTAGAAACATACATATAAATACAGTCACAGACCATAAATACCCATTGACAAAATGTCTACCTTCAGTCAAAGAAAAAAAAATCCTCCCAGTAAACAACCTTAATGCTAAGGCCCACTAACTACTGAGGTAATCATCCAAAGTGACTAACTACATGTGCTACATGACACCCTTCATGTGCTCATGAAACAAAAATGAAAGTGACACACATGCTCAAACTAAACAAAATAACTTATTAAATATGTAAATTATCATTCCTGGCAAAATGCAACCATGAGATTATTTCCCTGTTGGACAATTCTTTGTTTTAGTTAACTGACAAAGTAACCGTGTTTACAAGGTTGAGTTTCAGTACATGGATACCCTGGGAAAAGATCAAACAATTATTACACTTATCCCATCACTTCTGGTGGGCATCACAGCCTTGTGGTCAGAACAGGCCACGTCCACTGAGTTCTTGTCAAATATACATGAATTGTAGTTGCCTTCCTGTATAGAATATCAGAACCCTCTTCTAGCTTCGCACTCTAAAGCGATGTGGCCCTGTTCTTGCCTCCCATCCCCCCTCGGCCATCTTACTCCTGTTCACTTTGGTCTCTGTCCAGACATGAGCGAGAGAAGAATGATGTGTCTAGAGGCACCTGGGTTATATAATGTCCATGTCCGAACATTTTCTGCTTTTTAAGATTCAATTCTGTTTATGTTCCCACTTTTAAAGTCCTTTCAATCCTTGATCAGTTGTTTCCCAGTCTTGGCTAATACAATTAAAAAATGCAGTCGACATCCCTTTAGCAGACATATTTCAACACTTTTGCATATATACTCAGTAGTGGGACAGCTGGGTGTAAGGTGGTTCATGTCTTAGTTTCTCAAGGAACCTCAATGTCATTTTACAGAATAAGTGTCCTACCTTACAATACTAACAAAATATACAAAAGTTCTTTCTCAAGTCCTTAACAGGTTTATCATCTTTCACTTCCAAAAACAGGCAAATCCAGAGACTACAGAATCATCTCATGGTGGCTCTTGTTTACATTTCTCTGAATCATGTACCTGTTGGCCATCTGCCTTTTTGGAAATGTCTCTTGCCTCTGTTAACCAGATTGATTTGCTATTGAGTAGTTTTGAGTTTCACCTTTACACACTCAGGAGGCAAAGGAAGGCAGAGTTGATGCCAGCCTGGTCTAGAAAGGGACTTATAGGGCAGCCAGGGCTACACAGAGGAACCCTGTCTCCCCCCTCACTTTCCCAAAAGCAAGTAAACAAAAATAAGAACTACTTCTGGAGGGTTACAAAACTTTAGAAACTTATGAATCTTTTACTAAGTTTTAATTGCATCAACTTTTAAAAGTTTGTTTTTCCATTGTCTCGGGTTACATAAAATCCAAACTCTTTTTCATCATAATATTCAATCTGCAAGTTTTACTGGCACCAAGTGACCTTGCTACACTTCTAATTTTTTTTCAGTTACTTGGTAGTTTTCCCTTGCTTTCCAGTTAATGGTTACAGTAACACACTTGAGAAGTCATCTCAACAGACACAAGTTTGTAGTGACCTATGAAATCAGTTTTTACAATAACATTCAGTGTTGTCAAAAATGAAATGTTTTCTCTTAGAAGATGATGTGGATGAAACAAATATTTTAAATTGTTCTGGAGTTGTGAAAAAGCAAGAAGCAATAAAGCAATACTGAATTACTTTCTCCCATCCACTATAGTCATTTGCCATATCCCCTTCTCTTACTCTTGAAAACCTTCGGCAGAAACACCAGAAGACCAACTCTCAAATTTCCACGACTCCTCTAGTCTTGTTTTAAAATGTGGTTTCACATTATCACATCTCAAAGAATGATTTTTGAAGACTTTCCTCAAGATATTCATTTCCATCTCATTCATCATCCCTGCTCAATGAACCAAAAGCAAGCGAGTATTTCTCCTCATTCCTTTCCATTACATTACACACAGTCCATCCAATAACAGACATTTGCACCAGCTAGGGGATCTTCCTTTCTAGGAGGCCCCCTTTTTGCAAAAGCTTTTGAAGAACTCAGGTTACTAAACTAAAAAGCTTGGAAATAAAATTCAGAAGTTTTTGCCGGAAATTCAGTTTATCTCCAATTCTCCGGAGTTGAGCACACTGGTCTTCCAGATCTGAAAAAGACAAGTTAGACAAAAATAATTAACTTGGAGATCAGTCCCAACTGTAAATCAGCAAGAGTTAAAACTCAGCCTAAGTGCAAGGCTGAGGCTCTCTGAGACTTTAGGGCACCTGACCTTCCCAAGATGGTAGTATAAACGCAAACAAGGCAGGAAAGGGCACAGGCACTTGTTTTGATTTTTTAAAAACCACCCTCAATGAGGTCAGTTCGCTGCCAAATAAATTACATATATTAAAATTTTACCAGCAGTACCATTCATTAGTCACCCCACAGCCGTTTCACATGATGTCATCCTTTTCTCTTTTAAGGTTGGGCAGGGGACAAAAGTCAAATTCCAATCACTCGTGATATTTTGAAGTGGACTTGATTTTTCAAATGGTAGTATCTCATAGTTCCATTCCTCCCTCATGGCAAGCAAATATAAACACATCCTTTAGGGATTCTTTTGCTTTCCCCATAGGAATCATAAAATCTCATTATAAAGTTGGAGTTACACTTTAAGACAAACTTGTTTTGCTGATTTGAAATAGTCTCTAGCCTTCAGAATGCTGTGTAGCTTGAAGTCCTGCCTCTGCTTCCTAGTGTGCCAGAACGGAAGCCTGGCTTTCTAAAATAATTTTCAAATTTACTACCTTTTTATCTAAGCCAGTTTATTTCTATAAGCCTAGTCTGTATCAATCCATTGTCTTTACTGAGAAGAATAAAGGAGAAAGTTTGATTCCCATATTAAAAATTATTCCCATATTTTCTTTTTTTCTTTTTGAAGATTTTATTTATTTAAAGTATGAGTGCTCTATCTGCATGTATGCAGGCATGCCAGAAGACAGCATCATATTCCAGTATAGATTGTGAGCCACCATGTGGTTGCTGGCAACTGAACTCAGGACCTCTGGAAGAGCAGCCAGTATCTTAACTGCTGAGCCATTTCTCCAGCCCATATATTCTTTGAACTGAAGTATATTAATTGGCTGAATGTCATTAAAAAAATATGCCTTTAATCCCAACACTTGAGAGGCAGAGACAGGCAGATCTCTTTTGAGTTCCACGCCAGTCTACAGAGGCAGTTCCAGGACAGCCAGTGCCACATTAAAAAAACAAAAACAAAAAAACACTCAAAAAGGAGGGAAAAAAAATTAGGGCTGAGGATATGGGTCAGTTGAATAATGTAATCCCAGAGGTAGAGAGACAGGAGGACCAGAAACTCAAGGTCATCTTCAGCTACATTAACTGGTTCAAAGCCAGTTTGAGACCCTGACCAAAAGACAAAACAAAACAAACACCCCCCCCAACCCAACAATATCTAGCACTCAATTTAGAAACATGAATAAAACTTGCAAAAGGTAGAACTTCTCCCATTCAGGCAAGCACCAGAGAGAGCTCATAAAGGCCAATTAAACCATGGTCACACCAGCACTCAACACTTCTCTAACACGGCTACTGCACATGTTTGCCTGACCTACGGAGATTTCCAACCCCTAAGCAGCTGACGTTTTATGAGATACACACACACATACACACACACACACAAGCTGGGGTGAAAAAGATAGGGTAGGCTGACCAAAAAGTGATGAAATTAGGAACAAAGCAATGCAAAAAAAAAAAAAAAGAACTCCTTCCTCCTCACCAGCTAAATCCATCCCTCCCTCTGACCTTTCCAACAGGGACAGTTAAAATGCTAACTAAGGAGGAAGGCCTCCTGGGTTCCAGAATTCAGACACCCAGTGGGGTGCCTGAGTGGGAAAACAGCCCTGAGTGGAAGAATTGGGCCCCCAAACCGCTTAAGTACTAGCAGGTCCTGGAGGTGGGGGCATTCAGGGTGACAAGTCCACAGAGCTGAGCACCCACGAACGATGCCCAGCCTCGGGAAGCCCCCAGGGGGTGCCGATAGCATGCGCCTGCCCCCCAACCCCCTCCGTGGAGATGGGCAACGTGCAGAAAAAGAGAAGCCTGGCTAACATGAAAGCTGCTGCTTCGAGAACTTTCTTATGGTGTGCCTAAGGCACGCGCCAGGTGGGCGCGAGCTCCAACGGACCAAGCCTGGCCTCCGCAGCCCAGCAGCGCCGGGACCCATACCTGCTGGCAGCCGCGTTGGGCTAGGGCTCCTCGCCGCGCTCTTTCGCGCCTTCTTGCCAGGCATCTCCGCCAGCACCGCAGTTATGTCAGGTTCACACCACGCGAAGTACAGCTTGTCTCCAATCTTCCTGAGCTGATCTGCGAACTCGGGAACTGGCTCTAAAAAAAAAAGAAAAACAAAACAAAACACCCTTTGAAATTGACACTGACAACAATCCAAACGGTGACCCACAAGTTAGCACACCCCACCGAGCCAGCATCCCAGGGTACTTTTTGGGCGCACCTTTTTCCCAAGTGTGAGAGAGGACTTAGAATTTTGTGCACCCACACACCAACCCTGGCGGCTCAATAAAAGTTAACGTAGACATTCACTCTAACCAGTGAGGTCTCCCTTTTATCTCTCACTTAAGATTGGTCAGGGAACGGAAGCCAATTTCTAAAAAAATGTGTCGTTTTAAAGTAGATCTGCTTTTCCAATGGCAAAGTATCATTGCCCAATTAGGCCCTCCATTAAAAACGTAAAACCCATACAATTTTACTATAGAAGTCTACAGTCCCTAAAATAATTTAAAACCAAGTGTTTTCCTTACAAGCCTGTTCCGTGCCAATTCATCACATCTATAGAAAGGCAGAAAAGTTAAATTCGTGTCTTACTACTTTATAGAATTTAGGCATTCTAATAGCCAGAGACTATTAATTCAACTAGCTGGATATTAAGAAACACTGTCACACGTATTTAAAAAAATATTTCAAAGACCAATTCTGGTTGTTCTGGTGCCCTCCAAGATGTGACCAAATATTCTGAATACAAATAAAACAAGCTCTTAAACCCACTTTAGGACAAATTTTCTGTAACGGCTGAGTGAAGCCAGTGGCCCTAAGAGATTCCATAGTGCACCACGTTTTAATGAGTTCCAGAGTCAAATAATTCCAGAAATATTCACAAAACACTCTTTAAGGTGAAACGTATTAAATGCAGCTTACAAATTGAGAAGCTCCGATTTCTGAAAAGGGGAGAGGCAGAAAGCAGCTCAAAGATCCCGGGGCCACAGTCAAGCTGGGCAATTTCTCTACCCTCGGCGCTCCACCTGGTCCCAACTATCTCCATTTAGGAGGCAGAACTGATTTTTTTTTTAGCCGGGTCTCACTCCGTCAGAGACTGTATAGTCCTGGCTAATTCTGCCCCGGCGTCCGGAACGCTGAAGTTAGAGACGAGTACGCTCGGCAACGTATTTTAATTGGCGCTACAGTCACTACTTGACTACTCGGGATTCTCTCTGCTGCTCTATAAATCTGTCGTAGGCAATGTGATGCTCATGTTGGACCAGAAATATGGTCAGAACACTTGGAACCCCTCCCAGCTACCCACTCCAAAAAAAAAAAAAAGAGCAAAGCTCTTCCACCCACGTTCCAGCTTTCCAACCTTATACTTGCAATGTACCACTTCTGCCTTGCCCACTGGCCTTATAAAACAATAGGAGAAACGAAGTCTATTACTGAGTAAAACACCAGTATGCCTGCAAAATTATTTCCGAATAATAGCCTTGCAACCCCTTGGCAGGTGACTGTCACCTGGGATTAAGATTTATTTTAAGGGGGAGGAGCCTCAACAGATACGGAGAATTGCATGTGAGTGACTGGAGTTGGAAGAGTTGACGGGTGAAAAAGAGTCGAGGCCCAAATTCTATTCTCCTGGATTTTCCTGCCGTTCCCTATCCGGACAGTTAAAAGGGTTCTCAATACCAGAATCTCAACCCCACGACTCCTAGGGTGTGAGCGCTGAGAATCCGCGGTTTGAACACTACTTTTCCTTGGCGTTGGAGGTGAGGCAGTGGGAATCGAGATGAAGGGGGCTCTCAAAGATGGTCTGGAGAGGAAGAGGGCCTGTCAGGGAAGTGCTAGGCCCGGAGGCCTCTCCCACTGAAACCATCTTCCAGGGCAAGACCCGCACATGTTACTTTTTTTTTTCTCCTCTCCTCCTGGTCCCTGGGTAAGAGCAAGTAGAGACCCACGAAGCAGACGGGAATTCTGGCCTACAATGCACCTGCATCCCAATGACACGCTGCGCTGGGCTCCCCCTGAGGCCCACACTCCTGGTAGAAGTCCCTAAAGAACTTTCTAGACGCGTCGAAGACACGAGCCAGGGAGCCGATTTGGCCCGAACATGCAGGCGCGTACATTCCGGCCCGAGCGTCGAAGGGCTGAACCGTCCGGATCATGACCTCGACCCTGACCTCAACCCCATCCTGTCCGCGGGCCGAACTGCTGGGTACCTGGCCGCGCTGGGTTCACTGGCGCGTTCTGGCGCGCCTGACTCCGGGGCATCTCCCAGGCGCCGCGGCGATCTCCGCTGCGCACGGGGGACTGAGGTCCCCAATCTGGGCTCTGGGGCTCCCACAGGGCTCGGGCTGCGCGAGAAGGACCGCAGGTGCCAGGCGGGCCACACGCACCGAGCTCCTGCAAAGGAGGCCCGCCGCTGGAATTCTCTCAATGCTGGCTCCGCACGCCGGCTCTCGGGTTTTATAGGGACTTCCCTGGTGACGTCATGTGACGTCAGTCCGCCCGTGTCCCCGCCCCTGCGAGCGGCGGGAGCGCGGGAGCGGAGCGGAGCAGGTCTCGAGACGCCCCCGAGCGCAACCTGCTGGGACAAGCCGCAGACCGGCGCGGCGCCAACCCACGGCGGGGGGCGCAAGGAGGGCGAGTCCTGCTCAGCCCCTAAATTGCTCCTTTAAAAAACGAAGGCGGGAGGGAGAGATCGCCTCGGAGAGGTCGTGTCCTCCGTGGTGACAGTGGCACACGCCGGGAGTGGCTGAGGAAACCTTACTGGGAAGAACGTTGGGGGCGGGGCGAAGCCAGACGCCTGGACTCTTATTGTTCTTCGCCAATTCGGGACAAACGAAAACAACCGCGGAAAGGAATGGGGAAGGGGGAAAGTTTCGATCTTTAAAGTTTGGGTCGTTCCGAGGAAGTGAAGAGACGAGGTCTTTACTAGCAGAGGTCACGTGATAAGAGTCCCAAGTTCGAGTCCAAAACTAAACTTTGGAAAAGCCGTGTAGCGCCCGGGAATTGTTAAGATACAGGAGAAGGTAGTGGGCGCGCTGGGCGGGCGCGTGCGGGTGTGGCCCCGGGCTCCCGGCGAGTCCTTCGGGGCCGGACCGCGATTGTTGAAAACCTGTGCACTTTTCCTCTGGATGTGTCGATACCGCACAGGGAAGGGACCACTTTCATCTATGAGATGTAACACATCCTTTGTGGAGGGGGAAGATGACATCTCTGGGAACACGAACTCCCTTACGCACAGTCTGGCTGTGCGGAACAGGAAAGGAGGACCTCATGATAAAGACTTGAGTGATTTCTCTCGTCCAGTCCTCAGCCGGGCCCTGGGAAGCTTGCTCACTTTGCAGATGCAAAAATAATTCGACGGAGATTAAGTTGCCCTAGTTCTTTCTTCTAGGCAGACAACAACGCCCCTCTGAGGTGAACCCTGGAGGCCCACTGGGAGCAAGCGCCATGACCCACGAGGGCCCTGCCAGCAATCGCCGCTGGCAAAAATGGTGTTGCTTTATTTTGCATTTTATACTGCTGTTTGATGTAGAACCTCCAGGTTCGATCGAATTCGGAGAACTGGTCCAGTTGTTCATAACAGTTTCAGCCCGGGTTGTTGGGGTCTCTTGGAAAAGAAACTCCAGCAACTCAGACTTCCTTTTCCAACAACAGAATGGGAGCCACCGGGCTGGAGGGAGCTGAGCCCCCAACTCCTGCTCCTTGCCGTTCTTGTTTACACTCAGTGGCTTCTGCATGCTTTTTAGCCTGTTTGTTTTCCTTAAATCCTTCGATCTCCACCAACTAGCAAATATTTATTTATGACTCGGCCCTGGAGGAGGCACAAACAACACGGAGAGGATAAACTAAACCACTCCGGCTTAGCAACTTTGTTTAAAGCTTATGTTGGATGTTTCTGAGTGTGCTAAATACTGAGGAGCAAGTATGAAACAAATTATAGTCACTTGAGAGTTTCAGAGGGCCGTGCGAACGGAGAGGTGGAACCTATGTTCCGCAAATCCTTCTCAAGCTCACACTGATTTCCTTAGAATACCGTTAACTTATTGATTGCATCAACTAATACACTTAAATTTAAATCACAAGCTCTGGGATGTAATGGGTACACTCACAGTAAGCAAACTATAACATTGTGTACAAGGCTTGCCTGTGGCAATCCTGTCTTGACATTTTCGTTCTAAAAGATCATTGATCCATAAAGGATACAAATATTAGATAAATCTGATCCCTTGCCGGTATTACAAATTCTATTTGATTATAAAAAAAAAAAGGAAGGGATTTGATTTGAGTAGGCTTCAGAGCAGATCAAGGCAGGCTGCTGACAGATGATTTTTTTTTCTTTTCCTCCGGACAGGGTTTCTCTGTGTAGCCGTGTCTGCCCTGGACTCATTTTGTAGACCAGGCTGGCCTCAGACTCACAGAGACCCAACTGCCTCTGCCTCCCGAGTGCTAGGCTAACAGGTGTGTGCCACACCATGTCCGGCTGACATTTTTAAAACTTCAGATTTGAAATTATCTGTAGATTTTTTTTTCTGGGCTACCTTTCTATGAAGAGAATTAGAAGCCAAGTGTGAAAAGCCCTCTCTTCTCGGTGTACCTCATAAAATACTATTATATATGTTGGCCTTGCAAGAAAATTAATCATGGGGCTACAGGGGTTAACTAAAAAATAAAGTTGTCATTTAAGTGTTCTAATCTTCTCCAACCTATGATGGGAAACTAACAAGAAACACTGGTAAGGATGACAACTTTTAAAGCCATTGCCGTGATCCGAGCTCTCTCTTTTTAAGATTTCTTTTTAATTGTGTGTGTGTATACATGTGAGTGCAGGTACAGAGGCCTGAGGTTACAGGCAAGTTGGAAGCTGTTAAACATGGGTGCTGGGAATTGAACTCAGGTCCTCTAAAAAAAAGAGCATCTGTAGCCAAAGATAACTGTGATACTCCTGCCTGCACTTCCCAGGTACTAGACTATGGGATGGGTACCACCACATCCAATCGCCAACGTGTTTCTGTTTTTGTTTTTGTTTTTCAAGACAAGGTTTCTTTGCATATCCCTGACTATCCAGGAACTCGGTAGAGACCAGTCTGGCCTTGAACTCAGATCCGCCTACCTCTGCCTCTGGAATGCTGAGATTAAAGGGACACACCACCACACCCAGCTTAACAATTTAAAGAGATAAAATCAAAATGACGTAAAGTTTTGAGGATGTTTCTCCTCATTCAATTATAGTGCACGGTCTGTTCAAGGCTCTGAGACTGCTTGACCTGTGTCATGCAGAATGGAGCTGTTTAAATTAGGTAGCTCTAATCCACTGCACACTTGCTAGCAGCTAGCCCTGAAGCTTCTGCATGCATTTGGGACACAACAATTTGAAACATAGATATGGAGTTCAGAAAAAGTGTTTTCCAGGGACATCCCTGTTCCTCTTCACTTGTCTACTTGACAGCTCAAAAAAAAAAGGAAAAAAAAAGATAATTTACTAACAACAATGAGTAAAAGCTCTCTCTCTCTTTCTCTCCCTCTGTGTATGATTAAAAACAAAACAAAACAAAAACTCACCACAAGAGGCCTGATTAGGAATGGAATAATCATTTATATGTTTCAAACCCAAGGACTGTAGAGATAAACATAAGACAGAAATGCATAGATATTTAAAGGAAACCTTTGATGAACTATGCTGTCTACAGGGCTGAATCTGTTTATGTTTACTTCAGTATCAAGGGACCTGGTTTTTCCTGGAAAGTGTGTTTGTGAAATTTGTCCACTGCTCTGAGCACTTAAAATCTTTACTGTAAGACAGACCCCAGTGTGAAACTGTCCAAAAAGTGTTCTCTGACCCTGTGGGATCTACAGTGGATAGAGTCACAGGTTTCCTTCAAATAAGAATGACTTGAAACCAAACATGGTAGCTCACATTTGTAACCCTGGCACCCAGGAGCTTGAGCTAAGAGGGCTGTCTTGAATCCCAGAACTCTTGAGGAAGAGGCAGGCTGATCTCTGTTAAGTTCGAGGTCAGTCTTATCTACAGAGCATATTCGGGGAGAGCCAAGGCGACAGAAAGAAACCCTGTGAGATTCTGCGTCTTTAACAAACTCTGGTGGTTTTGGCTAAGCCCTCCCAGGAAAGGGAAACCTATATCAGAACCTGACATGTCAATATGAGTCAGCAAAGTAGTGAGAAATAAGCTACAGAAATAAGGCTAAGGCAGGGATCCAGCCGGGGAAGGAGGGGCTTGTGAGATTATGCTAGAGGAGTTTGGATATTATTGTCAGTGCAGTAAGGAAGCCATTGGAGGTTTTATACAGGTGGGTGATGTGATCAGATTCTAGTAAGGTGTCTCTGGCTGCAAAGTGGTGAGGTGAATTGGGCTGATCCCTGAGACAAGCATGACTCCAGACAATATATGGTAATTCTCATATAAGATGGTAGTACCATCAAGGACAATGTCAGTCACCTTCCCTAATCCAATTCCAGCAGTGTTTGCCCAGGGAAGAACAGCATTCTATTACTGTATATCTTATTTTTTTTTCACCATAAATATAATTGATGTTTTTATTCTATATTGTTCTTCTAGGGCTGCACAGACCTGGCAGTTTAAAACAATAAAATTGAGGCAGGCAGATCTCTGTGAGTTTGAGGTCAGCCTGGTCTACAGAGTGAGTTTCAGGATAGCCAGACAGTTACACGAAGAAATCCTGACTCATAAAGCAAAACAAAACAATTAAAAATTTTTTTCTCTTTCATAGTTCTCGAACCTGGAGGTCTGAAACCCAGTTGTCATTAGGGGCCATGTTGCCTCTGAACTGTCTAGCAAACTCCTTGTCTCTTCTAGCTTCCAGGGTTTTGTACTCCATCCTTGGCATCACATGACTTGTAAATGTGGCAACCCAGGGTCTGCCCTCAGCCCTCACTCACGCTCTCGTATCTGTTCCTCAAACCTGTAGCTGTCCTCCTGCCTCAGGCTCCTGGGCACTGAAATTATAGGCGTCTGCCAATATGCCCACCTCTCCCTCTTCTTGTGAAGATATCCTTCACTGTTAAATTAGGGCTCACTCCAAACAGATATGATCTCATTTTAATTTGATTAAATCTACAGATTGTTTCCAAATTCATATTCACTATTTGGACGGCCTAGGACCTTACATGGAGGAGGAAGTACACAACCAAAACTCCTGATGTCTCCTTTGTCAGCTCAGCTGTCTTTAACAACAAAAAAGCAGGTTTGCTGGGTTGGCTCAGTGGGCTCACCTACCCCAGGACTGAAGACCTGAGTTGGGTACTGAGGACCCACCTTCTGAACTGACTCCCACAAATTGTTATCTGCTCCTGTTTTCACGGGGCCATTCTGTAGTTTCAGTGCTGTCTTCATTTTGTTCTCCTTTGATGCTAGTATCACAGATGTGACCATCAAGCATGTTTGTGCTTCATTTATTTATCTAAAAGGCTACAGAAAAGAAATAATGGTGTATTTCAAAAGGGCCAGTGAGGAGTTCTAAGTGTAACTGAGGGGCAGAGTACTTGCCTAGCATGTAAAAGCCCTGCTTCATCCTCAGACAAAGCAATGTACAAGCATTTGCCTGAGGAATACCGGACACAGGTCAGGACTACCTGAATCTTTACTGTGGTAGAATGATTGATTTTCAACAAGTCCAGTCAATTAGTAGATACCTATTGGAGAGACTATTAGCCAATGCTGTGTTTATCTGAACACCAAACGCTGATAAAATGATGTTTACATAGTTTTTGAATACCACTTATGCAACCTGTTCTGGAGGAAAAACAGAACACAGTGATTAGCCAGTGTGGCCTGTGCCAACCACAGAACTGACTGATGAGCTTATATGAAATGCAAACCTGAGCTGGAACAAACTGCTCACCCTGCAAGCACCCAGGTCACACCGATGTGAACCAAGAGGAAGAGATGGTGTCTGAGTTTACATGGCTTCCTGCCTACCTACAAAGGCTTCCTGTGTGAGGCTTCCTGTGGGGCAATTGCTGTGGGCTGAATGAGATGTCTCCGGTTTGTCTCACCTTCTGGGGAGGCTTAAAGAGGTGTGGCCGTGCTGGGGTGGGGATGCCTCTGGAGCTGGGCTTTGACAGTTTTAAAGAGTCACCATTTTGAGTTTCCACTTCCCCTTTCAAATTCACTCTCTGTTTCAAGCTTATGATTCAAGACATGAGCCGTCTGTCAGCTTTCTGCCCCTACTATCTTTCCACCTTCGTGAACTCTAACCTTCTGAGACTTCAAGCCCACATAAAGTCTTCTAGAAATGAGAGCTTGCCATGGTCGTGGTGTTTTTTTTCACAGAAAAACAATGACAACAACAACAAAAAGACAAAACAGCTATACAACTAAAAAGTCACCTATGCCTGTGAAAAGCGAATTAGAAGACACTTACATATCCCGATGCTTCCACTGTTACAGCTAGCATGTGGGTGTGACATGGAGAGTGGCTAAGAGTACTGCTTGAGGAGGAGATGCACTCCCTCTCACTCTGGCAGAGGGACCTGGAAGCTGAAGGAGGCCAAATTCTTGATCACTATCACTAGCAGCTATTTAAAGCACCAGCCACATCCCAATGTAGACTGAGCATTGCTGACATGAGAATAGCTACGGGGCTTAGGAGCATGGTAGAGACCAACACCTTCGACATCAGCCTCCCAGTCCCTTCCTCAGACTCTCTTCTGAACCTTTGTCCTTGTTGTTACCTCTGCCTGGAATGCTCTTTCTCCTCATCTTTACCTGTCTGTGCATTCCTCTCTCAAGATGTTGAACATATGCTACTTTCTTGGTTGGGATTAAGGGACAGGGATGTGTGTATATATATATATATCTCAAGTGATACTGCACTTGTGTAGTTTAAGGGAATCCCTAGGTTGAACACCTGGCTCAGGAAAGCAAAAACAAAAAATGCCTGTCTAAAATTGCTGTTCAGTGACTGCTGTCCACCATGGGATCTGTTTATTGAATTTACTAACTCATTTATTATTTACTGTTACTTTTTGATGGAGCTGGAAACAATTTTTCCTCCTCTTCCTCCTTCTCCTCTTCATCTTCTCCCTCCTTCTTTTTCTTCTCCTCTTTCTCCTTCAGTGTGGATTTCCAGAGATTAAACTCAGGTCCTCATACTTGGAAGGCCAGTACTGTACTTAGCCCTACTGTTCTCTTTGCAGTTCAGCCCACATAAACTCAGACCGCCTGTGTCCTGGCCTCTGCTCTTCCCAGTGCTTAGAAGGACTGTGTTAGGTGCATGCCATATTCTGCAACTAAGTGTTGAATAAAAGCAGAGCCAGCCTGGGGATGAGGCTCCATTGGTAAAATGCTTTCCTGGCATACACAAACCTGGGTTCCATGTGAGCACCACATAAAACTTGGTATGGTGGTTGCATGCCTGTGAACCCAGGCCTGGGAAGGCTGAGGCAGGAAGACTGGGATCAGAAGTTCAAGGCCACCTTCCACATACAGCAAGTTTAAAATAAACGACTAAAAATGAAGAACAGAGCCATCAGAGGATCTGTAAGAGCTTTCTACTTCAAGGCAATTTGTGGAGTAGATTTCCTTTTCCATATTCCAATGAGAAAGCCAGAGCTTGGAAAGATTAAGTCACTTGCCTACATTCACAGGGATAATAAGAAAAGAGAGGCAAGTGTGTGCTTGTGTACGTGTCTGCATGAGTGTGTGTGTGTAGCTAGGTATTGAACTAAGGCCCTTGCACAGCCTAAGCAGCACAGCAATGTAAAACCATCACAAGCGAGTTGTAACACTTATTAAATGCTACATAGCACATATAAAGACAATGTTCAAACACAAATATCTGTGAGAGGAGAGATAAACATACAGACCTCAGAACAAGGAATGAAGCATAGCACCGAAAAGACGTTTCAGTCGGGGCAACAAATGGATTATTCATAAGTGGTCTGAGGTGACTGAGAATACAGGCAGGAAAAATATACTCAACCCCTACCTTACTATGTGAACCAGAGCAAGGTGGCCTCAGCCAGTAAAAACAAAACAAAACAAAACATTACTACTTGAACTCAATTCCTGGGATTCACATGGTGGAAAGAGACACCTGCTTCCACAAGATGCTCTCCAATCTCCATGTGTGTACATGCACCCCACAGAGAGAGAGAAAGAGAGAGAGTAATTTTTTAAAAATTAGATAGGTCTAGGACTGGTGAGATGGCGATGTAAGCCTGACGATCTGAATTCGATCCCCAGAGCCCATATGAAGCTGAAAGGAAAGAAAGTTGCCTTCTGACCCTCACAACCACACCATGGCCTGTGGATGCCCCCATCCTACCTGTACACACAATAACATTATGTTGCGCAAGCAATTCAGCTGGCCTGGCCTTAGGGCCCTATGTCAGTACCTACATCCTATGGCATCATCAGGTACTTAGTAGCTGGTCTGCCACTCCCTCTCTCTTTGTTGCTCCTCTCTGCTCTCTCCCCTTTTTCTGTTGCCCCCCCCCACGATATCTTTCTCTGCCTCCTTCCCTCTCTCTCTCCATCCCCATCCAATAAATATCTTTCATACCAAACCTTTCATATGGGTGGTGTATTTTTAAATATATCCTGACAAACAGCACTTTCAAAAAGAATTAAATGTAAATTCATAAATGTGCTGGAACAATTGTAGACACTTTCCCAATCTTAACATTGGAATAGCTCGCGAAAACATCCTGTTAAAGCCACGTCCCAAGAGCACATTTGGGTTTCTGGAAGTTTGAAAGTTGGAATCAGTGAAATAACACTAAGAACAAAGTCAGAAGATGAAGGGCAGAAGCAGAAAACAAAGGTTCTGTTCAGGCGCTTTGCCAGCCACTCAGCTCAGGCCCTCCGACAGCCAGCGCACACGAGCTGTGAACACCCGGGCAGACAGCTGCACAGGGTGGGGAAGCACGAAGCCAGACAGAAATACCAGACAGAGGGGCCAGAGCAGGCTCCCAAGGAGCCATAACATACCTTCACCCTCCAACTGCCCTCTTGAATGTGTGAGAAACTGGTTTGACCCTGGCAGCTCTCTCCTGCCTCCTGGCTCCCCATCTCTCTGCCTCTGTCTCTATGCGATACAGCAGGAAAATCCAAGAAGGACAGAGAAGGACCTTAGAGAGGGTTTATGGGTCCGAAACAATAGCCATTAGACCTTTCAAACCTACTTTTTGTAGAAACTAAAGACATCTGTCTCTCCAGCCTCAGGAAGAGAGACTTGAAGTCACTATCCATCACCAACTGATTTCTCTTCTGTTACCGGCTCGATAGCCTTTTCTTTGTTTAAAATAGGGTCTCATGTACCTCAGGGTGCCTGGAACTTGGGGATGACCCTGTCCTTCCTGCCTCCTCCCCCAAAGATTGGTAGCACAGGTATGAATCACCAGAAGCCTCTTTGCTGTATTCATTTTCGATTAATTAATTAATTAATTAGTTAACTTACTTATTTCTTTAGACCGGCCTGTCCCGGAACTCAGAGATCTGCCTGCTCCTGCCTCCAGAGCATGTGCCACTGCGCCCAGCTGTTGTTTAACTTTTAAAATTCCATTTCTTCATTTATTCTGAGTGTGTACGCCCAAGTGCCACAGTGCTCACGTGAAGGTCAGAGGGTAACCCGAGGGAGCCCATTGTTTCCTTCTGTGTAGGTCAGGGGATCAAACCTGGGTCACCAGGCCTGGCAGCAAGTGCCCCTACCCACTAAGCCACCCCTCCAGCTTCCTATTTTGGATTTTTAAGAAAGGATCTCAGCCCAGATGGGCTTGTTGACACTATTTTATTTGCTTAGATGCTTTAGTTTTGATTCCTTTGGAAATAGCAGTCACCTGAAATAAGTAGTAAAGTCTCAAAGAATTATAAAATGTACACATAAAAGTTAAAGCTATAGAGACTGGAAGTGTAGCCCAGTAGGTAGAGCGCTTGCCTCGTCATGCTTGAGGCACGAGCTCGAAGCTCATCGAAACATAAATATGAAAGGGTGATGTAGGCTTGTAGTCCCATAGCCCAGCAAATAGAGACAGGGCGATCAAGAGCTCAAGGCCATTCTTGGCATAGAAAGTTTCAGGGCAGTTTGGGCTGTGTGAAGCTTTTTCCTTTTGTGTGTTTGTGTGTGGGGGGGTGTGTACGGAGGGTGGAGAAGTGAGTGGAGTGTGGCTGTTGGTTTTTTGAGATAGTGTCACTATTTAGCCCTGGCTGTTCTGAAACTCACTGTGTAAACAAGGCTGGCCATAAACTCACAAAAATCCTCCTACCTCTGTCTCCCAAGTGCTGGGACTGAGAATGTATGCTACCACGAGGCTCTGAGGAGGCAGAGGCAGAGGCAAATGGATCTCTGTGAGTCTGAGGCCAGCCTGGCTTACAGAGTGAGTTCCAGGACAGCCAGGACTACACACAGAGAAATCCTGTCTCGAAAAACCATAGATAGATAGATAGATAGATAGATAGATAGATAGATAGATAGATAGATAGATAGATAGATAGGAAACCGTGGGTAGTGTCACACACCTTTAATCCCAGGGGAGGCACAGGACGAAGAATCTCTGTGAGTTCAAGGCCAGCCTGGTCTGAGAAATTAGTCCTATGACAGCCAGGCCTGTTAGACAGAGAAACCTTCTCTCAAAAAAATAAAACAAAGTAAGAAAATAAAAATATAAAAATGAAAAAGCTCAAGGAAGGAACTTTCTGTGTTTGTACTACACTTTCACATTCCTCTCTGATGTGAACTTATGCATAGAGTCCAATTCCTGTGATCACATTTCTAATTTGGAGAGTAATAACAGTAATAATAGAATCTTCTTGAGACAGGGGTCTCCTGTGGCTCATGCTGGCCTTGAAGTAGCTGTGGAGGACTTTGAATTCCAGATCTTCCTGCCTCTACCCCTGGGAGGCTAAGATTAAAAGCTTGTCACACCTGCTAAGTTTACGTGGTGCTGAGGCTCAAACCCGGGGATTCCCCCTCCTAGGTGAGCACTCTGCCAACTGAGCTGATTCCCAACCCCAGCAAAACCTTCTTCATGGGGCCATTCTCATGCTGAAGAGGCTTTCTCCATGCAAACAAGCTCCCAGGTGCCCCTCCTGCTGGGGAGAGTCAAGCCCAGTGATGTCACCTACCCAGGACAATGCCCAGGCTGAAGTGAGTTTAGCAAGTGAGTGGGACCAAGCCGCTCTGGAAGCGCACACCCACCACCCCTGGAGTAAATACAAAGATGAGTAGACCCCTATTCACTCCCTTCTGAGCACAAAAGCCCAGCTGAGAAGCTTTGACAGACACCGTGGAAACATGACAGGCCCAGCTGCAGATGGCGAATTTCTTTGCTGAGCTCCTCAGAGAATGGGGAAAAAAAGTGACAAGCAGAGAAAGGAAACCAAAAGCAGAGAGTTTTAGACCGACAGCTAATAAACAGACAGAGGAATGGGATGGGAGCGGTTTGGTGCACAGCACTCAGAGGTAACTATGTAGCCCAGGCTGGCCTTGGATTTGGGATCTTTCTGCCTCCACCTCCTCAAGAGCTGGAATGACAGCAACTGCTACAATGCTTGATCCACTTGAAAAAAAAAGTTTTAAATTACATGTGTGTGGTGTGTGTGTATGTGTGTGGGATGGGGGGGTTCCAACACAACAACATTAATGGTTCAAGCCGTCCTTGAAGGGGTCCTCAGAATCAAACTTAGGTCACTAGTCTTGAGGACAAGCCGCTTTATGTCTTGAGTCATTTAGGGAGGCCCTAACATTAATTTAATTTAATTTTTTATATATTTTATGGTAGCTCTTTGGAAAGCTGCAAAACCAAATACCCAGATTCACCCAGTTGAGCAGAAGATATGTCTTGCAAAGCTTTGCTGGGAAGTGTTGGCATTCCCCTGCTCTGTGAAGGGCCTGCTGAGCCTGTGTAGCAGAGCTCTACTGAGGAAGGCAGCAGTCCTGGTCCACACGCTTCCCCAAGCTTCTGCTGAGCAGCCCAGGTGTAGGCATTAGCTGGCTGCGAATTGCCACTTCCAGAGGGTCCCTCTGCGGAAGGCACTAAACTTAGTTTTTGAGTCAGAAAATCAGATTCTCTCCAAGCTCTCTTCAAAACCCAAATAAGGGATTTGCTTTTCTTGATCTAGTTAGCCCCTTCTTAGACACAGCCTTCAAATCTATGCCCTCTCCTGAGTTTGGGACCTTAACCAGTGAAAAGCCAGGCATCCTGGCAGCAAGAAGATCAGAGTTCACAGTCATTCTCAGATATATAGCAATTCGGAAGCCAGCATGGACTGTATAGGGCGCTGTCTCAAAAAACAAAACAGAAATGCCAATGAGAGAGTAGATACAGAAACTAAAATTGAAACATATTGCACGAAGGAGATGCTTTAATATTGCTAAGAGAATGACCTTTAGGGTGTGGTTTGAAAGCTGTAATTATAACTGACAAAGTCAGGTGCTTCCAAGAATGAAAAAATGACTTCCCAAGAAACCACTGACAATACACTTCTTAGAAGTGGAGTGAAGTAATTGGACAGCAGCTAGAAGGGACAGCCATGCTTTACTGTCAAACTGTTGTGACTTTTCAACCTTTCAGACACCTGTTCATCTTGGTTATCAGAAGAAGATGCATATAAAATTCAAATAAATGTAGATGGGAAAATTTCTCTCTCAGGATTACAACAAACAGGAACGCGTAGCCTTTTTTGCCAAGAGACCAAAAGGAATGTTCATAGCAGCACTATATATAGTGATCCAAAAGTGGAAATTGTCTAATTTCCAGATAAACACACATAAACGTGTAACAATCATTTACAGCAGTGCAGTAAATGATCTACAAGCACAGACAACAGCTTCAATAAACAGAGCGAGCAATGCAGACAGAAAGAAGCCTGGAAGAGGACATACTATGTGCTCTTGCTTATGACAAGTTCAAATCTAGAAAACTGAGAAAGGAGACAGATTTCAGTCCTGCATGGGCTACAGAGTGAGTTCAAGGTCAACCTGAGCAACATAATGAGACCATATGTCAAAATAAAAACTAAAAGGAAAGCACAGTGGTGGAGGGTTTGCCTGTTAAGCATGAAATCTTAAACTCAATCCTGCAAAAATTAACAAAATAAAGTAAAACAAAGCAGACAAACCTGATAAGTAGATGGTAGGAGGTAGTTGAGATGGATGATAGGTAAACAGACTGGCATAAATTAAGATGACTGAACAAGCGTAGGGGTGACCTTAACAAGACCCACCAAAAAACAATAGCATAATAAAATAAATTTCGATTGAGCTCTTCCAAGAATCTGAAAATCTAATTTCATTTGCTTTCTGAGGGCAGTTTAGGAGACTCTTGGGTTGGAGAGATGACTCAGCAGTTAGGAGTACTTGTTCTTGCAGAGGACCTGGATACTTTCCTAGCACCTCATGTGTTGGCTAACAACGATATGTAACTCTCAGGTACTCACGTGGTATGCAGTCATACACATAAAACAAATAAGTCTAAAATAATTTTTTTTTTAATCAAAAGCACTGGCTACTCTTCCAGGGTTCAATTGAACGAGGGTTCAATTCATAACACACACACATGACAGCTCACAAGTGTCTGTAACTTCAAACTTCAGCCCCAAATGAGAGCCAACACCTTCTTCTAGCCTCTGTCTTCTGGCTTCTGAGGGAACTGCAGGCACATGGTGCATAGGCAGACAAGAAGTCAAAACACCCACACACAGCGCAATCAATTAATTAAAGAAAAAAATCCAGGCCCTTAGCCCCAGCACGCAGGTAGAGGCAGGCAGGTCCCTGGAAAGTTTGACAGCAGCCTGCTCTACAAATCGAGTTCCAAGCACTTTGTGACAGAGGGATGAAGGTATTCTTCCTCTGGAGTGCTCCCAGTTTAGTCTCACTTTTCCTCAATACCTCCGTATCTACTCCAAGGAGGGAGAAAAAAAATCTTTCAATGAAGTCACAGAGGTAAACAACATTGAATTGTTTATTAGATTTCCAAAAAGTCAGTCTGGGACTCCCAGGAGTTTTTGTCATTCCTAAAACTGAAAAATATAAGCAACATGTCAAGGTGACTAATTCTAGTGTCCAGAGATACTAGAATTTTTTTTTTAAGATTTACTTATTATTTATACAGTATTTTGCCTGCATGCCAGAAGGGCACCATTATAGATGGTTTTGAGCTACCATGTGGTTGCTGGGAATTGAACTCAGGACCTTTGGAAGAACAGCCAGTACTCTTAATCACTGAGCCATCTCTCCAGCCCCCTGTCCAGAGATATTCGACGAAGGTGCCAGTCACTGGTGTGCCTCAGGTGTCAGAGCTCTGGATCACAGCTGGCACAGCTGGCAGGCTGTGAAGCCAGGATTTGAACTCAGGCCTCTAAAGTTCCCCATCCAAGCACCTTGACCTCCTGTCAGATTCTAGTGTCTTGGGTTGCAGCCTTCTTCCTCAAGCTTTTGAACTTCTTTTTTCTTTTGGCTCCAAAGATCTGTAGATCGACTGTCCAACCTCAACCCATGGCACCTTGGCATGGGAGGCCTGAACACTACTTTTGTGCTAATCTTCAGCCTTGCATCCCTCCATTTGGGGAACTGGGTTTCTAGGAGCACACAGCTGACCAAGAGCTACAGATACCTGTAACTGCCTCCTGCCTGCTCTCCATCAGAGCTGGGGAAGCAGTTTCAGAGGAGTACCTAGCTCCTAATGCTGTCTCTTCCAATTTGATGGTGAGTTAAGTGGATTCACACCAATGTGTGAATGGTTATGACTCTTCCCGGAGACAGTGAGACAGTGCCTTCTGCAGAAGAAGATGTTGGTCATTAATCTCAACTTGAGGCAATCAGGCAGTGGGATAGGTGGGAACAGGGAACCCATTAGAGGAGATGATGTGCTCAGAAGCTGAACCTGAACTTCCCCTGCTCTGAGTCACCTCCTCTAATAGTTCCTGCTTTTCTCTGGGGCCTTCCTCTCTTCTTTCAACTCAACTTCAAAAGAACCAGGATTTTTGTTTGTTTGTTTGTTTGTTTGAACTGTTCTCCAACTGCTACTACAGTGAGAAGGATCATGGTACTTCCGGCATCACAAAGATGTAAACTGGACCCCAGGAAGGCAGAAGTCCCATCGGAAGCCAAACGAATTTCTGGACACCTCGGGGTCACCCAGCTTCTTGCCCAAGTCCTGAGCTCTACCTGGCAGTCAGACACCAGGGGTCCCTCTGGGTGATAAGCCTCCCCCACAGAGTCTCCAATTACTCACGTTGTTATTCCCTAGAACTGGAAGTGTCTGTCCTACCAGGAAAACGAGTGTCTGGGCAGCAGGGACAAAGGTTGG
>CM053764.1:57938481-57954230 GCA_028658305.1 Pachyuromys duprasi
CCCCCCCATACACCTTTACCTCTAATCTGAATCCTCCAGAACTGGTCTGGCCAAGGACTCAGTCACTGACCCAGCTGATTCCAGTTCCTGATGAAAGTGAGGGTACAGTTGGTCTCCGCAGGGTCCCCGCCCTTGTTTTTCTCAGGGCCTATCATTTCTCTCCCGGCTGCTGGGCTGGGAGATGGCTCGCTTTGATGCCTGGGTAGTATCTCACTCTGAAGAGCGCCGTTGTCATCTTGCTGGACACGTGTACTCATGCCTGCCTGCTTCAGATGGTCACTGGAAAGACTACAGTCATCGTTTTAACAGCTGGGCTGGTGCTTTCTCCCAACTCAGCCTCCAAACTCACCCACCCTCCCTTCCTCCTTCAAAGCTTTACCACAAGAGGAGTTTGCCCAAATGAACAGTTCCTAAGCCGAAATATGTTGATTTCCACCTTGGAAATAGGATGGCATCCAGACTCCAGGCCTCCTAGGCATTCTCCAGGAGATCAGTTATACTACATAAAGTGAAAGCAGTCCAAAAGCAAAGAGGAGATTCAAATGCAAGACTTGTTGATATATAGGCCAGGCATGATGGCACAATGCCTTTATTCCCAGCACTCGGAAGGCAGAGTAGAGTGGAACTCTGTGAGTTCAAGGCCGGTCTGATCTACATAGGGAGTTCCAGGATAGCCAAAGCTACATAGTGAGACCCTGTCTCAAAAAGCAAAAAGAAAGCAAACAAAATATTTGTTAGTATCATGTGACTTGGGGACAAGCCCCGCAAGTCCCCTTTTGCAGTGTTGTTCAAGAAAGGAAACACAAGTCACAGGCTGCATAGAAAACAGCCACATTTTTTGGATTTATTTATTTATTTTTGTTCATTTTTTTTTCCCCAGCATTAAAAAAAATTTTAATTTATTCACTTTGTATCCCAGCTGTAGCTCCCTCCCTCATCCCCTCCCAATCCCGCCCTCCCTCCCTCTTCTCCTTCCATGCCCCTTCCCTAGTTCACTGAGAGGGGAGGTCCTCCTCCTCTTCCATTTGACCCTAGTCTATCAGGTCTCATCAGGAGTGGCTGCATTGTCTTCCTCTGTGGCCTGGTAAGGCTGCCCACCCCCCATCAGGGGGAGGTGATCAAAGAGCCAGCCACTGAGTTCATGTCAGAGACAGCCCTTGTTCTCCTTACTAGGGAACTTACTTGGAGAGTAAGTTTTCAGCTGCCACAGGCTACATCAAAAACAGCCACTTTTCTGGGCAGATTTTCTTGAACATTTTTGCCTATAACTTATGGCTACCTGTCTTAGTCAGGGTTCTCTAGAATAGTAGTTCTCAAGCTGCCTAATGTTCATGGTGTGGTGACCACCAACCATAAGATTATTTTCATTGCTACTTCATAACTGTAATTTTGCTACTGTAATGAACCATAATGTAAATATCTGTGTTTTCTGACTGCCTTAGGTGACCCATGTGACAGGACATTAGACCCTAAAGGGGCTGAGATCGGGTTGAGAACCAATGCTCTAGAGGAACAAAACTTGGGGAATGTTGAACTTCCCAGGGATCTGCCTGCCTCTATCTGAATGCTGGGGTTAAAGCAGTGGATCTCTGAATTCAAGGCCAGCCTGGCATGCAGAGTGAGTTCCAGGACAACCAGAGCTACACAATGAAACGTCACCTCAAAAAAAAAAAAAAAAAAAAAAAAAAGGGGTGTTGGAGTTGGCTCCAAAGGTAAAGGAATAGCTGTTCAGGGTTGACAACCCAAGTTCAATTTCTAGAACCCACATTACAAGTAAAGAAAGAACCTCATGAAGCTACACATATCTGTTTTTTCACCAGGTCTGTAGCGACATGACAGAAGGAGAAAAAAAAATCTCCCAGAAGCTGGCAAACCAGCTGGCCTGGAGAACACAGCACAGTGAGAGACCTTACCTCAGCAAGCAGAAGATTCTGATCCCAGAGAGTTGTCCTCTGACCACCCGCACGCTCAAGTATAGCACTCTTAACACGCTTCCACAATGAATGTGCAATCGTAAATACTGAATAATAAATAAAGATATTTTATTTAAAATTAATAAATATATGTGTAATAAAATCTTTTTAAAGACAGGAAATGTGTGTATATACACATACACACACACACTTTAAAAAGTAAGATGTAACAGGAAAAGTCATCTTTTGTTACAAGACAGACGAACACAGAGGACAACACACTAAGCGAAATGACCCAGGCCCAGAGAGACAAGTACAATGTGTTCTCATATATAGGAACTGAGAAAGGTACACCGAAATAGAGCTAGTTAGCAGAAAAAGAGGAAGTCATAGGAAGGGGAGACAAGGAAAAGGAGACATGAGTTAACACCCACAAATTCCTATTACGACCACAGGAGCAGGGCTGTTAGGCTGGCTTCCTAATATTACATAGCAAGGTGACTACAGTTAACAGAAATGTATCTTTCAAATAAGTAGACGAAAAAGGTGCTAACTTTGCTCAGTACAGATATTTGGTAATATCAAATATCCATGCCATCATCTGGGAGCAAACATGGATCGAAACATCACATCCTTTAGAGCCGTGGTTCTCTAGTGTGGGTCAAACCCCTTTGTGGGGTGGCATATCAGCTATCCTGCATATCAGATATTTACATTACGATTTATAACAGTAGAAAGTTACAGTTATAAAGCAGCAAGGAAATAATTTTATGGTTGGGAGTCACTGCAACATGAGAAACAGTATTAGTGGATCGCAGCATTAGGAAGGTTGAGAACCACATGATCTTAGCAACCGGTGGGTAGAAGCAGGAAGATCATGAGTTCTTTGGCCTTCCTGGGCTGCACAGTGAGTTGTGGGACAGCCTAGACTAAGAAACCCCTTCCCAAAGTCATATACGATGCAAATGAAAACATAGGAATCTATCTTTTCAAACTGCGCAAATGCAGTGCCTAACTTACCATGTAAGTTTGGAGACTGGAATGCTCCTAGGATTGATATCAGGCACCCTGATAAAATACCTGCTCCCTGTTTGTAGTCATAAACTGTGGCTCCTGTAGCCCACTGTGGCCTCACACATTACTCTGCCCTCAGGCATCCATAGCTCCTACCTGGTGGGTCTCTCGACCTGTTTATTTATTTATTTAGATCTTAAACAGGTAAATAAAATTTCCACATCACCTGAACTGATTTTTCTTAAACTTCAGGCTTTGAAGACGATATACCTCAGTCATAAATGATGTATATTGGGTTCAGGGAGGAAGCTGAGAAAGCTCACTTCAGAGACTGAAAGTTTAAAAATGCAAGCTTTATTTTCTGTGTGCACACAGAGAGGTGGTCAGCTAGGGCTCTGAACCGTGTACCTGATAGAAAGCTGCATTGCATATTTAAAAGACAAAACCATAGAGGAAAGGGGAGCAGGATGGGCTGTAGCATTCTTCAATCATGTTTTGATATATGGGGTTGAGCAAGGGAGTTGCCATCAACTGGGGCAGGAGTAGGTCACTGGGCCTAGGAACATGAATTTGTCTGATTCTGCCAGCAAGATGGAAAAGTTGTCCTTGGGATGTCTGAACTCAAACAACTGTTTCTTTACAACAGAAGCTGTTCAGCTATTGGGAAGTCCTCAATTCCCCTAGGGCCTTGGGCCTTGAATTTAGTTTCTGCCAATGATTAAATGAAACCCTGGCTGTTTTGGAACTTGCTATATAGACTTGGCTGTCATATAACTCAGAGGTCCACCTGCCTCTGCCTGGGGAGTGATGGGATTAAAGCCATGCATCCCCAGGTCCTGCAAGAATCAGCCCCAATTCCTAAATTAAGTAATACTTCTAATGAAAACAGGGAACAATCTATACTACTATGCTTTCTCAGAAGCTTATATATATTCTTAAACACATTATTATATGTCTAATAAAGTCATAAGAAATTATAAACAGAAGAACAGCATCTGGGAGACCTAGGAATATTTGTGTAATTGCAGAGCTTCTTTTCTTCCTTTTTCTTTTCTTTCTTTCTTTCTTTCTTTCTTTCTTTCTTTCTTTCTTTCTTTCTTTCTTTCTTTCTTTCTTTCTTCTTGTTTTTTTCAAGACAGGGTTTCTCTGTGTAGCCCTGGTTGTCCAGGACTCACTTTTTAGTCCAGGCTGGCCTCACAGCATTCCACCTGCCTCTGCCTCTGCCTCCCAGAGTGCTGGAATTGCAGGCGTGTCCTACTCCACCGTGCCCAACTTGCAGAGCTTCTTCTTCTTCTTCTTCTTCTTCTTCTTCTTCTTCTTCTTCTTCTTCTTCTTTTTTATTACAAAGGTTTAATCTGTCATCAGAACATAAGCACAGAACTTAAAGTTAACTTGTAAATCAGTTTTAAAAGACAAATTAGAGGTAAAGAATATTTACTATGGTCAGAAATATATAAACAAGTACATGAAACCATTTATTTATTTGTTTGGTTTTCTTTTTTCCTTCCTTCCTCTCTCTTTCTTTCCCTCTCTCCTTCCCTTTCTTTGGTTTTTCAAGACAGGGTTTCTCTGTGCACCTCTGGCTGTCCTGAACTCACTTTGTAGACCAGGCTGGCCTTGAACTCACAGAGATGCAGAGCTTCTTAATTGGGCAAGATCTAGCAAAAAAAGAAGAAATGGTCTATTCTTAGTGCTTTGGATATCCCTTCACCTTAAAGAGGAAGGGGGAAACCACCTTCCCCCTGAAAGTGTAATCTGACTTTAGGACAGCTGAATAGGATTAAAAATTCTGGGCCAGGCTGTGGTGACCTTTATTCCCAGGATTTGGGAGGCAGAGGCAAGAGGATCACCGTGAGTTTCAGGCCAGCCTGGTCTATATTTTGAATTCCAGGACACTCAGAGCTACACCACAGAGAAACCCTGTCTTGAAAAACCAAAATACATAATTAATTAATTAAATAATTAATTAATTTTTTTAAAAGGAAGGAAAAATCAGCTGTCCCTATGACCTCTCTGCTTAGACCTTTTTGTTGTTGTTGACTATGATGCTGTTACCTAAACACACAGCATGTTAAATATTTCTGATGCATCTGAAGGTCAGTGTGCGATCTGCAAGGAGCTTTGCCATGTACAACCCTACCGCTCTGAACGTTCCCAGTCTGTTCTGGAAGGACCTACTGTTCTGGAGCCCAAACTTCTGAGGAACCAAGGCAAACACCTGTTTTGGCGTTTGAGAGCCACGCCTGTCCCTACCAGTTCCCCTACTTTGCGAGAGTTCTTGGAGCCTGTGGTTTGTGACTTCTGACCGCACTTTCAAGTGAGAGGGGAACTTCAACGGTATGCTATTTTTAGGTGGAGTATTTGTTTTCTTTTTCTTAAGTGACAAGGTTTTGTTCTTTGTTGTTTCCTGTTTTTGCTCCTTATGTAATTGACTTATAAATTGACTCCACGATAATTGAAGATTTTGCAAAAGGATGGATTTGCAATTTCAGGGTCCCATGGCTACATAACTCTTAAAAGTGAAGTCAAGTTGAGCCTGGTGGTGGTGGCATGGGCCTTTAATCCCAGCACTCAGAGGACAGAAGTGGGCAGATCTCTGTGAGTTCTGGGACAGCCTGGGCTACACAGAAAAACCCTGTCTCAAAAAACTGAAAGGAAAAAAAGAGAGAAAGGAGGTAAAGTTGGGACTCATTAAGCATAGATGAGCCTAAAGGATCTTGTACTTTTCTTCCTTGTGGAGTTGTACAAGTACTGAGTAGAAAAGTGTGTCCAGGGGCCAGGTTTCTGAAGTAAATGGAGAGATGTTGGGCAAAGGCATGTACTTTGAATATTAAGATGAGGAAGTTGTGGACATCTACTGCTCATTCTGGGGCTGCAGCTAAAGACTTTCCATTCTCCACCTCTGATTCTCAGAGAGGTAATGGTGTTTAGTGTGGTGATGGGGAGGGGTAACTCTTGGAGCAATCATTAAACAGTTTGTTTTCTTATTTCTTTGGTCAGGGGTGGGGAAGGGAGTACGACAAATTCCCATGTGTCCCAGGTTGGCCTCCAACTCACTACATGGCTGAGGATGAACTTCTGATCCCTCTGTTTCCACCTCTGGAGTGCTAGGATTACAGACATGAGCCATACATGCAGTTTTCATTGCAATATATACATCTCCAAACATTGCCTTGGCTATCTTGAATATGTATATACGTTTTAAAAAAATTTTAGGTTACATGTATTTATTCATTCATTTATTTGTATGTGTGTGTACCTACATGCTGTGTGTCTGGAGGTCAGAAGCCACCTTTTGTAGGATTCGGTTCTCCTGTTCTACTGTCCAGGTCCCTGGAATCAAATTCAGGCCCCCAGCCTTTGTAGCAAGTGTCCTGAGCCATCTCTCTGGCTCATGAGTTGCATTTGTCAATTACAGCTGCAATAAAGCTGAAAGAGAATTAATAATGAATATAATGGCACATGGCACATGCCTCTAATCCCAGCATTGGAGGGTTCCATGTCAAAGAGAACAGGAAACAGCATAAATATTCACCAATTATTCAAGAAGGAAAATTATGCTAGGCATGACAGCTTGTGCCTAGAATCTAAGCACCCCAGAGACTGAGGCTGGGTGATTGCTGAATATTACAGACCAGCCTGAATATTACAGACCAGCCTGAATATTACAGACCAGCCTAAATATTACAGACCAGCCTGAATATTACAGACCAGCCTGAATATTACAGACCAGCCTGCGCTACAGAATGAAAACCTGTCTCAAAACGGGGGAAAGAATACACATTAGTAATTCTTGATACCTTTAAATGGTGAAGCAAGGAGCTGCAGATATGGCAGTGTTTAGAGTACTTGCTGCTTTTAAGAAGGACCTAAGATGGGTTCCTAGCCCCCCAATGTCAGGTAGCTCTCAGTCAGCTGTGACTCCAGTTCTAGGGCATCCAAAGACCCTTTCTAATTTCCAGGGCACCTCTACTCATGTGGTGCATAAACTCATGCAGGCACACAGCCATAAATATAAATAAAACAATAATTAAAAATTACAAAATTAAATGCTATAACATGCCAAAGAAGTCCTCAGCAATATTTATTAGACATAGATATTAATGTCTTTATGAAGCGATTAGGATGTAGCTCAATTGTAGAATGTGCTCAGACACTGGGTTTAACAGTTCTTAGCTCAAAAACAAAAACAAGCTACTATCTGAAAAATTAGTAATTGAAAAACACATAGATGAGCCTGGTGGTCGTAGCATAGGCATTTAATCCTGGCACATGAAAGGTAGGTGGATCTCTGAGTGTGAGAGGCCAGCTTGGTTTACAGAGTGAGTTCAAGGACAGCCAGGGTTACACAGAGAAACCTTGTCTCGAAAAACCAAAATACAAGAAAAAAAGAAAAGAAAAGAGCACATGGATATATGTCTACATGACCCTTTTCTGATGTTTGTTTGTTTGTTTGGTTGGTTGGATTCTGCCATTTGGTTTATTTTTAAAATTTTTTTTGAGATAATTTCTCACAGAACTCAGAATGACTCCCACCTTGCTATGTAGTCAAGGATGGGCTTGAACAATTGGTGTTCCTGATTTCACTTTCTGCATGATAGATTACAAACCTAGGCCACTATACTCGGTTTTTCCTTTCTTAACTCACAAATTAATCACCTTACTTCCCTTCCCCATCATAGAATGGCTATAACTTAGGAATATGAAAGCAAAAATAAAATCGCTTGCATAGATTTTTACAGCATAAGTACAATCCTGATAGAACCCGGTAACAAGGATTTTCTCCCTCTCCTTGTGATCTTTAAAACAGTGTTTTGCTGGATGTGGCAGCACTCAGTCAGGAAGCAAGCAAGATGAGGATTGCTGCATATTTGAGATCAGCCTGGTCTGCATAACGAGTTCCAGGTCAGCCAGAGATACACAGCAAGACCAAGACGCTATTTAAGTAACAACAATAGTATATCAGGTATGGATAGAAGTCTCATCTGTTAAGAGCACTAGTTGCCCTTCCAAAAGACCTGGGTTTGATTTCCAGAGCCCACATGGCAGCTCACAACTGTCCCCAGGGAATCTGACTACCTCTGCTGGCCTCTGCTGGTTCCAGGCCTGTACGTGGTGCACAGATATAGCTGGAGGCGAAACATTCACATACTAACAGCTACAACAATACATAAAATATAGTTAGAGTGTAGTGTACGCGTGCGTGCGTATATGTACCTGTGTGTACACGTGTAGAAGACAGAATTGTCATGAGGTGGTGGCACAAGCCTTTAATCCCAGAGAGTCCAGGACAGCCAAGACTACACAGAGAAACCCTGTCTCGAAAATCAAAACAAAAACAAACAACAAAAACAAATAATAATAAGAAGAAGCCACTGACAAGGACAGAATTCAGTGTTGCTCCATTTGTTCTCCACCCCGTTTGTTTGTTTGTTTTTGTTTTTCCCCAAGAGAACGAGACTTTATGGAAGTTTGACTGTGGGCTCTGGGGAGATGTCTCGTTGGTTAAGAGCACTGGTTACTCTTCCATGGAAACTTGGTTCAGTTAATTCACAGTACCCACATGGCAGCTCACAACTCCAGGTCTAGGGGATCTGAGGCTTTTCGTCTGGATTCCACAGGCACTAGAGTGGCAGGAAGAACCCAGGATCGGTACCTGGAGAATTGAGATTTGCGTTTTGTCCTGCCTGGGCCCTATGACAGCCACACCTGCAACTCAAATAGGGCTATTTTGGCTACCTTAGCCTGTTGTCTGAGACAAAGAGGACCAGGGGAACATGTTTGCTTACCATTTGAAAGCTAGTCCATCTTAGATCATTGCCACTCCCAGGCATAGTGCTAGAGAAATAGCTAAGCTACACGCTGATCCAGATGGATTGCCAGTGACTAGCCACAGAACTCTTTACAGGGCCAGTCCTCCCCTATCAACTGGAGACTATGCATGCATAGCATGCAAACTTGAGCCTATTAGGACCAAATCACCTAGAGACCAACAGTTTATAATCCAACTTCTGGGGATGTACTCAGTTTGATCTAAAAGCAAGCCAAGCTTGCAGTTCCGGTGGTAGCATGAATTTGCATTGCATTATAACCCAAGTCCAACTACTATATGCACAGTAAACTCAGGTATAGGCTGTGAATGGAGCTCCCAGGAGCTCTACTCTGTTTTTTGAGATAGGGTCTCTCACTGAGTCTGGAGCTCATTACGTAGCTACAATGGTTGGGCATCCCATTCCTGGGATTGTTTCTGACTCCTAGTGCTGGGATTACATGCATGTGCCTCTGTGCCTGACTTTTTGTTGTTGGTTTGTTTTGATGTTAAAACAGGGTTTCTCTGTGTTGCCCTGGCTGTCCTGGAACTCATTAGAGACCAGGCTGGCTTCAAACTCAGAGATACACCTGCCTCTGCCTTCCAAATGCTGGGATTAGAAGCGTGTCCACCACTGCCTGTCTCATGCCTGACTTTTTTATGTGGGTCCTGGGGATCCAAACTCCAGTTTCTCTCTGCTTGTGTACACAGCCAGTATTTTACCCACTGAGCCATTGCCTTAGTCTCAAATATTGTGTTTTTCACTGGCATGATGTCAAATCCACTGTGTCCGGGAAACTGACCTAACTCCTAGCCTTCCTGCCCTCATCTTTCCAGTGATGGGATTATATACATACACTACCATCTCTCAATTATGTCTTTTTTTTTTTAAATTAGTTTTAGCTTTGGTGTTATTCCTAGAAAATCCTGATTTCATCAAATTTATGAAAAGTATCTTCTAGCACCGGAGAGATGGCTCAGTAGATATGAGCACTTGTTGCTCTTGCACAGAATGGGTGGGAGTCCAGCCCTTAGGACCCACATCAGACAGCTCCAGGGAATCCAACACAGCCTTCTAGCCTCTGAGGCAACTGCATGTGTGTGTACAGGCACATACATACACATTAATAAAAAAATAAAACAAATCTCTTTTTAAAAAGCGTATCTCTAGCTAGGTGTGGTGGTGCATGCTTTTAATCCCAGCTCTCAGGAGGCAGAGGCAGGCAGATCTCTTCAAGTTTGAGGGGAGCCTGGTCTACAGGGCAAGTTTTAGGACAGCCAGGACTACATAAAGAAACCCGGTCTCAAACAAAACAAAGCAAAAGCATATAGATAGATAGATAGATAGATAGATAGATATTGATATAAGTTTAAGTGTTTAAGCTGCCCATGCAGTTTATGCAGGTATGACTTTGACTGGCCAGAGAGAAGCTTTTTGAAATATAGTCTATAGCTGGATGTGTTGGCACATGCCTTTAATCTCAGCACTCAGGAAGGCAGAGGCACAGCTGGTTTGCTGTGAGTTCAAGGCCAGCCTGGTCTACAAAGCAAGTCCAGGACAGCCAAGACTTCACAGAGAAACCCTATCTCAAAAAAGAACAACAATAAAGAAACAAACAAAAAGCAAAAAAGGAAAAAGAAATACAGTCTATAGTCCCTCTAGGAAAGCTATATCTTGCAGATTCCTAGCAACAGTAAAGGAAAACACAACTTGCAAGTTCTCAGCCAAACTGCATATCAACTTGTTTGTATATTTGTCAACCTTTTAGAAAAGGTGTGTTCTTCTTAACACATTGCTCATCTGCTTTGCTGTTCATGAGAGAGCCTTCTGAAAGAAACATCTTTGTTGATGCTATTGTTTCTGTTAGATTTTGAGACAGAGCCTCTCTATGTAACTCTGGCTATCCTGGAACTTTCTATGTAGACCAGGCTGGCCTTGAATTTACAGAGATCCACCTGCCTCTGCTTCCTGAGGGTTTGGGACTAAAGGCATGTGCCACTATACCTTTGGTGAAAATTATGTCTTAAACTGGTCATGGTGGTTCATGCCTGGAGTTCCAGCACTTGGGAGAAGCAGAACAATTGGCAAGTATTCATAAGGAATTACAGAGTAAAAAAGGGAAAAAATTTGCATGTTTCTTAAAAAATATTTGTTTCCTCTTTTGACAGTTGTCCGGTTATGAACCTGGGTCATAGTCCTCCCTCTCCTTCTCAGTCTTAAATGATTTGTTTTCCAGACCTTTTTGCATTCACAAAATCAAGAAAAAAATGTAAAGAGTCAGGGTGCTTTTAAAATTTCTTTTATTCACATGTGCATGTGTGTATGTCTGTTTATGTGCTTGTGCTTGAGTTTAGAAGCATCTTTTGGATGCTGGTGTATAAGCTGTGTGATGTGGGTAGGTGCTAGGAGTTGAACCCTGGCCCTCTAGCAAGAATAACACATGTTCCTAACCACTGAGCCATCTCTCCAGCCCAAGTCAGAGCACTTTTAGGATAATATGTGTTGCAGATACTTTAAGCTGAGTGACAGTCTGGAGATGAGGCTTTAGGTCATGTAACCTGTGTTGTTTTAACAGAGGTTAACACGAGCTGGGCTTGGCTGGGTGAGGAGAGAGAGAAACTGTCCAGATCATGGTAATTACTGAGGGGCAAAGAAGCCCTGTGCTCAGCACAACCAGCCACTCGCAAACAGAATGGATTCAAGTGCTAGTGATCACGAACTGATAGGGGCTCACAGGGTGGCCTTCAGGTCTGGCTTTCTGGGCTTCTCGGATCCAGTAGGAAGTGGCAGTCTGGTGTCTTACAATGCTAAGACCCAGAGAGCATGAAGCCTGGGACCCTCCAAAATAAGAAATAGCTGAGTGTGGTGGGTCATGACTATACTCTCAGCACTCAAGAGACTGACGCAGGAGGATTACCGTGAGGGATTACCTAGACGGGACTCACAGAGGAAAACTGTCTCATAAACCCTTGATCACAAAAAAATGTTATGTGAAGAAACGAGGGCAGATGAGGGTCTTGAGGACTCTGAAGTTCTCAGGGAACAGTTGGGGAATGACATGAATTAGAAGTGAATTTTGAAGCCAGGCACAGTAGTACAAACCTGTAATCCCAGCACTCAGGGAGGCAGAGGCCAGCAGAACCCTGTGAGTTCAAGGCCAGCCTGGTCTACAAAGCAAATCCAGAATAGCCAAAGCTACACAGAGAAACCCTGTCCTGAAAAATTACACACACACACACACACACATGCACGCACGCACACGTGCATTTTATTTCTGTTTGTCTTAACCATGTGATTGATGTATGGTCCATATAACAATTACATACACTAACTACTGTGCAATGTAGCAGAAGCATTTTTCCCCCACCTTAAGCTACAGTTCTGGGGTCACACAAACTTTACTTTTTGCTTTACCCTCCCCAGTCGCAACCAGAGTCTAGTGTGTTTTGCCCATCAACCAATCAGGTCAACCCAGAAAGGGAGTTTTGTATAAGGTACACCTTGTCTAAAATGCTCCAAGTCTGAAAATGAGACTTTGCATTTGCTTGGATTCCAAAGTCCAAGGTTTGCATTCGGAATCCTGCGGCTCCCGCTGGATGACATCATTGCTTGCTCTTCCATGGCTTCTTAAACTGCAGGCACATGAGTAACAAGAACACCGTGTTTCCCATGGCGCTGCCTGAATTTCTCCTGCTCTCTATACATTATCTCACTGTTAGGCAGCTAGACAGGGGCTATCTGCTCCTGACACTTGCTGGAAACACAGTGTCTCAAATTCATTTATGCTAGATAGTGTCCCTATTTGACCTTTGCCATCCAGCAACATACTTCTTGTTTGTCACAAGCCTACCAGTGACTACACTTACCTAACGTTCTCGATAAGTACTGAAAAGTCAAAGAACTTTTGGCTACCAATGCAATTGTGGGTTTATGGATATTTCACCTCAGCGTCCCTGCTATCAATCAAAGCCACATTGCAACCCCACGGTAATTATTGGTAGCCACAGCTAACCCAGTGGAAGGCAGCGGCAGGCCTCAGAACTTTTCAGCATAGCCCACATTGGACACGCTGATAAAATTAACAAAATACCTTTTCTGCTGTGAAGATTCTTTGAATTTAGAAGGAAAAAGTGACCTCTTCAGAAGTCACTGGAAGAGTTTGGTGGCATCTCTGGGCAATCACAGGGGGGTGGGGGGCACATCATTACATTTGTTGTACTATAGGAAAGTAGACTGGCTTGCTGGATGGGGTTCAACTTCACAGAATGTTCTAGAAACCTTCTGAAAAGCAATAATTTTACAGGAACCTACACAGGACAGAGCCCCTCCCTTCATGCCACCGTGTGAATGCCTTATCATTCTGAGGTTTGGGTTGTAGGTCTGTGTGTGAAGGGAAAACACCAGCCACACTTAGTCACACTTGCCTGACCCTGAATTACTCACTAGCCAAGCAAGACAAAGTTAGGGAGGCGAACCAGGATTCCAGGAGAGGTAGGGGACAGAGGAGGTCATTGGAAGCCCATACTGGTGAAGACTGATTCTTCTGGATTGGGAACGTAGCTCAGTTGGTAGGTGTTTACCTGTCAGGCACGTCGTTCTAGGCTCACTCCCCACCAAGTAAGGAGGACAATGCAGCCTGCCTACTCCCAGCACTTAAAGAGGTGGAGAAAGGAGACTCAGAAGTTTCAGATCTTCCCCAGCTACTCCGGGGAGTCAGAAGTCTCAGCCTGGGCTCCGTGAGACCTCACAATACCAAAACCAATGGGAAAGGGGGGAGGTGCTGAAGCAACTGGTCAGTAATGAAGAGGACTTGCTGTTCTTCCAGAAGACCCGAGTTAGGTTCCCAGCACTCTTCTGGCCTTCAATGACACGGTGCACACAGACCCATACACTACATTAAAAAAAACAATAACAGAAAACAAAAAAAAGAACAAGTTGGGTGAGCTGATGTACGCCTGTACTTGAAATAAATACTCAGGCTGAGTCAGGGAGATGAAGGCCAGGGCAGCCCGGGCTGTATATAGAGTTCAGTCCAGCTTAGGCTGAGTAAGACTCTATCTCCAAACAACCCGCTCCCCCCCCCACTAATTTGGGCCAACATTGTAAAACTCAATGGTAAAGGCAAGTTGAAGAGCAAGCAAGCACTCTGTAGTGGAGCTACACCCCATCATTCCTAGTTTTTATAGCTTAAACTAAGGGTACCCGATACTCTGTTTCTTACATCTGCCATCTGAAGCTTTGTGTAAGGTACTCTTCAATAAATATATAATAATTTCAGATTGTTTTATTTTTGAGACAAAAATCTCATGTTAAATGGGCATTGAACTCCCTACATAGACGCAGGCGACCTTCAAATATCGATTCTTTTGTCTCCGCCTCTCAAGTGCTAGTTCTACAGGGGTTGCTCCTTCATGGCCAGTTTTATGGGGTACTGACCATTGAGCCCAGGTTTTTATGCATTTCAGGCAAGCATTTTACCAACTGAGCTATAACCCCCTCTACTCCTAAGCTTCTGTTTATAAGACATTGTCTCTGTAACTCCGGTTGGCTTGGAACTCACTGTGCGACTCAGACTGGCCTCAGGCTTGCACTGCTACGCTAGTCTGAATTTCAGTGAGTAATTCTATATTTTAACACTCCAAACTTCCATTTCCTTTCCCAACTGCATCAGGAGCCTCTCAAGTTCCTCTTCTTAGTAGTTAAATAATCGCATACTCACTTGATAAAGAACGCATTAAGAGGGCTTTTATCTGCCTTATCTCATAGAGGTTTTGTTGTCTTCGTCCGTGGTTGGGTCGTTCAGAGACAAGGTTTATCTGTGTAGTCCTGCCTGTCCTGGAACTCACCCTGTAGAACAGTCTGGCCTCGACCTCAGGGACCCTCCTGTCTTCTGCCTCCCAAGAGCGAGAATCAAAGACCTGTTCTGGGTTTTAGAAGGCAGTGTTTTCCGGTCTTACTGTTTTGTTCTTCTCACCTACTGACATATTTACTTTTAACTCTCGCCTGACCCCACTCAGATCCGTGTCATGTCAGTGAACCTTTGGCCTAAAATATAAACCTTTACTGAGCTGGTTTTGAAGTAAAGAAGTCTAATCTGGGATGTAAATGTTGTTTACTGGCCTGTCTGCCCTGAGAGAGGCACTTCCCATAGCCTGAGGGTGAATCATTGCACAAAACAACACGCCCAAGAGCTTCCCAGGCCTTGATTCATTGTCATGTAATGAATGCGTGCAATGGGTCACTGCAGGTGCGCCAGCCTCAGAATATGCAGCAGCCATCCTGATTTTTTTTTTTTTTTGAGTTGCCTGCAGCTTGTTTGCGGGCGGTCCACAGTGTACATTTGTTCAGTGACAGTTCTGACTGTCTGGACAGCCTCTGGTCTCCTGAACCCGGAACCTCTGGGGACGCAGCCAGTGCCCTTGTCCACTGAACCACCGCTCCAGCCTTTGCAATTTGGAGAGGAGGCTTACTAAATTGTCCAGGCTGAGTGTTGGAGATAGCTCAGGTGTTAAGAATATTTTTTTTGCTCTTGCAGCAAGACCTGGATTCGGTTCCCTGCAACTACATGGTGGCTCACAGTCATCCATAGCTACAGTTTCAAGGGACCCAATGCTATCTAAGCTCCACGGGCACCAGTCACACATGTAGTGCATGTACATACATGCAGACAAAACATTCACTCACATGAAATTTTAAAAAATGGTATCAGGGTGATGATGGCTCATGCAGGAGGCAGAAGGAGGAGGAGTTCTCTGAGTCTGCTCTACAGAGCAGGTTCCAGAATAGCCAAGGCGACACAGAGAAACCTGTCTTGAAAAACCAAAACCAAACCAAAAAAAAAAGGTGGATGGCACATGCCTTTCATGTCAGTACTTGGGGAAACAGGGACAGGTGAATTTCCATGTGTTGGAGGCCAGCCAGGTCTGTATAGCAAGTTTCAGGCCATCTAGGACTTCATAGTAAGATCTGACTCAAACAAACAAGCAAACAATCCTCCCCGCCCCCCCCCCCC
>CM053764.1:57954730-58007732 GCA_028658305.1 Pachyuromys duprasi
CAAGCGCTGTGTATTAGATGTCTTTGGAAAAGCCTGTGGTGCTACTTGTCACCCCCACGGCACGCCCAGACCTCCTGGGAGTGGGGTCTGAACCTGTTGAAGGAAAGCGCCAAGAATTGACCTCTTTCATCCTGCCATGGACAAAGTGGTCACTGAAATGAGACAGAAGGTTTCTTATTTGGAAGCCATGGCCGCCTGCTTTCCCCCCAAAGGACAGTCTGTCCCCACCAGCTGAGGAGACATTGACAGGCGTGGTTACAGACAGAGAGGCCTGGTCCTGATGCTAATTGTGCAGTGCCTGCTCATAAGGCCAGTTTAAGACAAAGTGTCCCAGAGACCTGAAGGCCCCAGGGTTCTCTTTTACTGCATCTGCCAGATGCCTGTTTGCTGGAGTTGTAGAGATAAGCAGGCCCTATTCCCAGGTCTTTGTTTCCCTAATTACTAGTTCTTTAGGACTTTGGCTCTGCAGGAGCCAGACCAGCAAGCCTGTTTACTAGCCACCTTTATCTATTGAAAACACACATTCATCTTTCCACTTGATCTACAGCCTATTATAGTGCTAAGGGCTACAAGTCATGTCTCCTCTGCTAGTAACTTCAGCTCCACATGGGAGGGATCTATGATCAGGTCTTGAGAACTCAGTGTTAAACACTGTGCCAGGGACAGTGAGGCCAGCCAGTGTTTACTAGGGCCATCAAGGGAGTGATGATTATGAAACGTTATGAAACATCGGAAAGGTGAGCACAGCTGACTTCGACTCTCCTATTGATAACAGATGTTACCACCTGTTGATCTTCAACAATCTGTCATAATAGAGACCTGTCTCTAGCCTGCGCTAGATAAAAACTTCTGTTTTACTTTATTGCTAGAGGAACACTTTTACCAACTGAGCTACAACCCCCAGATTTTTTAGGCAGTTAAAGAAACCAATCAGAGATACTAGGCAACGTGTCTAAGGCTCATAGTCTGGAATGCAAATGTCTTCCACTTTCTTTCCAAGTTTCTTGGGCTATCTGCAGCAATTGAACTCCAGAGCTAGTAGAGATGAATATGGTATTGCATCTGGGGGCCATTCAGTCAAAAGCTGGGCAGTAAAACGAAGGGCTGAAAAGGTGATTGTAAGTGTGGGTGAGGTGGATGGTGGAAGAGTGGACGAGCCCTCTGAGGTGAGAGAAAGGCCTTGGCAGCCTGGCTTCCCTTAGCTCAGGATCTGGATACATGACACCATTCTGAAGTGTTCCTTTCTAAGGCTGTTAGTCAGTGTGCCTTGCCTGGCTTGCTCAATACTTCCAAACAGCAGGACTGAAGGTCAAGGATATAGAGCAGTTAGTAGAAGGGCTACCTACCAAGAATAAATCCTTGGGTTTGATCCCCAGCACCATATAACATAGGACACAGTAGCACACATCTGTAATCCCGGCCCCAGCTCTTGGGACGTACAGCCAAGAGAATAAGAATTCCAAGTTCATCGTTGGCTACATTAAAAAAAAAAAAAAGGTCATACTCAGCCAAAGATGGAGCTCCTTGATAGTGTGTTTGCCTAGCTTACAAGAAGCAGACTTATGGTGGTGCAGGGCTGTTAAATGATCAAAAATTTAAGGTGATCCTCTCCTACATAGCTAGTAGGAGGCCAGCCTGAACTACAAGAGACTTTATCAGGCTGGGAAAGTCTCAAAAAGAAAGTGAGAGAATTAAATAAAAATTCTTATTTATTTATTTATCAGTGAGTGACAAACAAACACATGTGCTTCATGAAGCTCAGTCCTGTGGCAGACAGGACACTGAAACCTTCACTATTCCCCCTCCCCATCCTGCCTTGGTCTCAGCGGACCCTGAAGTCTGAGGTCTTACCCAGACTTGGCTTTCCCTTCATAAACCACTGGGCTGGTGGACTCTCACCTACAGTGTCCTCACTCCCACCTGCCTCTGCTAGAATCCATAATTCTCAAGTGCTTTTCACCTAGGGGCTCCGCACTGCCAGCGCCGCCAACCCCTCTCCACTGCTCCATTGGATGTGACTCACTTGGTGCACAGACAAGAAAACAAACATCAACAAGAGAGAGTTCCACCCCTCAGCAGTTTCCAGGGTCTTCAGTTATACTGCACTGTAACAGTGTATGCTTCCGACTCCTGCAGTAGTCTATTTGCTGCTGTTGCATATTTGTTCAACTTGCAGAGCTGGAAGAGCTGCTTAGCTGAGCAAGCAAGACCGCAATGGCGCAGATGAGCTAGGTGGTCAAGTGGTACGAGCCTATGATTCTGTTGTGTGGGAAACAAAGATGGGAAGATCAGAATGCAAAAAAAAAATCTTTAAGTCCATATGGAAGAGGCAGGACAGCCTAGGTTACATATCCACCTTTCTCATTAAAAATAAAAATAAAAAATAATAATGTTGTAAATTCTTAATCTTTACTATTGATATATCTTCTGGTAAAGCTGCTGTTAGTCCTAAACAGCTGTATATCCAAATCACCACACAGAGACTGGGTTTATTTAATTACCCTAGAACACAATGCTGGGCAATAGTTACTCCATGCTAAACATCCAAGCCCTCATAGTTTCCTAACATTTAGATTTCCCATATTATACTTGCTTTTTGTGAAATATTATGTCCAGTCCATCTCCACATAGTTCCAAGATCTGTCCTCCAGCTCTCTCTCCTAACTCTCCCTTGACTTTTCTTCTGCCCCTCATTTCCTGTCCTCTAGCTCCTCCTCTCTTTCCTGTAATCTGGCTCCTCCCATTGCATAACAGTGTGGCTAGTTGCTTTATTTTGACCTGTTTACACAAAGTTGAGATACAATTCTTAGAATAAGTATCACGATGCAATATTCGGATTGAAACCAGAGAGTGTGGGGGAGAAACAGCATTTGAATGAACAAGGGTAAGATGTATAGGTTTCAAAAGAACATTATACCAAATAACAATAATAAAAAGAGGAGCCTGGCATGGTGTCACAAGCCTTTTAGGCCCAGCACTCATAGAGGCAGACAGATCTCTGACGAGTTTGAGGCCAGTCTGGAGTTTCAGCACAGCCAGGGCTATACAAAGAAACTCTGTCTAGAAAAACTTAAAAAAAAAAAAAGAAGGCAAGAAAGGGATATCTGAAGATATCAGTTGTTGATGGCAGTGGCTCACAACTGTAATTCCAGTTCCAGGGAACAGATGCCCTTTTCTGGACTCCACTGGCATCAGGCATATACACTGGTATACAGATATATGCAGGACAAACTCCATACACAAGAGAGTTAAAGCAATAATGGTTTGTTTTCTTTTGGTTTGTGATAGAGTCTCACTATGTAGCCTTGGTTGGCCTGGAACTTGCTGTGTAGATCAGGCTAGACTTGAACTCATATAGATCTGCCTATCTCTCCTGGGATTAAAGACTTGTGCCAGCACAGGGGAATCAAAGCCAGACGATCAGAAATTCATGGTTATCCATAGCTATAGCCTAGGATAGATAGATGAGACCAGGGAAAGCAAGGCAGAAGTTTGAGTTTGAGTCCTATTTGGGCTACATACTGAGTTCCAAGGCAGTCTGGCTGTGGAGTGAGACCTTTTTGAGGTGAGGGCTGGGTCGGGGGAGGAAGAATAACAAAGAATACACCCCCTCAAACAAAAACAAAAATAAACCAGGAGCTGTTTGTTTCTCTTGTCTTCACTTCTCCTATACAACAGAGTGGATTCTTACTTCTGTGGTGTGGCTAGATTTCTCTAAACTTGGTAGTGTAGTCTACTGGCCTCTTGAAGTGTGGTTACAAACCAAATGAACGGAAGTTGGGTACAAAGGGCCTTCTTCCTATTGCTTAATGCATACGGGCACTTTGGCAAGTCTCCTGTTTTGAAAATAGAGTACAAAATTATCACACCCTGACTGCAGTTTGACAAACAGCAACCTTTTGTTGGTGTCCTTTAATTTTTTATCTGAAGTACTTACCTACTGGACTTAACAAAGATACCATTTTCTACCCAGCCTTTCTGCTCACCTTGTCATAGTGAGGAACTGTCAATTTTTTTGTTTTGTTTGTTTTGATGTTGGTCTTCCAGGACAGCAATAACATATCAAAATTATTTGTTGCAAAATCCTAGTTGGCTCCTCTCACCCACACTTCTTCTTTATTTCATTTTTATGTGTATGGTCAGACTCTGTTGTCTAAAAGGCTTGTCCACTCTTCAGGAAGCCTTCAGTACCTCTCCAGACTCAGGCTTCCAGTCTCAGCACTGTCAAATGGGACAAGAGCATCTGAACTTCTCTCCCATTCAGTGGTACCTGCCCTGTCTTTATTTGTGAGTGATAGGCTAGGCCCAAATTTGGGTATCAGAATATAGCAATGATAGATGGAACCCTTTCAAAAAAAAGATCTGGATAGGGCTGGGATGTAACTCAGTCAGTAGATGTCTTCTCTAGCCTGTGCTGGGTATTGGGTTTAGTTTCCAGCTTGGCATCAACTGGAAACTGATAGGTGCATAGTTGTAAACCCAGTATTAGCTACACAGCAAGTTTGAGGCCAGCCTGGAATACATGAGGCCCTATTTTAAGAAAGAAAGAAAGAGAAAAGCAAAGGTTGGACTGGAGAGATAGCTCAGCAGTTAAGAGCATGGACTGCTTTTGTGCTTTTGCAGAGGACCCAAGTTTAGTTCCCAGAATCCCACAGCGAACAGCTTATAACCTCCTGTAACTCTATCTCCAAGGGATCTGACACCCTCCTCTGGGGCACCTGCACTCCTGTACATATACATACATCATATATATATATATATATTTAGTTTTTTCAAGGCCGGGTTTTTCTGTGTAGCCTTGGCTGTCCTGGACTCACTTTGTATACCAGGCTGGCCTAGAACCCACAGCGATTCACCTGCCTTTGTCTCCCTGAGTACTGAGTTTAAAGTGTGAACCACCACACCCAGCTTAAAAATAAAATAAATATTAAAAAGGAAAAGAAAAACTAAAGAGAGCTAGGGAAAAGCAGAAAAACAAACTAAACCAAACCAAAAACAAGGACTGTGCCAGTCCTGATGCCTTTAATCCCACACAAAGAAGCCCTGTTTTAAAACAAACAAGCAAACAAACAACAAACAAACCAACCAAGGACCATGACGGAGTCCCAACAAGCAACTTTGAGAACAAAGGCCACTAGGCTGGTTTCTGGAAACCCAGAAGTTTAAGCAACAGACCGCATTCAGAAAGCCCAAAGTGCAGGATCACAGTAGAGTTGCCTCTAAGGGCTGGGAGAGCCTTTTCCAGGCTTTTCCCTAATTTCTGGTGGTTTGTTGCCACTTCATATTTCATAGAAGGCTACATGTTATAGTCAGTTTCAGCTGTCAACTTGAAACAAACTCACAGACATACACTTGCCTCTGACTCCTGAGAAATTAAGGGTGTTTGCCACTACGCAACGTATTCTGGCCAAGGCAGCACCCACGCCCTGGACAAAAATGCCAAGACGGACTTTATTCCCATCATGAAGTTGTCTTTACCACATAAGAATCTCAAGAGATTGGCTCATTTCTCATTAGGACCACTCAGGTGAAATATTAGTGTCCCAGATGCCAGGAGGCAGTGCCACACCAGTGCTAGCATCAGGAAGATTCAGTTAGGCAGGGGTATCCCAAAGGCTTGCCTGAGGGCAGCCTTCGCAGGGAAGAGAGGGAAAGGCAAGCGTCTGGCCACCATCCAAGGACTGGCGACAGTCCATTTGTCCCCAGATTGGAATAAGAAGAGTCTGAGGACTGGTCAGCCATCCAAGGCAACAGGAGAGACTCTTATGCCAGCACTGAAGAAAAATGGAGGGGACCTTGTCTTAAGGATGAGAATGAGGCTCAGGGGGCCCCGAGAGATGGCTTAGTGGTTAAGGACACTGGTTGCTCCTCCAGAGAATCTAGGTTCAATTCCCAGCATCCACATGGCAGCTCACAACTGTCTGTAATTCCAGTTCCAGGAAGATTTGACACCCTTGCACAGACATACATGCAGGTAAAACACCAATGTACATTAAAAAAAAAAATCATTAAAGAATGAAACTCAGTTTGGAGCCCAGAGCCTAATTTAGTTTTCAGGGACAGGCCCAAAGGAAGAAAGGGAGGGAAAAAGAGGTGTGTGTGTACGCGTTTCTGCTCTGGACATAAATGGACACATTCTGTTTCACTTTACACAGGAAGGAAATGAGTTTTCTAATTTCCTCCTGTTTGAAAGAATCAACCCAAAAACCCAGTTTGGCTTTAACCAGTAAGGGCACGTGCAGCAGTGTCTGTATCTATGGCTGCTGCTGTTTTTCATTAAATACTGAACATCCTGTGGGAGCTGCAAAGAAAATTCCTTAGGGGTTAAGGAACAAGCTGGTCTTAGGAAGGCAGTCTAAAAGAGTGGGAGGCACCGAGCCAGAGTGAATGAAGGCTGGCATAGCTCATGTAGTCAAGGGACACAGGAGCCTTCCTGGCTGGTCCATCGTTATTTTTGATTGTTCCACTGAGGCTCAGTCAGATCCAGAAAGCCCGCAGGAGGTTTTCCAGGCCACTTAACTCAGAATGATGGAGGTGCCAATAGGTAGTAGGCTTATAAACTTGTCTTTATTATTGCTCGGCTGAACCAGGTCTCCGAAGGAGCCGTAAAAATTTATGGTTTGCTTTAACAAGCTGACTTTAGGAGTCAGGATTTGGTCTGGGTAAAATTTCTTTTTGGGATACTGCTTCTCAACCTGTGGGTTGCGACCCCTTTGGAAGTTAAACAACCCTTCACCGAGGTGACATATCAGATATTTACCCGAGGACCCATAACCCTAGCAAGATTAGGGTAACAATGAAATAATTTTATGGTTGTGGGTCGTCACAACTCGAGGAACTGTATTGAAGTAGCATTAGGAAGGTTGAGGACCACTGCACTGAGAGGTAAGCCTTGATTCTGTGGGTTAGGGGATTCAGGTTGAACCATCACCCGGGAATAGTTCGCTCATTCACCATATCGGAGTGCCCTTGTCCCAGAGGACACTTGTGCATGCAGACAGAGCTTGTGCTATTGTTAGTGGACTGGATTTTCGTTTTGTTTTTGTTTTCTGAGACAGGGTTTCTGTGTGTAGCCTTGGCTGTCTTGGACTCGCTTTGTAGACCAGGCTGGCCTCGAGCTCTCAGCGACCTGCTCTCCTCTGCCTCCCCGAATGCTGGTGGCTTGTGCCACCACGCCCAGTGCAGGAGACAGGAGATTGCTATGTAGCCTAGACTGTCCGCACACTCTCTCCCTGCCTCAGTTTCTTGATGCTGGGCTTACAGGTGTGTGCTGCTCTCCACACTTAGCGGCCTTATTTGAAGTAGAATCATATCAGTTTCCTGATTGGCCTTTTATTATTGTTGTTATTCTGACTATTATAGATTTTAAAGTCATTTTAGGACTAACTTGGAAATAATATTTTATCACTTGTTTTAAATGCTCCTTTTTTATTATGAGAAACTCTTACTGAAGTTCTTTCCAGTTTATTGGCTTTTCTGATGAACTATAACTTAAATACATCCAAGCTATTTGGGTGGGGGACTGCCTCATGGATAGAGCTTGTTTTATGCATATATAAGACATTAGGTTTGATCCTCAAAACCCAAAGGGGGAAAAAAAATGTAAAGAGTTGTATTGTGTAGAATGCTTGCTGCGAAGCCCTGGAAAAAAAAATAACGATTTAGTGGTAAAAAAAAAACTCAAAACATGGTCTGGGAGATGGCTAAATGCTAAATGCATACCCGACAAACTGAGTTTGATTATTGGAGCCCACATAAGGAAGCCTGATTCAGTAATCCTGTAATCTTGGCACTCCTGCATCAGGACGGAAGGTGGAGACAGGAGAATTGTGCAAAAGCTCTCAGACTGGCTGCCCAAAGAATGTTAGCATCACGGCAGACACGGTAGAGGCCCTGCTCCTGAAGGCTGTCCCCGGACCCCCACATACCGCCATAGCATGGGTGCCCGGAACTCGTCTCTGTAGACCAGGCTGGCCTCTACCTCAGAGCTCTACCTGCCTCTGCCTCCAGAGAGCTGAGATTAGGGGTGTGTGCCAACACTGCCCAGCAGAAGTTTATTCATTTATTTAAAAAAATCACAGATGCCGTATATTGTATTTATATGATTTTCCCCTTCTTTACTCCCCTCAAGTTTTAAATTGACTGACTATTGATTTCAGGCGGAAGATTGCCGTTGCTGCAGCCGTCCTCAGCCGTTGTTGTGGCTGCTTCCAGAGACAGTGTGACGCATTTATCGTAAGCCCGTCTTTTAAAGTGTGTGTTGTTGCCTGTACACATATGTACGTGTGTCATGTGCCTGTTGCCCTTGCAGTGTTTATGGCCAAGACTCTGAGACATAAAAAGTGCAGACTGAAAGTGCCCCGGGAAAAGACATAGAGAACTTTACAATATTTCACTTCTCAAGGGCGTGCTTGGGATAAGAGCATTTTCATTGACATCCCCAGCACACACACAGGAGGTGAGAGCTGTTTACTGCTTTCAGCTATCATGTTACCAAAGACCTACAGAGTCGAGAACACACAGGTGGCTGCTCTGGACCAGGGGCCTGCTAACCCACTTACAGTTCTAGAAAAATGTCCCGCTGGTTACAGGACCGTTTTCCTGCTAAAGCACTCCTGTGAGAGTCCAAAGATCCAGCGGTTCTGAGTTCAATATCACAGACAGTCCAGACTCCAGATGAAATTCACAATGGCTTAAGTTTCTGCATTAGAGTTTAAAAAAAAAAAAACCTAGCCAGAGTTCAGAGGTTAAGAACACTGGGGAACCTGGGACTCAGTTCCCAGCACCCACATGGTGGTTTGCCCCATTTGTAATTCCAGCTCCAGGATACCTGATGCCCTCGTCTAACTTCCACTTGTACCGCGTGTATACAGTATATAGATACGAACTCTGGCACACGCACATGCATATGAAATAAATGAATATTAAATTAAAAAAACAATTCATTTGCATGTGTGTGTCACGGGTCCTCTGGAAAAGCAGCCAATGCTGAGCCATTTCTACAACACCTCCTCCCCCACTATTAGATTTTATTGCTCCTCTCTCTCTAACACAGGGTTTCTCTGTGTAGCCCTAGCTGTCCTGGAACTCATGCTGTAGACCAGGATGGCCTTGAACTCAGAGATCCACCTGTCTTTGCCTCTGCTGGGATTAAAGGTGTTGCAACACTGTGCATGGCTTCCGCAGACTTCTTTGGCATGCTACTCCTGAGGCGCAGGCAGAGCAGGAGCAATGCTCCCTGCTAAAATAAAGATACTAAAGAACAGGGGTGGGGGGTAGCGCTCCTAGCGCTTGTCGCTTGTCAGTGAATTAAGAGGCTGAGGCTATGGATGGAGGTTCATTGATGGAGAGTTAGGTTCACAATGCCCAGGGCTTAGCCCCTCTCCCCCAGCCCCTCAATCAGCACCACACAAAACCTCAGCATTTTGGAGGTGAAGGCAGGAGGACCTGTCTTTCTTTCTTTCTTTCTTTCCTCCTTCCTTCCTTCCTTTCAGTTTATTTTGAGATAGGTCAAAAAATGACTTAAGAGACTGGCTCTTCTACTTTTAGGGCCTGGCTTTCTTGGTGCTGGGCTTCCGGGAGCCATCTCAGCAGCAGGAATCTCAAAGTTTTCACTGAGCTGGGCATGTGGTTAGTGAGTGCCTATAATCCTAGGGCTCAGGAGGATGAGTTAATAGGTTGTTGACTTTGAAGCCAGCCTGAGCTACCTGAGACCCTGTCTTAAAAACAACAGCCCAAAGCCACAAAGGTTAAAGTTCACCGTATGCACAGTTTATTGTGTATTGTTCTAGACAAAGTGTAGATTGTGGCTTAGTGGCTATCTGTGGTCACATCATCCAGCTAGCAGCTAAGCTTTTGCGCCCCAGTTTATCCCTTCCCAATCTCTTTCCTGCCTCGCCTGGGGCAACCACTCTCCCGGAAGGTGCCCAATCTTCTGAGTGACAGAGGCCATCTCATTGCAGAAGGTCTCTCATGCTGCTAGCCTGCTAGTCTCTGCTCACCTGACTGCTTTATGAGTGGGGGAGAGGGACCGGCCCACTGTGGGAGGCTTCCTCACAGTCAGGAGTGCTGTGCGGGCCGCAGGCTGCGCACCTTGAGATATCACAGCAAGAGGCAGCGGCCTGTGCTCCTCGGAGCTCGTCTGGAGTTTGTCCTTTCCACAAAGCATCCCAGCACCACCCAAGGCTCCCCAGCCACTGTCCAGTTCCTTTTTAGGTCACCTAGGGTAGGCTTGGCTCTAGGAAACTGCCCTGAGTGTGGGCTTCTTTCAACTTCCACTGGGTATTTACCAGTTCAAACTTGTTCCTGCCGGTGGTGACTCAGGTCTTGTAGTGATAAAGGGAAAGGATTATGGAGGGATACTTGTGTATTTGAACTGTCTTTAATGATTGGCCTTCCCTGCCCTGAAGGCATGTTTTGACTGGGAATATTTTCCCAGCCCGGAGGAGAGTCAACGGAAGCCGAGCAGGAGCTCCTGCATATCAGCCGTGACAACAGTCTGGTCTCTGCTGGGAAAGGTGATTTAGACATCTCCCTTTGGAAGGGCCTTGGGGTTCTTTACAAATGAGGTTCAGCTGCGCCCCAACCCCAACCCAAAGCCACTGAGCTGCTGTACTATGGGTGCATTGCTTTTACTAATTCTGTAATTACTGTACAATTCTGAAGTTCTGCTTGAGTATACTATATCCTGCTGTTTGTTTTTGAGACCGTCTTATCTAACCCACAAAGCCTGAACTCAAAAAGTAGCCGAGGCTGGTCTTGAACTCCTGATTCTACAGCCCCAGTCTCCCATGCACTTGGGGTCACCATGAACAAAATCTTTTGCATTTTCATTTACAAAGCATTCATTTGTCAGAAGTCAACTTTTTGTTGTTGTTGTTTTGTTTTTCTGTTTTTGTTTTTTCCAGACAGGATTTCTCTGTGTAGTCTTAACTGTCCAGGACTTGCTTTGTAGACTGGGCTTTCCTCGAACTCACAGACATCCTCCTGCCTCTGCCTCTCAGGTGCTGGGATTAAAGGGGCAAAGCACTGCCTGGCCAGAAGTGAACATTTAAGATGTATCACATTCAGGAATTCATTCGGTTCATCAATGCTTAATACTTTATGAGTTTTCCTTATTTCTTTTCCTTCACACACCACATGCACACACGCACACGCACACGCACACACACACACACACACACTTTCTGTCTTGCTAAATCAAAAAGCAAGTTGCAAAAACTTACTGAAAACGATCTCAGCCATTTCCTGAGCACCCTCCCCCTCAAGGAAATGCTATCCCAATTTAAGAAAATCGAGCTGGGAGATGGCGTCTCAGCAGGCAGAGGCAGGTGAATCTGTGAGTTTGAGGCTTGTTCTACAAAGTGACTTCCAGGACAGCCAAGGCTGTTACAGAGAGAAACCCTGTCTCTAAAAACCAAAAATGAAAATGAAAACCACTCCCCCCCCCAAAAAAAAAGGAAAAAGAAAAAGAAACCCAAAGGCCTTTGAGATGCCTCCGCCAGTAAAAGCAGCTGCCGTCAAGCCTGATGTCAGGAGAGAACCATGGGTCACTCTTTGACCTGTCAGCTCACCATGGCATATGTACACGGGCATACACATAAATAAACAAACGTAAAAAATGACACATATACAATAACACAATAAACTTTTCTAATCTAATAAAGAAAATTGTCATTACTGCTCTATAGTTTAATATACAGTTCAGATGCCCTCAGTGTCTCTGAAAAGCTTTCATAGCTTATTTTTTTCCTCCAACATCCAATCAGAGCATATACTTTGTAGTTGTTTCTTTCATTTATTTCTATGAGAAGTAGTGTTGGCTCCTTAGTCTCCAGTACATACCTTCTATTTTCTTTTCTGAGCACTTTTGCAAAAACTGTTCCACGCGGTGGGTTCAGTTCTCATGAAAAAAAATTCAGGACAGAGTTTTTACACCAGACGTTCAGAAACAGATCTCGTCTCTTCTATTGCATCACTCTGGGGCCCTATTAGGCTGAGACTAGGTCCTTAGATTAATGGAACTCTACAGAAATCTTCAGATTTCTTTTCCATAAAAGCATAATTAGACTATCACCAATTAATGCCAGGGTGTTCCTTCAGGGCCACGTGACACCCGTTTCAAGGGGTTGTTCCCCGGTAGTTTTAGCATCCCTAGAAACTTCGGAGGAACCCGTTTGTGCTGTGAGGACGGCAACATGGCAAGTTGTAGGGGAGTGCTAGCTCCATCTTTAACAGCTGTGTTCTTTTACTGTGTGTCGCTAAAGGCTCTTTGGGTGCTGGGGATGGAGCTCAATGTCGTTGCAGGAAACATTCACGCACAAACCTGTGCAAACACACCTCCCCATGACAGAGCTAAGATACGTGTGTGCACACATAAACCTGTACATATGGACCTGCCTATGACAGAGCTAGGAAATACATGTGTGTGAACCTGCACAAACAATCCTACCCACCTACATGTTTTTCTGGACGTGCTTACAACTGTCTTTATTAAGGTAAACATGAGTCATGGGGCTCCTGCTCTACCCCAGTAACTCAGGGACCATCCCTAGCCTCCTTTCCTTGTTTCGCTGTAACTTGCCACACCAATGGTGTGAATCTCAACCCTCCCCCATCTGATATCTGCCTGTTCACTTGCAGGCTGACTTTCTAAAACATTGGAAGATTAGTACCATCCTTTCACTTACCCTTTAACTGATTTTTAAAATTACATTTATTCACTCTGTGTGTGTGCATGTGTGTCATAGTGTGGAGCTGGAGGATAATTTGTGTGATTCCATCCTTTCCTTTCACTTTGTGGGTATCGGGTACTGAATTCAGCTCATCAGGCCTGGCAACATGTGCTTTTTCCCCCCCTATCAGCAGAACTTGCTGTCCTTTTGATGCTCTCCAATTGTCCAGAGAATTTGGCCAGGGGAGTAGAATGCTACCCCCCCCCCCCAACCTCCCCATCCCCTCATCTCTAACACAGGTTCTCATGTATCACAGGCCGGCCTTGGATTTGTTATACAGCTCAGGTTAACCTTGAACTTCTGATCTGTGACTATACCTCCACCTGGGTACAGAGCTCACACCTATACCCTAATATGTAGTATTAGGGACAGAACCTAGTGATTCACTGATGCTAGGTGTGGACATTCCCAACAGAGCTGCACAAGAGCCCTCTTTCGTGGTGTATTCTTTTGCACATCTACCAATCCTTGAGTACTGTTTCCAGATACCAGCTTTCTAGAACCCTGTACTGTTTCACACAGGCAGTCAGCCAACCCAGTTGTCAGGAAAAGCCTTCCTGGGATTCTTGTTTGCATACCATCTGGAGGAGATACTGTGCTTTCTGTCTGGTCTAGACAGTCTGTCATGTCACCTGTCTTTCTTTCCATGGTCATTTCTACCCAAGCTCATTCTATGACTTGCCAGAGACTTTCCAATCAAGGCATCCTAGTCTGCCCTGTCCACACGAAGTACTACGTCCAATTCTTCTCCTCTGATTCTGTGTTTGATTTTTCCTCTCTGTGGTCGTCACACTAGTCTAGGCACACAGAACTGACTCCACCATGTTCTCTTTGATGCAGTTAGGTATCAATTGTAATGAGTGTTGTGTGTTAGTACTTATTTAGCTAGTGTTATTTTGAGACAGGGTCTCTCTATTGCCCCTGTTGGCCGGGAACTCACAGAGATCTGCCTGCCTCTGCCTCCTACTGCTGGGATTAAAGGTGTCTACTATCCCAAGCAGAACGTTTATTCATTCATGCATTCTTTGTTTACTTGTGGACTGGGTCTTGGCCACAAAGCCACTAGTTTGGATGGCCCTGCACTTCTGGTCTACCTCCACCTCTCCAGTGCTGGGATTATAGGTATGCACTACCACAAACTTACACATACACACTTCGGTAACTGAATTAAGGTCTTCATGCAGACCAGATCCAGATTTTATTTTATTATTTTAACGGCTATGTTCACTGACTATACCAGGTTCTAGGAAGGAAGCTTAGCGGAGCCACTCCTGGAGCTGCAGAGGAGGCAGAGACAGTCACTAGGCAGTGATGGAGAAAGGGCTCTGAGCCTGGAAAAGCAGCAGCCGCCGCCGCAGCGCTTTGAGCAGTGCGTGCTGGAGAGCCTGGTTACTGATTACAAAGCCTCAAAGCTACCTAAGGCCAGATTTTCTGTCTGGGGAAGGAACTCAGGATGTCAAGCTTGGCCTCAAAATCTTCACTGAATCATCTCCCCAGCGCCTCTTCGTCACTCAGCGAAAGTAGCCACAATTGCCAAGTATGTTTCTGCAGCACCAGCGCCCTCTAGTGGTAGAATAGCTCCCGGAGCGAAGCAGGCTTTGGACAAATGTACTCAAAAGAACCAGGGTAAACTAACTTTTGCGTTTAATCCCAGAACGAAAGGAAAGATGTTTAGTGTCCCAACTACGGTGTAGGCATGGTTGCATTATTCTAGTCAATTGAAACCAAACGGATAATGATCATTTTGTTTACTGTTTGCTTTCAGACAGGGTCTCCTTCTATAGCCCTAGCCGGTTTGGAACTCCGTTTTTAGACTAAGCTGAACGTGAACTTCCAAGGACTCTCATCTCCACCTCCCCAGTGCTGGAATCACAGCTGTACACCACCACACCCGGAACTGTTTCGTGTTTGTGCTTAGTTTTTATTATTGTCAGATGTGAAATACCGCTGTGGCCTGGAAAGCGAGCTTGTGGCCGCTACTGCAGGCAGCGTGGTTTTGAACTTTCAGACAGATACTTTGAAAGGAAGTTGTGAAGCTTACTTTCACACGTTCCTACAGTTTGAATGGGCATCCTACCATTAGGGAGTTCCCGCGAAGGACACTTTTACACGAAACTCAGAAGTGGTGTGTGGGAGAGTGTACCCGCAAAGAGAGAAGGACGGGAAGAACACAGCCAACGTTCCCAAGAAAGAGCTGACTAGAAAACATGGCTCAGCCACGCAGTGGGCAGTTACACAGTCATCTTCACTGACAAAGCTGGTTGGGTGAAAACAGGAAGGTATGGGATGGACTAACTACCACAGTTCCATTTGTTTTGTTTTGTTTTTTTAAAGGTTTTATTTATTTTATGTATGAATGCTCTATCTGCATATACCCCTGCATGCCAGAAGAGGGCATCAGATCACATTACAAATGGTTGTGAGCCACCATGTGGTTGCTGGGAATTGAACTCAGGACCTCTGGAAGAGCAGACAGTGCTCTTAACTGCTGAGCCATCTCTCCAGTCCCCCATTTGTTGTTTGTTTTGTTTTGTTTGTTTTTTCAAGACAGGGTTTCTCTGTGTCGCCCTGGCTATATTGGAACTCCCTCTGTGGCCTCGGACTCAGAGATCCTCCTGCCTCTGCCTCTCCAGTGCTGGAACTAAAAGCACGCTCTACCACCGTCCAGCTATAGGTTCTTTTCTCTCTGTGTGTGTCTGTCTGTCTCTGTCGCCAGTGTCTCTCTACATAGCTGTCCTGGAATTCATTATATAATGTAGATCAGGCTTTCCTTGAATTCACAGAGATCTGCCAGCCTCTGCCTCCAGGCTGCTGTGACTGAAATGCATGCACCACAACACCTGGCTAATAAATATATCTATTTTTTCTAGACAGGGTTTCTCTGTGTAGCCTTGGCTGTCCAGGACTCACTTTGTAGACCAGGCTGGCCTCGAACTCCTAGCATTCTGCCCTTCTCTCCCTCCCAGAGTGCTGGATCACAGGAGCGTGCTGTGGCACCTGGCTTTAATACACAAATCTTAAAAAGAAAAGAAAACCACAAGGTGGACAGAGTCCTGAGGAGTGACACCCAAGGTTGATCTCTGGTTTCTACAATGCCTGAGATTCTCTCTCTCATCCATCTTCAGTATTCTTGGTGAGGCTTGTCTCTGTCTCTGTCTCTGAGTTTCCTGTTGGAGTTCCTAAATGTTTCATTTTTAGATTCCTCAGTTTGTATTATCTTAGCCTTAAAAAAGGATTTATTTATTTTCATGTGTATTGATGTTTTGCCTCGTGTAAGTCTGTGTGAGGGTACCAGATCCTTTGGAACTGGAGTTACATACAGTTGAGAGCTGCCATGTGGGTTCTGGGAATTGAATCCAAGTTCAAGAGCAGCCAGTACTCTAACTGCTGAACCATCTCTCCGTCCCATGTTTGTGTTTTCTTTATTGATTCGATTCCCACTTTCAGGTCTTGAACTGTTTTCTTGATTTCCTTCTGTTTGTGTTTTCATACATTTCTTTAAGGGATTTATTCATTTCCTGTTCAGGACCTCCAAGATATTAATAAAGGCTATTGTGAAGTCCCTAGTATGTGGCTTCATGTTTATTGGGTGGGTGTTCCGTTCCTCGGTTTTGTTGTCCTCTCTTATTCTTAGAATTGTGTTATGGTTGCGGGCTGCCTGGCAGAGAATGCTTCTGAGATCCTGCTTGGTGTGGCTACCTGGGGTCCAGTGATTTTTGCATTTTGGGGTTTTTGGTATTGGGAGCTGACATTTATGGATGTGCTAAAAGGGCCACTGAGCGACGCTTAAGGGGTTCCACAGGAGAGAGGAAAACAGGGCTTGATACCAGGCTCTGTTCAGTCCTCTAGGAGTGAGGATGGAGAGGAAGGAGAGCAGCCCACAGCAGGTAGTCTTCTGCAGCATGAGGCTGGGGGGCAGGGGCTTGGAGGAGGGGAGGGAGAGAAGGCCTGAAGCTTGTCTACTTGTTTCCCCTGCCTGCTTGTTTCTCTGGCAGATTCCCAGGAAATGCTTACCAGAGGTGGAGGATGGGATAGCAGGGTGAGTGGGCAGGAAGGTTGGAGGAGATCTGAGCCGTCTAAGAGAGATGAGGGCAGAGAGGAGGGGGGGCTGCAGCAGGTGGTCTGCGACAGAGTACCATGTATGTTGGGCATAGTGATGTGCTACTTGAGGTGCCACCGTGAACTGGTAACCCTTGGGGGCCTTTCCTTCTCTGAGGAGAAGAGAGGATGGGGGGTCGTGAGGGTGGGACTGGGAGGGGCGGAGGGAGGGAGTTGGGATCAGACTGTAAAGTGATCAAACAAACAAACAAACAAAAAGCATTTAAAAACCATTTCACGGTGTTTGTAATTTCCCCACTCTCTAGCGCTACAAGTGTTATTAACTGAGCTATCTAGAGATGGCGCTGTGGGTCCAAGAGAAACAGGAGGCGCCAGACGCCTGGGCTGACCTTTCTGACGATCCTGGGAGTCTCAAAACGGATTGCTTTCCCCCACTGGCGATTTGCTTTAAAATGCCAGACTGACGATGCGCTTAGAAAAATCATTTTGTTGTCAACCCAGGAAGCCCCCCACACCCCCGCCCCAGCTTGGCAGGAAATTGCAGGAGAAAAGGATCTAGCCAGGAAGGCGTGGATAATGAGATTCACGCGTCCTTTGAAAAAGTTGTGTCTGTCATACAAGACAGACAGCATGGCATTAGGGATAAGGCTGGGTGCAGGGGAATGAGGAAAAGCCAGATGAAGCAAAGTGAGAAGCAAACACAAATAATTGACACCGTAAGTCACCGCTGAGCTTTTTGGAAAGAGGTGAGTCTGTTTCCATGTGATGCTTTTTTTTTTTTTTTTGGTCTCTTTCTTCAGCTATGAATTGAAAGTCAAAATGCTTTGACCCTGGGGTTACTCCAGATCAATGTCTTCTACGGACAAAATCTCATCTAGTCTTTGCATCGATTTTTCATGGTCACAGTTTTCTTTCATTCTCAAATGTCACCTGCCATGTTAGAACCAGAGTTGTTCCCTTAGGAGAAGAAAAAGAAAGCATCCAGTGGGGTGAGGGGGAGGATGACTCGCTGATTCCCCAGTACTGCAAACACAAGCAAATTAAAGAGAGAAAGAGGTTAGAGGCCAAAATAGTTAAGGAAGAGGGTGGACCACCAGATCTGAGATGGTGACAGCTGTCTACCCGCTGGGCGGGCTTGCCATCCTTTTTGAGTTTCAGGGAAGATGTTTACATTTGAGACTCTCACCCAGGAACAATTCGCTTCCTCAACAAAACAGAGAGGCACAGGGAATCAAAGCCATGGGTTAAATGCACGCAGAACTTCATCCCTGTATTTGGTGCTTCAAGGGCCTGTATTTGGTGCTTCAAGGGCCTGTATCATTGCTTCAGACCATTTCTCTCAAGTCCTGGGGTTCAAAGTAGTAGAGCAGACAGTTCTATCTGTAAGGAAGTTCTAGGCAGTACATTTGTGTGGTCGGTGAGTTAGAAGAAGAAGCAGGGGAGGGAAGGAAGGGCACTGTGTATCAGAGAATGACCTCCATAACCTGACAACTGAGATTACAAGCCTGAAGCACCATGCCTTTTGGTTGTTGTTGTGTTGTTGTTTTGTTTTGTCTTGTTTTGAGAAAGGCTCTCACCATGTAGCCTTGGTTTGAGCTTGCTGTGCAGATCAGGCTGGCTTCCAACCCACAGAGGTCCACCTGCCTCTAGAACATTAGTGCTGGGATTGAAGGCTTGTGCCACCACAGCATGCCCACCAGGCCTGGTTTTATGTGGTACTAAGCATTGAACCTAGAGTTTTATAAATGCTAGGCAACTGAGCTACGGGTGCAGACAAGTTTGTCTCAAACTAGCCTCAGATTCATGATCCATCTGCTTCTGCCGGCTTCAGCCTGTGCCAACACAGTGGCAGCTTTTTCTTTTGTTTTTGAGACAGTCTCTTTGTGTAGGCTATGCCAGCTTTGAACTTACAGCTTTTCTGCCTCAGCTTCCCCGGTGCTGGGAACATAGGCATTCACCACAATACCGGGGACATTCAGGAAAGCTCTTTTAATCTTATTTCTGATCAAACTGGTCCGCACATTGAAAGGATGGTTCTCCAGACATCTGAGTCCTTCTGGTTCCGCTCAGCCAGTTTCCAGAGCCCTTCCCAGAAATACATTCCTTCACTGTAGCAAGCCCAGTTCCTCTTTCTGCGCTGTGCCAGTAAGCATCTGCTTGGCATGGGCTTAGTGACTCATTAGCTTGGTGAATGGGAAGCATCATCACTGAATGGCCACATGGTCACCCTGTCCCTGGCAAAGCAACCTGTTCTTTCCCGTTTCACCAGAAAGTGTGTCCTCTGGGACTTTAATGTGGCTTTGATGGGGCTGGAGGCTGCTTGTGGCCTTCCAGGCCCTCTTACATGGACTGCATAACTTTAAGTGGATACACGCGTCTGTGTGTTTTGATTTCTGTGGACAGAGCAGCTATGTTTAGCTTTTGCAGCCCCCAGTTACCCAACAGCCAACCATTTCAGTGGCAACTTGCTGCAGTTGAAGTTCTTACCAAAGGATACCAGAAAGATGGTTCTTTCCAGTTCCTGTTTGCCTCTGGGATCCGACTTCTCACTCAGCTCTCAAGAACTCATTCTCCTCCTCTCCTAGAGGGATGGGGAATTTGGGGGGGGGTTGTTTGGGTGCTTGAAGAAAAATATCTTGGAAAAAGGAAAGAGTTGAGGCACTCTTTGGAAATCTGTAGAACTCTTTGCAGTGCTGGGATCCGGAAGTGTAAACAGTTCCAGCAAATATGGCTTTGCAGGAGAAGATTGGGACTTAGATGGCCCCTGGCATCCTCCCTCTGTGGACAATTCTGTTTTGGGTGCCTTAGTCTGTGGCCTTCTGCAGCTATTTTAAAGCTGAATTTCACTTAGAAAAGCCAACAGTAAAGAAAACACAGATACTCATCATCTATTTCCTCGGCTGGTAGAACAGTCCTGTGATATTCTTCTATTTGTTGCTTGCCTACCTCCACCCTATGCATCTATATAGCTGTGTGCTGCCTTATTTTGGGTAAATATTGGAAAATAATTAATTGTCATAGTGTTTTGCTTTTAGGTCTATCACTCTGGGAGTGAGCAGTCTCTAGCATAAACATATAGATAGCATCAATAATGAATGGAGTATTAGTTCCATAACATCAGCTAGTGTGCAATTCATATTCAAACAACCATATGTTTCCTCAAATGATTTTGTATTCTATTCCAAAATCCAATTTCAGTTATTTGCATGGGTGCCATAATTCTCTGGAGTCTTTTGCAGCCATTTTTTCAACTTTCTATCATCTTTCAAGGCGTTAAGTTTTTTTTTGTTTGTTTTGTTTTTTGTTTTTTAAGGGTTCAGGCCAATTGGTCATGTAGAATGTCCCATTGTCTGAAATGGTCTGATTGTTTCCTTATGGGTAGATTACAACTGAAACAGCCATGCCAAGAAATCTGCACTGGTATTCTTGCTCTTACTCTTATTCTTGCATGGCTCTTACCTCAGAGAGCGTCAGGATGTCCAAATGCTCATGCTAAGTCTGATTCCTTTTCTAAGACAATGACCATCAAATACCTCCAAGATCAAGATGCATTTTCCCTGTGTACACAGTTAAGTAATACAGGGTATGTGAGGATAGCTTGTTCCCTAATAGTCTTTCATCTGGTATACTTGTCTATAGTCAATCTTTGCATGACTAATACTGTAAGTGGCAATTTTCCAATTTTACCCTTCCTCCCAATTATTAGCTGGTATTGTAGAAAACTCCTTCCCCCTCCAGTTAATGAAAGGGCTTATGAGTGAAAGTAGTTGTCCTTCTTGTAGCTGTGATTTCAATACATGACTTGAATTAATTTAAGGGAGGAGAAACTCTTTTGGGCTCTAAGTTTGAAGGTATGGCCCCTAGCGGCAGCATAGCTTTCTGTGATGGCAGCAGAAGCATGAATTGGCTTCCTCACATGCAGGTGGATCAAGAGGCAGAGCATGGTAGTGCTCAGCTGCCTCTCTTCTCTCTTTTTTTCTCTTCTAGTCTGGGACAGTAGACTATCGCATGGTGCCACTTCAGAGACTCATTCTCGGCTGTTCCTCCCTGGAACTTCCCTCATAAGTACACTCAGCAGTGAACTTCACTAACAACCCATGTGTTTCTTCCTTCCTTCCTTTCTTTTTCTTTCTTTCTTTCCTTCCTTCTTTCTTCCTTCTCCTTCCTTCCTTCCCTTCTTCTCCTCCTCTCTCTCCTCCTCCTTTCTCTTGAGTTAAGGGTTCTCTGTGTAACAGTCCTTGCTGTTTTGGAACTCTCTTTGTAGACCAGGCTGGTCTCAAACTCACAGAGATCTGTTTGCCTCTGCCTCCCAAGTGTTCGTACTAAAAGCATGTGCCACCACATCCAGCCCCCATGTATTTCTTAATCCAATAAATCTGATGATCAAAATTAACCAGCACACAGACCTTCTCTGAACAATGTTGTTTCTGGATGGGAGGTTCTGCCTTCTACGACTGAGGATGTGAAATGGCAATGGGTAGCAATGAGGCTGTCTGCATTTTATTTCATGTCTCATATGGAATCATAAGGATTTGGATACTACTGGATCAATGGGGAATGCTATGTTTGAATGATTTCTGTGAACTTGATACCAGCCTGGTGTATATGAAAAGTTCTGGACCAGCTGGTGCTACATCGTGAAACCTGTTTCAAAACAAAGCAAATTAAACACACCAACAAACAAGTATGAAACACCAAATTTATCAGTCATGATAGAGAAACCCCCAGGCTATGATCGCTAGCAATCAACCTCCTCTTTCTCTTGAACATCATAAATGCAAGCACCAAATAACTGGGGTCTTTGGCTTCTGCTCTATGGCAGTGCATCCTATTATTTTCTGTTATTTACTTTAAATAAGGTCTCCGCACTACTTTGTAAGCTGTGTGGGGCTGCTATTTCATTCTTGAACAAAATGCTGAGAGCCTGGAACTACTGGGCCCTGACCTGGACCACTGGTCACATGGTGTTTTGCTGCAGCCTTTCCACTGGACTAAGGAGGTCAAGAGCTTGAGCCTTCTGTGGTGACCACCGATTCTCCCTCTTCTGCAGGTTTCCTTCACACAACCCTCTTCTCCAAACCTTCTGTGATAACTAGTTCTACACCATCGCTGAGCTAATAGCTTGCTTCAGACTTCTGTAGTTTGGAAGCTGGCTGAAAGAAGATCCCACAGTGCCTCAACAGCCCGTTCCTATCTACCAGCTGTGCCCCCACACACTGCTTTCTTCTTGATCCCACTGGCACAGGAGAGTTATGCCTGCCACTACCAGGCATCTCTTGAAGTTTTTTTTTTTACTTAATTTATTTCTTTATTCTGTGTTAATCTCCTCGAGCCATGGTGTCCACAGCTGGCTTCTGACCCCTCCAGCGTCAGCCTCCTGAGGGCTGGGATGTAGGAAGTCCCTCTCCTTCTCCCTAGCCCTCTCCTTTGCCGCCTCACTCCCTTGCCCCTTGTGCTTGCCCTGTCTCCTCTCTCCATTTCTCTCCATCCCCCACCCCCCTGTCCTTTCCTCCCTTCTTTCCTTCTTGAGGCGAAATCTTATTATAAAACCATCTTGGACATGAACTTGTAATTCTCCTTCCTTAGCCTCCCGAGTACTGGGATTATGACCATTTGCCACCAGACTCAGATATCTTTCCCACTAGCTTCTTTTAAATTCTTTTAAAAGAAGAATTTTGATAATTTTCTTAATCTTGTTTTTTTTCTTTTAAAAATGTTAAAAGGTATGTGTGTGTGTGTTTGTTGACAGAGAGTGAGAAAGTGTCAGAGCAAGCAAACCAGCCTGCGAGAGCGAGCCTGCAGAAGCTAGAAGGCTAAGGCCTCTTGAAGGTGGCATCCTGACCTGAGTGCAGGCATCCCAAGTCTAGCCTTCCTGGAAGAGTACCAAGCATTCCTAAGGGCTGAGCCATCTCTCAAACCTTGTGCATTTCTCTTGGTGAATTTTTCCTTTGATGAGAATGTAGTGCCCCTCCTCATCTTTTTTGATTGATTAATTTTGGTTGAAAGTCTATTTTATTAGATATTAGGATAGCTACCCCAGCTTGTTTTCTGGGTCCATTTGCTTGAAAAATATTTTTCCAGCCCTTTACTCTGAGCTAGTGTTTATCTTTTTTGCAGAGGTGCATTGCTTGGATGCAGCAGAATGTTGGATCCTGTTTCTGCACCCATTCTGTTAGTCTGTGTCTTTTTATTGGAGAGTTGAGTCCATTGATGTTGATAGATAATAGTGACCAATGGATGTTAGTTCCTTTTATTGTGGAGTTGGTGGTCTTACTGTGATTCATTGGTTGTTTTATTTTAATTTTTGTTGGGATATTATCTGTATGCTATGTTTTCTTGGGTATAATTGTTTTAGTTGGATTGGAGTTTTCCTTCTAGTATCTTTTGTAGGGCTGATTTCCTGTGTAGATATTGCATAAATTTAGTTTTGTCATGGAATATTTTGTTTTATCCATCTATGTTGATTGAAAGATTTGCAGGGTATAATAGTCTGGGTTGGCATCTGTGGTCTCTTAAAGTCTGCATGTCACCTGTCCAGGCCTTTCTGGCTTTCATAGTTTCTGGTGTGATTCTGATAGGTCTATCTTTATATGTTACTTGGCCTTTTCCCCTTGATGCTTTTAATATCTTTTCTTTGTTCTGTAGATTTAGTGTTTTGATGTGCGTCCTTGATTTCTTGGATATTTTGTGTTTGGGACTTTTCTGATTTTACTTTTTCTTTGAGAGAAGCATCAATTTCTGTGAGTGTATTTTCAGCACCTGAGATTCTCTCTTCCATCTCTTGTATTCTGTTGGTGATGCTTACCTTTATGGTTTCTGATCTTTTCTCTAAGTTCTCCAGCTCCAGGGTTTTCTCAGTTTGTGTCTTCTTTATTGATTCTAATTCTGTTTTCATGCCTTGCACCGTTTCCTTCATCTGTTTGAATGTGGATTCCTGTCTCTCTATGATGGTCTCTATGCTTTTGTTCATTTCCTCTCTATATGCCACTAATTGTATCTCTACTTGTGCCTCTATTTGTTTGGCTATATTTGCCTTTGTTTCTTTGAGAATTTTGTTCATTTCCTCTTTCTTTGCCTCCATTTGATTGGCCAAACCTTTGATAGATTTGTTAACTGTCTGTATTTGTATGGCTATTGCTCTGAGAGATTTGTTTGTTTCCTCTTTATGTGCCTCAAATAATTGGGTAAGCATAGCTTTAAAGTCATTTTCCTGTGCTTCTGATGAATTGGAGTATCCATCAATTTTGGGGGTTGCTGGTGAAGCTGTGATGTCATGATTTATGTTGGATGTGTTTTTTGCCGACCCCTGGCCATTTGCTTATCCATAACCTCCCCTGCTTGTTCCTGGATTCTGCAGTTCAGACTGATACTGTCTCTCTCTGGTGTCTGGAGAATTCTTCAGGAAGCTGAGAGAGGTCCCCTGGCCTCAGCATGTGCGTTGGTGCTGCAGCTGTACCTGTGGGAGGAAATTCCATGGGTGGAGAAGGGCAAATGTGGATGTGTGTGTGTAAATGTGCGTGGAAGTGTGCCTCAAGGGACATAGTGATGGAGAATGCTGAACCCTTGAGTGTGTGGGAGGGGCTCTGCCTTGCAGGCTTCTAGGGGGGTTACTTGTGCATATGTTGTAGATGTAGCAGATGCTGATGATTGTCGCAGCGCAATTTCTGGCGTTATCTGCCTTAACTCCACTTTTGGACCTGCAGAGCAGGGGCTTTGATGTCCCAAGAGTCCCTCTGTTTCCCACAGTGTGTGTATGTGGGGGAGAGATCCGATGCCTGGCTGCTTAGTTTAGAAGGACCTTGGATCTGGGGCTCTGCATGCACTCAAGAGTTCACTCAGTCTCAAGCAGGTCACATCAGCAAGAATTGGGGTATCTGGGCTCTCTACTCTCTGGTTTGGCCCTGCTTAGTCATATGCAGGAGGACTGACGCCCTCTGCCAGCTCAGTGCTGCTGCAGCCGCCAGGTTAGGAAGACCAGCTGCAGCTGGAGACTGGGATGCCAGTCCAGATGCCTTCTGGGAAGTGCAGGGGCCCTCCACTCTGCTCTCCAGACCTGGAAGGCCCGGAGCCTGGTGTGCCTAGCTTGTTTAGCAGGTCTGCTGGACTTTGGTGGCTAAATAGCGTATTATCTGTCACTGAGGGTTTGGGCGGGGCCGTACAGTAGGTGGCTGGGAGACCTTGTGGAGTCGGTATGGTATGGCCACTCACAGACTTGGGACACAGGGAGGATGGTGCTGTGGATCCCGGACTCCAAGGCAGGTACAGCTAGCAGGTCTGGCTGAGGGGCTAGTAGCCCGGCCTCAGCTGCTACAGTCCCCAGGCAGTGCGCTCTGAGCTGAGAATCTCAGCTCAATCAGAGCCAGGGCTGTGTGGAGGGGGAGGGAGGCCCAAAAAAGGGGAGTGCTGGGAGATCAAATGATCATCTCTTCTCCAAACAAGTCCACAGGTAACCCGAGACCAAAGTTCTCACCTCGTGTGATGTTCCCTCTGGTTTAGAAAGCCTCACTCTCATTTCCCTGGCTTCAGTTGTCCTTCCACTCACCAATTCCGGTTCAACAGCTCCTCTGCAACTCAGACTGTGCATGCTCATCGCCATCTTGGATCTGCCCCCACCTTGTGCATTCCTAATGAAGAGTTTTAATCCAGTTTACAGGGGAAAGGCTTTATCGAGCAGCTGAATGTAACCAATTTGTTCTCAAGCCCACCATCCACTGTCCCCAAACAGTCTTTTAAGTTTAATTTGCATTTTATTTAACATGTTCACAGCTTTAAAAAGTTAAATGAGGATCAAGGAGATGGCTTAGGCAAAAGCCTGGAGACCTGCCTTTGATCCCTGGACCTCAATGTGGAAGGAGAGAACTGACAAACGAGGCCCTCTGACCTCCACACCCCCCCAGAACATGTAAGCCTGCACACAGGCATACACACACACACACACACACACACACCACCAACAACAAACAGTTGTACGTAAAAGTGAAAACCAGTGTTTTCTGTGTTTCATTTCTCTACTGCCAGGATTTCAGTCTTTAGATAAAAGCATTTTCACCTAAACACTTTAGTTATTTTTTCCTGGTCTTTATTTCCATATTCTTCTACATCTGTACATTCTTATACTTATTTAAATGTCATGTTTTAAATATTCTCTCATGACTTCTTTCCTCAGAAGATGTTTCCATCTGTTTCTTCTCTTCAGTCTTTTTTTCCCCCACCCCACCCTCCTGCTGACCACTGTAAATCTGTCACAGGTCTTGGTTAAGTTAATATTCATATGCACACATGAGCTGTGGTACAATTTCTTGTTTTTCTTAGAGATAGTAGATGTTTTCTTTTTCCCCATTTGCTTAGTGGTCTTTGCATCGTTAATCTGCCCTCCAAGTCTCTATCAGCAAAATAAACCTTTTAAGCTTTCAAACACATCTCTCAGTTCTTTCTGTTTTTCTTTTTGGAACATTTCTTCTGTAGTCTTTCTTTTGTGTGGGTTGGTGGCTCTCAAGCTCTGCTGTAAAGCCACAGCCTGGGATCTCCTCTTGCTATCATTCTGGAATTTTCTCTCCTGGTTCATCTCATTCCCTTGATATCACATCATTGTGGTCAAAGAAATTTTCCTCTTTTTCCTCCTCCTCCTTTTTTTCTTTTGATTCCGGGTCTCATGTGGTCAAGGACGCCTTTCAATTCTTTATCCACCTCTTCAGTGCTACAGTCACTGGCCCGTGCTGTCAGCTCAGCCACATGTAACTTTTTCTTGTTAATTGACCCATTTAATTCATTCATATTCCAGTGGGTCCCTAAGAAATGATGGTGGAAGGAGAAGTATTTTAAAATACTTCATGTATAAAATTGTGTTTTAGAAAAAATCAGGAATGATAACAGTACCTGTGATCTCAGCTGCTTACTAGGGAGGCTGAAGCAGATGTTTCTAAATTTAAGGCCGGTCTGGGCTGCGTGGGACCACACATACTCGTTTTCTCTCTTCCCTCCCCCCCTTTTACTCCATCCTCATACATGACTGATATAAGGTTCTAAGTTGGAGATTATTGATTTTATGAATTTTGAAATAATGATTCTAGTTTCTGTTCACTTCTGGGGTTGTTTTGTTTGTTTGCTTTTTGAAGGCACCTGTTTGCTTTCTGCATACTTTTGGGGTCTTATTGTGAAATTGACCTTTTTAAAAATTCACAGTGACTTGTTAGTGTAAATTTAAAAATTTAAATTTTAAATTTTAAAATTTTAAAAATTTAAAAAGGTGGTTTCTTCTGGTCTGTCAATCCGGGTGCTTTACTTCGGCATGATTTCCTCGAATTTTTTCTTTTGAAAAAAATCACTTTAATTTATGTGTGCATATGTATGTATGTATGTGTGTGTGTATGTGTGTATGTCACATGTGTACAGGTGCCACAGAGGGCACACAACGGTGTGAGATCTCCCAGAGCTGGAGTTCCAGGCAGTTCTCGGAACCTAATTTGAGTCCTGTGGAAGAGCAGAGAACCAGTTTCTCCAGCCCCTTGAATTGTTTCTTTTATGTATCTTCCTCCATGCTTTCTTTTCCTGGTGTATTCTTTTCCCCATTGTGAGGGTGTTGAACCACCCACACTCATTTAAACTTTGTATCGTCTCTATTTTTACCCTCTGTCTTCAGTTTGCAACCTCTTGTTTTCCAGACAATTTTCTCAACTTCTCTTCCAAGCCTTTGATTGGGGTTTTCAGCTTTGCCACAATAATTTTAATTTGCAGAACAGTTGCCGCTTCTTTCTTCAGGAATGCAACACCTTCTTTGTATCTTTGTGTACCTTATTGTTATTATTTTTTTAAATATTTACTTATTATTTATACAATATTCTTCCTGCATGTATGCCTACATGCCAGAAGAGGGCCCCAGATCACATTATAGATGGTTATGCACCACCAGTGGTTGCTAGGACTTGAACGCAGGATCTTTGGAAGATCAACCAGTGCTTTTAACCTCTGAACCTCTCCTGCAGCCCCTACCTTATTGCTTTTTAATGGAAAGATTTCTCTTTGTGTGTTGCTGTTTTCCCCTGAGAACACTTTTATTTACTGAGTTTGAACCCATTTTTTAACCAATCTATCTATCAAATCTATTGCCTCTCTATCATTTTTCTATCATTATCTATTTATCATCTATCTGTTTTTTAATTTAATTTTTTGTTTGTTTTGTTTTTTAAGACAGGGTTTCTCCGTGTAGTCCTGGTTGTCCTGGACTCACTTTGTAGACCAGGCTGGCCTTGAACTCACAGAGATCATCTGCCTCTGCCTCTCAAGTGCTGAGATTGAAAGCATGTGCCACCATGCCTGGCTTTATTTAATTTGAACACAGGATCTTACTATTTGGCCTCTTTTGGCCTGGAACTTGCTGTGTAGACCAGGCCCAGGCTGGCCTTGATCTCAGAGAGATCTGCCTGTTCCTGATTCACCTGTCTCTGCCTTCTGAGTGCAGATACATCCTAAAGGCATGTATCAAACACTCCCTTCCTTTCTTTCTGAAGTGGGTTTCTGGAAGGATCACTCTTTATAGCCTCTTTTACAATTATCTTTGAGCTTAACTTTGCATTTGCATCAGGCCCTGTGTCAAGACCAACATCTCTGAGGTTGTCTTTTTGGATGACAGTTTTTTTATCAAGGAGACACCCAGAAAGCATTTTGGAAGAATGAGATGAACTATAGTGATAATCTGTCACAAAGGCTTGATGTTTGATCTTTTGACAAGTTTCTTTTGGTCCCTGGCAGCTGTCCCTTTGCAGGAATAGCAGTCAGTAACCAGAGTGTGGGTGCCAGGGTGGTCTAAGGTAGCATCAATGTTCTTAAGAATGACAGTTTTGCAGGCAGACTAGTGTCTGACCAGGACGGTGCCACTTCCTCAGGTTTCATGAATGTGCCCATTTTGATGACAGCTACTGGAGCCTACAACAGGCAGGATGGCTGGCTGGTCCTGTTTATATGATTTCATTTCCTCCCATATTTAACCATCCTTCTAACTAATGAGGACACCAAGAAGACTGGTATATGATGAGAAAAATCTGTGATGATAGAGGCTTTGCGACTTGCGGGAAACATTTCTGTTATTTATGACAGTGTCTCATGTAGTCCAGGATGGCTTTGAGCAAATGAGTTATATGGCCAAGGATGACCTTGAGTTTATGATTCTCTTATCTTCATCTTCCAAATTCTGGGGTTACACATGTGAGCTATCATAGCTGATAGTAGACAGTTTTTTTTTTTAATCCTGTTTTCTGTTTGGATGTCTGGATTATTAAGAATGGAAAACACTTGACAAACAATATTCCCCATTTTTTTCTGCATCTGAGCTCAAAATTAATTTTAGACAAGTAAATGGAGATCAGATAGTTTTGTTTTCTGATGATGTTGGCCAGGAAACGAAGCTCCAGATATTTCTCTTGTGTGTTGGTTAGTTTGATGTCAACTGGACACAGGCTGGAGTCACCTGTGAGGAGAGAACCCCAGTTGAGAAAGTGCCTCCACAAGACTGGGCTGTGGGCAAGCCTGTAGAGCAGGGAGGGCCTGGGCCAATATGCCTGGTGCCACCCTCGGGCTGGTGGTCCTAGATTCTGTAGAGCAAGCCACGAAGATCAAGCTAATGAGAGCACCCTTCCATGGCCTCAGCCTCAGCTCCTGCTTCCTGTCCTGGCTTCTGTCAGTGATGGACTGTAGATGTGGAAGCAGAAGCCAAATACACCCTCTCTCCCGGTGTTTCAACACAGCAATAGTAACCTAAAATTGACATCTTGGTAAGTCAATTCACACCCCTGCCAACTAATAAAGATGAAAACTTCTGGCCTCCTCTGTCTAGACAAGATCATGCTGTAAATGTTACCACACACTGCAGAGCAAACATCAATGAGCTTTCTTGGTAAAATGGCTGCTACGGTCTAAACATGACCTCCCAAAAGCGTGTTGGAAACTTAGTGCCCAGTTGCCCAGTTCTGGGAATTGGTGGCAGGTAAAACGTGGTTAGGCCACGAGAGCTCTCTTGCCCTGAGTGGACTAAAGTCTTTATCTTGGGAACTGGTTTGTTATCTCAGGAGTAAGTCCTAATAAAAAACAGAATTTGGCAATACCTACTGTTCTGTCCCCACCTCCCAGGCTTTCTGCCAGGGCAATGACATGGCTAGAGCCCCCTGGCAGATACTGAACTCCGCCGACTCCCCAGCTTTCAGAAGAGGAAGAAATAAATTTTTATTATTTAAAAGTTACTTAGTCTCAGATTGGAAAGATGACTCAGTGAATAAGTCTGCTTGATGCTCAAGTCTGAGGATTGAAGTTCAACTCTCCATTACCCACATCAAAAACCTGAGGGTAGCCACATGGGCACCTAAAAGCCCAATGCTGTGGGAGTGGAAACAGGACTTGCTGGCCACAAGGCCAGCTGCAGGCTTAGTGAATAAGGCAGGGAGTAATGGAGCAGGACACTTGACTCCTCCTGCGCCCCCCAAACTTCCACACCCATAACTTGCATGTATATACAAGTTTGAAAAAGTAATATATATATATGTATATATAAAGTACTGAATCTTAGATTATAGCAGCACACAATGAATTAAAATAAATTTAAAAAGATTTGTTCTGTCTGCTTTCCGGTGAGTCACACTGGGTTCACAAACTTTTAAAAATGTAGTAATTTCTATCAGTTTTTGAGAATTTCGCATATAACATTGTACCTAACATATGAATATATTTTGATCATATTCATCACCGATTCCTCCTCTAACTCCTCAGAGCCCCCCTCTTCTCCTTGCTCTTCTTCCTCCTCCTTCTCCTTTTTCTTCCTTTCGTTTTTATGAGACGGGTTTCTCTGTGTTCTGGACCAGGCTGACCATGCTGGCCTCAAACTCAGAGATCCACCTGCTTCTGCCTGCCATGTGCTGGGATTAAAGGCATACACCACTAAGGTTCAGCCCCTTCTTAAACTTTTAAAGTGAAAAAGTATTTTCTTAGTCAGACTGGAACGCTGGCTCAAGCTGGGCTCTGTGGTTAAAGGCAGGTTTCAGCTCCTCACAGTGGGGTGGAGGGATGAACTTGCCATGTTAGTTCTCCTGGGCTGCAAACATCAGGCTCCACGTTTTACTGCAACATTCAAGGTCAGTTCCTGTTTCTCAGACTGAACAGAGATACTGGAGTTTGGTAGCTCAACAAATACACTTGCTTAGCTTTCAAACCAAGTATAAAGCAAGGAAGTGAAGACCCAAATGTCAACAGATGCTGTTAGGATGACAGAGTGTGCTCTCTGATCAGAGGCCCAGCAGGTTTATGTTACACTGCCCATAAACAAATGAGCCACAGGCACAGCAAAGTGACAAGCAGACCAGCTGGCCACTGCATCTGAAAGAGGTGAACAGAAAAAGCAGAGCTGAGCACGATCAGTTCCTTCTCAAACTTCAGGCTGATAAATCACTGCTCTCTTCTAATTTTGGTTGTGAGCCTAGCCTTTAATGTCTGAGCCATCTCTCCAGCCCAAGTCACTGCTTTCCCCATGTGGAACAGAAGGATCAGCAGTTTTCCCTGAACCTTCCCGTTGGGGTCATGGTGTGGAAACATGCTTACCTGTGGGAAGTGTAAGAGAATGAAGATGGGGTGATCCTGGGTTTCCTCAGTTGAAATCTCATGTGAAAACTGTATAATGTGTTGAGCTCCAGGAGAGAGTGCTTGCAAATTACATTAGTACTAATAGGAGCCATCGGGCGATGACTATGCTGGAAAACTAAAGCTAAAAGTTACCTGGCTTAAAACGAACTAGGGGATTGTAGTGGAAATTTGGCACCTAGGACGGCTTTGAGCTCCTGATCCTCCTGCTTCTGCCTCCCAAATTCTGGGATTACAGGTGTGTGCTCTTGTAAGTAGATGCTAACCAATAATCACACTTCTATAGGCCTTTCCCCTGTTTATTCCTATATTCTCATAGGGAGAGCAAATAGAAACAGATATACACATATTTTTAAATAAATGTTTGTATAGATATAGAGGCCAAAGAAGTAATTTGCAAAGTTATGTTCTGTGGAGATCTAGATATTCCCTCTGTTATTTTAAGAAAAAAGAAATAAAATTTAGAAGACAAGGAAAGAGGGAGGAAACCATTTGATATCACCAGGGAAAATGTAGGTCATTAGATTTTGTTCCAAATTTGTGTGAATCTTGGTCATGTACCACAAAAAGAGAGTGATACTGAACCACTCAAAAAGTCACCCAGTCTGTTTCCTGGACTCTTCATGGAAGTACTAAGTTTTAATACACTTTAAAACTGAGACAGATTTTCTATTCTCTCTTTTTCATTTCCTGTTTCTTATCTTGTGTTCTTAAATTGAGGCCATTCCTTGGCCATAACAGCACAATTCTGCATGTTCTGCCTTCTGCCTTTTATCAAAACTTTGTCTGATTATTTTCAGTTAATCAAAACCAGGAGAGAAAATTCCATGAAAGGGAAGAACTTCTACTTTTTTTTTCTTATAAAGATCAGTCCTCATGTTTGTATATCCAAGAGCATACATGGAAGAGTGTGTGTGGCTGTGTAAGATTGCAGGTGGTACTGTATTAAGACTCAATGAACAACATCCACAGGGGCAATGGTGCACTATGAAAGATTTGTAAGAAAGTATCAATGCAGTCATCAACCAAGATCCCTGAGGAAGCAACTGTTTCTTGTTCCCTCTGGCAACAATGTGGTGGTTACTTTTGTTAGCTTGACACAATGTAGAATCTTGTGGGAGAGAAGTCTCTACCAGAAGATACTGGAATTCTCAATATCCACGCACCAAACACTCAGAATGTTTTTTTTCCTAGCTCCATCCATTTACCTGCAAATTTCATTTTTTTTTAAATGGCTGAGTAATATTCCATTGTATAAATTGCCACGTCTTCTTTATCTATTTATCCTTTGGTAGACATCTAGACTGATCCAAATTTCTGGCTATTCTGAATAAAGTAGCAAGAACATGGCTGAGCAAGTGCATCTGTATTGGTGAAGCACCCTTTGGGTATATGCCCAAGAGTGCTATAGTTGGATACTGAGGTAGATAAACTCTTAGATTCCTGAGAAGCCACCACACTGATTTCCACAGTGCCTATATAAATTTGCACTCCCACCAGCAATGGAAGAATATTCCCCTTTCTCCACAACCTTGCCATGAGCACAACAACAGCATGAGCAGTTATTTGTTTTATCAGTCTTGGCTATTTTGACAGGTATAAGATAAAAGTTCAGAGTAGTTATTTTTTTCCCCATGCAGGGTACTGGGAGAGATGCAGACAGCTGACTCTAAACAATCTCAGTATGCATCGCACTGCCAATATGTCATTTTTTAAAATTAAAATTTTATTTTTTATATTAATTACAGTTTATTCACTTTGTATCCCAGCTGTAACTCCCTCCCTCATTCCCTCCGAATCCCACTCTCCCTCCCTCATCTCTTCCCTGCCCCTCTCCAAGTCCACTGATAGGGGAGGTGATCAAAGAGACAGCCACTGAGTTCATGTCAGAGACAGTCCCTGTTCCCCTTACTAGGGTACCTACTTGGATATTGAGTTGCCATGTGCTACATCTGTGCAGGGGTTCTAGGTTATATCCATGAATGGTCCTTAGTTGGAGTATCAGTCTCAGAAAACACCCCTGTTCCCAGATTTTTTTGGTTCTGTTGCTCTCCTTATGGAGATTCTGCTCTCTCTAGGTCTTTTTATCTTCCTTTTCTTTCATAAGATTCTCTGCACTCTGCCCAAAGTTTGGCTATGAATCTCAGCATATGTTTTGATACCCTGCTGGGTAGAGTCTTTCAGAGGCCCTCTGTGATAGGCTCCTGTCATGTTCCCTGTTTTCTCCTTCTTCTGATGTCCTTCCTGTTTGCCTTTCTGAATGAAGATTGAGCATCTTACTCAGGGTCCTCCTTCTTGATTACCTTCCTTAAGTGTACATATTTTAATATGATTATCCTATATTATATGTCTAATATCCACTTATAAGTGAGTATATACCATGTGTGTCTTTCTGCTTCTGGGATACCTCACTCAGGATAATCTTTTCTGGACCCCACCATTTACCTGCAAATTTCATGATTTCCTTGTTTTTAATTGCTGAGTAGTATTCCATCGTCTAAATGTACCACAATTCCTGTATCCATTCCTCCATTGAGGGACATCTGTGTTGTTTCCAGGTTCTAGCTACTATGAACAAAGCCGCTATGAACATGGTTGAGCAAATGTCCTTGTTGTGTACTTGAGCATATTTTGGATATGTTCCTAGGAGTGGTATAGCTGGATCTTGAAGAAGCGCTATTCCTAGTTGTCCGAGGAAGCACCAGATTGATTTCCAAAGTGATTGTACAAGTTTACATTCCCACCAGCAGTGGAGGAGGGTTCCCTTTTCTCCACATCCTCTCTAGCATGTGTTGTCACTTGAGTTTTTTTATCTTAGCCATTCTGATGGGTGTAAGGTGAAATCTCAAGGTCGTTTTGATTTGTATTTCCCTGATGATTAAGGACATTGAGCATTTCTTTAAGTGTTTCTCTGCCATTCAGTGTTCCTCTTCAGAGAATTCTCTGCTTAGCCTCAGAGTAGTTTTGATTTACATTCTTGACTACTAAAGATGTTGAACATTTTAAAACTTTTCTGTCTCCTCTCTTGAGAATTCTGAATTCTGTTTAGTTCTGTATACCTCCCCTTTTTATTGAGTTATGTATTCTCTTGATGTCTTTTTCTTTTCTTTTCTTCCCTTTTTTTTTTTTTTTTTTTGAGACAGGATATCTCTATGTAGTCCTGGCTGTCCTAGAACTTACCCAGTAGATTAGGCTGGTTTCAAACTCAGAGATTTGCCTTCCTCTGCCCCCTGAGTGCTGGGGTCAAAGGCACATGCCACCACTTCTCAGATGTTCTTTATGTATTTTAGATATTAGTGCTCTATCAGGTAGGTAGTTGCTGTCCTTTCTCCAGTGTATATTTCTGACCTCTTTCTAAAAAAAAAAATCAGATGTTTATAGGTGTGTGGATTTATGTCTAGGTTTTCAATTTAATTCCACTGATCACCATGTGTCTGTTTTAATGCCACACACTATATATACACACATATATATGTCTTGAACTCAGAGATCTGCCTGCCTCTGCCTCTCGAGCATTTTGCAGCTTTTAATATTCTTTCTTTGTGCTGTATGTTTAGTGTTTTGATTATTATGTGTCATTGGGAGTTTTGGTGTCCTGTGGGCTTCTTGCACTTTGATAGGCACCTATTTCTTTAAGTTAGGGAAATTTTCTATGATTATGTTGAAAGTATTTTTTTTTATGTCTTTGACCTGGGCTTCTTCTCCTTCCTCTATTTCCATTATTCTTACATTTGGTCTTTCAAAGCCAGATTTACTCAGTGTTTTGTTCCTGGCTTTTTTTTTTAAGATGTAATATTTTCTTTGTTTGTGGTATCTCTTTCTTCCATCTCATCTTCAATGCCTGACATTTTTCTCTTTCATCTCTTGTATTCTGTTGGTAAAGCTTGCCTCTGAGTGTCTTGTTTGTGTTCCTAAATTTTTTGTTTTCATTTTTACTCCAGTTTGGGTTTTCTTTAGAGATTCCATCTGCACTTTCATGTCTTGAACACTTTTCCTCACTTCATTCCATTGTTTTGTGGTTGCATAGATTTCATTGGTGGATTTATTCATATCCTCTTTAATATTCTTGAGCAATTCATAATAGCTATTTTGATGTCTTTGTCTTGTGCTTCAGCTATGTGTTGCACTTCTCATGTCCTACTGTAGTAGGGTCACGGGGCTCTAGTGGTGTTATATTGACCTTGCTTTATAGATTACATTTTCATGCTGGCATCTGGGTTTGGGATGATTATAATTCTAGGTGCTGATATCTGGTCTTGTGTTTGTGGATGTTCCATTCTTTGATTTCTGGTGCCTTCTTGGTTCTTAGGAGAGTGTGGTAGCTGTGGGTCGCCTGGTACGGAATGCTTCTACGATCCTTCTCAGTGTGTCTACTGGGGGTCCTGGTTAGAATGTGTTTCTAGGTATTTGGAGCTGACACTAAGGAATAGGGATGATCTAGGAGTTGGGGCGGTGGGCTTACAGGGTACACAGGAGGGAGGAGTACTGGGTGTCACCAGGATCTGTGTAGACTCCTGGAAATCGGGGCAGAGAGAGGAAGGAGATGCCACAGCAGGTGCTCTGCTACAACGCTGGGGGTAAGAAGAGCAGGGACGGGATCCAGCGGCAGGAGGGAAAGTGAAGAGCACCAACCCCATTTCCTGGCCCTGGCCGGTGGGTTTCTATGGAGTGCTTGTGAGATTGGTGGTTGAGACAAACGGATGGGGTGACGGAGGGAGGCTGATTCCTTGGCCTACTGTCCTTCTCTTAGTCACAGATTTCTTGGTACTTGCATTTTAAAAATATTTAAACAGATTTTCCCCAAATTATTTGAAAAGAAAAGCAAGTACATTTTTTTTTTCCTTCTAGCACAGGAGGCATATCTACTCTGAAGTTAAAGAAAAAGAAAAAAGAAAGCCAAAGTCTCCAATGAATAAGTGACAGAGCACTGACTATATCTGCCGCCACTGGCTGTGAGTCCTGAGCTCTTGCCCCATGAACCTAGGCCTGATACAAGCTCCCATTGCCATCTTCAAAGACAGCTAGCAACTCTCTGCTTGGAAGTATTGGCTTACTCTGGGAACAATACCTGAATGACGAGAGCAGACAGGTAAGTGGGACACAATTGCCATTCAGAGGGGCATAAGCTGTAATGTTTGAACAGAGCAAACAGGACTCAATAATGCAGCTGACAAATGACAAGAAAAACCAGGATGGGCAAGTGACAGTGGGTGGAAAGCAGGTTGGAGGTGGCCATCTGATGAGGGTTGTGGGCTGGGAGGGAGAAGGCAGAAGGATCACTCTGCTATTTAATGGACAAGGACAGCTTATTTCCATTGCCTAGCTGCCAACTGCAAGCTGCAATTTTGAGAATTAAACGACAGAGAAAAATTAAGAACAAGCAAACAAACAACTGAGTGAATGACCTAGCACTACCAGTTTAGGCAACCTGATTCATCTGCTTTGATGTCACTTAGCTTTCATTTGCTTGTTGTTGCTCGAGACAGGGCCTCTATAGCTTAGGATGGCCTCAACTCACTATGGAGCTGAGAATGACTTTGAACTTTTCATCCTCCTGCCTGCACCTCCCATGTTCTGGGATTACAGGTGTGTCCACAGGTTGTTGATCCATATTTTATATCTACCAAGAAAAATGTTTGCACATATGTACTTCACCTGTAAAAAGGTGATATAGTGGGAGGGGCATGGTCTCACACTATGTAATTTAGTAGTTGCACAAAGAACAGAAAATATGTGCATTTTTTCATCTTATGTTTTGATCAATTAAAGAAAGCAGAATCAGAAGGTAGGAGGAAGACATACATAAAGGTATGGAAGAGGTGCTAACTGAGATGGCAAGGACAACAGAGGTCCTTCACAGAAAGACAGGTGCCCAGGCGGTCAGGCCTGCAGGTTAAGGGAGGGTAGGAGCATTAGCCACTGTTTTGCACACTAAGCCAGTTAGGGGGTATAGAACTCAGGTAGGGGTGAAGAACTCTTATTGGTCTTTTAGAGAAGCTGAGTTTGATTCTCAGTTTCCATGTGGTAGCTCACAACCATAGTTCCAAGGAATCAGATGCTCTCTTGTAGCCTCATGGGAGACAGACAGACAAGGCATGCACAGACATAAATGTAGGCACAACACTTGCACACATAAATTACAAAAAATTAAAGACTTACCAGTTATGAATGCCGCTCCTGTGAACCTCAAGTTCGACAGGGTGAAGCGCTGGGCCAACACATGTGCTAGCACCTTTACCTCTCTTAGAATAAAGTAAGAGAGGCGAGAGCTGCAAAGGAACAAGAGTTCAACCAGCTCACAATATCCTGAACACGCTTCAGGTTCAGAGCCAGCTCAGAGTTTCAGCTGATTGTTAAGTGCCCATCAGCCAGCCAGCTGGAATGCCTTCGAAGTACCATCTCTTCTGTCCTTGGAGGTGGAGGGTTTGCCTTTGAGAAATAAGAATCATGTCATACAGATGGAACACAATGTCCTCAGTCTCAGGAGAAGCAGGCTTTGTCATGGACTTTGCCAAGAATATAGCAAGGAGGGGGATGATTTCAGTGAATTTATTTCAGGCGTGAGAGGTTTGGAGCATTTGTAGCTGGGTTAGGAGTCGACAGGCCCTAGGCAACTCTCCTGGGACACTCATATTCAGGAGTTAACTCTTAGTTATTGTTTTGCTTTTTATGGGAGTCAGGAATCCATGAAGATAGAACCTGCCAAAAGCAAAGAGCCAAGTCAAAAAATAGGATGAATTCAAGGTCCTTAGAAGCCAAGACCTCAGCTAGAAAGAAATGGGAAAACTAGTCTAGAAATGGAAGTGTAGTCTTGGGGTTTCCTTTCAAAGTTTTGCTTTTCTTTTTAACATTTGAAAAAGTAGAAGCTGCTGTTTCTCTGGCAGCATACATCTGTGCTGAAGTAATCATCAGACTGATTTGAGAGTCTCATGTGAAAAATAAAACTGCATTATGAACCAAGGAAGCTGGGTGGTGGTGTCATATGCTTTCAATCCCAGCACTTGGGAGGCGGAGGCAGGTGGATCTCTGAGTTCAAGGTCAGACTGATCTACAGAATGAGTTCCAGGACAGCCAGGCTACACAGAGAGATCCTGTTTTGACAAACAACAAAACGAAACATACGTACACACACACAAGAAAAATACATGGAAAAGATTTGTAAGAAAATGTCAAAATACAAGTAAATATGTGTATAATCAGGAAGCACAAGTATCTATGTGCAGAATTAAATAGGAGCTGGAGAGATGACGCTTTTAATGTCAGTATGGTAGGCAGAGCCAGGTGGACCTCCATGGTAGCTTTTGATACATAAGTGATCTCTCTTTGACAGCTTTGATGGCTATATTAGGATCTTTAACAGCTGTTGCTTGCTACAGTTAGCTTTATGTCCACTTTTAAAAACTACAGAGTGCTTATGACAGCTTTTGATGGCTGAGTGTACTCTAAAATAGCTTTTGACAGCTATAATGGCCTCTTCAACAGATTTTGGTGGTGACAGGGGCCTCTGTGATAGATTGTGATGGTTATAGTGGGCTCTGTGGTGAGTTTTGATGGCAACAGTAGGGTATATGACAGCTCACGGTAACCACAGCAGATCTGTAACAGCCTTGGATGGCTACAGCGGGGTCTACGAGACATTTTGGCAGCGAAAGGTAGCTCAATGACAGCTATTTACAACTACGATGTACCTATGGCGGCTTTTGATGGCTACAGTGGGCTTCAAAACAGCTTTTGATTTCTCAGGTTGGCCCTATGACAGCTTTTGATGGATAAGGTGGGTCACTGGCAAAAACTGACAGTGAGATCTATCTATAACAGCACTTGAGGGATACAGAGAGCTGTATGAATGCCCGTGCTGGCTACACTGAGAACCACACAGCTACAGTAGACTCTGACTTATTTATTGCTACAGTGGCTCTATGGTACCTTTTGGCTGCTCCAGTCTGATCTAAATGGGATCTCTGGCAGCTTTTGCTGGCTAGAGTAGGCTCCATGAGAGCTGGTAGTTGCCAGAGTATACTCTGTGAAAGATTCTATGGCTACAGTGGGCTGGCCTCAGGCAGGCTTTTTTTTTTTTTTTCTAAGAATCTAGCAAGAAGCATCATGGTCACTGTCACAGTGGCCAGGCGTTCTTGATTATGTTGTAGTCATTCATGAAGCCTCAGCACAATTATTAGCTCTTCTTATAAATAAATAAAAACTATATTTGGTAACTAACAGTAAGCCATCTTTCTTTTTTGAAATAACATTTGTATATGTATTTCTTTGAAAATTCACACACCTATGTACTTCAATTATATTTATCCACTACTACGTCCTCTGACTCCCCCAGTATCCCTCCATCTCCCTCCCAACTTCATGTTCTCATTTTTTATTGTTACTCACAACCTCTTGAGACTAATTAGTGCTTCCGTGATGGGTGTGGGGCCATCTGTTGGGGCATGGGCAATCTAGTAACAGCCACATCCTTGAAGGAAAATTCTTATCTTTCTATCTCTGTGTACTTTGCAAGGCTAGGTACAAACCCACGGCCTTCCACATGCAAGGTAAGCACCCACTGATCTGTGTCCCCAGCACTGATTATTATTATTATTGAGACAGGGTCTTGCTATGTAGTCTAGGATGGCCTTGAATTAACTATTCTTCTGCCTCAGCTCCTGAGTCCTGGGATTAAATGTGTGTGCTGCCACACTTAGCTGATATCAACTCTGGTTCTACGATTAGGAGACATAGTGTTTTCTTTCTCTTTTGACATCATTTCAGGGCCTCCATTGTACTGGGCTGGATGTCTGATTTGGAGGTTTTCTAAAGCTTCACTGAGTTTAATACAAGGTGCAGGACAGGCATTTTGGAAGTGTTTGGGACCATCAAACACTGAGAGCTGGAGCTTTGGTCGCTGTGATGTTACCCATATATGTAAAACTATGTGCCTAAGGAAGGCAAGCAGCGGGAGGGGAGAGCAGTGCAAGGTGGGGAACACAAAGCAAAGGCCCTTTGCTTTCATTCGTTTGATCATTATTTCTGCTAATAATCACTCAGCTCTGGCGTATGCCAGCTGCTGGCAAGAAGATGGCTGAAAGGAATAGGAGTCACTCTGTGCTCCCCACGTAACTAGAAAGAAGACCACCAGCTACTCTGTAATAAAAGAAAACAGATATACAACATTTCACTCAACATAAGCCAGAACTGACATGAGTGTTTCAAGGAAAGAAAAGATGTCTGATTTTCTCATTGTCTATATATCAATGCTTCACAATTTATTCTTCATATGACTTCAGAGATATAAGAACATATAGCGTTGCTAATTTGCTCCGTGTCAGTTTCCTAATGGGTTTTCTCATGGGCCCTGTCTAAACTATGTGTTCACATGCAGGAATCAGAATGAGGGTTATTTCTCCAACCCATAAATTCTCGACACTGCCGAAGCGTGGACAGCAGGACCAGATGATCATGCAGGCCTGAAGGAACCTGCATCTGAATTCAATATTACCAAAATGAAAGAGGGTCAAAAGTTTAGGAAGCTTTATAAAGCAATAACTACATAAGGTATTTTATTAATAAATTTTATCTAGTTTTGACATGTGTTGTCATGCATAATAAATGTAACTAGCACACTTTCCCTATTATTCATTGTGAAATTCTTGGTGCAAGACTACTTATTTGGTCCAAAGGGAACCAGTGCTTCAGAGAGAATAGGATTAATAATTATATATATATATAACACATTAACTGTGAAATAGTATGTGATTAATAATCATATGCTTGATACCAAATACTTTCATCTGAAGGTATTATTACAATAATATATAGTTTTGGTGTGGAGAGCAATCTCTTTATCTGGAAGTAAAAGAAGAGATTATTCACTGAAGTAGAGAAGACGAATATTTATTCACTGGCCTTGGAGTTTTGAATTTTAAGAGGGCCGTTACTTAATTAATACTTAAACTGTTTTCTTAGTTTGTGAAGAAACCATTTTACATTTTCTTCAAATCCTTAAAAAATTCTTTAAATTTATTTTATTATATATATGAAAGTTTTAATTATGCATATATACATTTGTGTAGGATAATATGCTCATGGGTGCAGTTGCCTAGGAAACAAGAAGAGGGCATCTGGTCCCCTGGAGCTGGAGTTACCTAAATGGGTACTGGGAACTGGTGCAAGAGCAGTTAGTTCCCTTTATTGCTGAGTCATTTCTGCAGCCTCCTACATTTAATTTTTAAAAGCTGTTGCAAACCTGGTATAATATTTCACTCAGGGCTGGAGAGATGGCTCAAAGGTTGAGAGGCTGCTCTTCCAGAGGTCCTGAGTTCAATTCACAGCAACCACATACATGATGGCTCACAACTATCCATAGTGAGATCTGGTACCTTCTTCTGGTGTGCAGGCACACATGCAGGCAGAACATTGTATACATCATAAATAAATAAATATTTTAAAAAGCCTTATTAAGCTATAATGGCTTATAATAAACTTCATAAAAATATTTTACTCACTTGCCAATCATTATTGAAGTTCTTACACATTTTAGCTACTTTTCTATTGCTACAAGGAGACACCATGATCAAGGCAACTCATAGAATAAGTAGTTTATAGGGGCTTACAGTTTCAGAGGGTGAGTCCATGATAATCATGGCAGGAAGCACGGCAGGAGGCAGACATGGTACTAAGGCAGTAGCTGAGAGCTTACATCCTTATTGGCAAGTAGAAGGAAAGAGAGAGAGAAAGAGGGGGAGGAAAGGAGAGAGAGAATTAACTTGGATTGGCATGGACTTTTGGAACTCAAAGTTCACTTCTTCACTTCTGGTACATACCTCCTCTAACAAGACCATATTGCCTAATCCTTCCCAAAGACAACACTAACTGGAGACCAAGTACTCAAACATATGTGCCTATGTGGCCATTCTGCTTCAAGCCTCCCCCCTGCTACGTTATTGGACTGGATAACCGAAGATGAGTAAGGCCATCCCTCTATAATTTCTCTCTGTGTGTGTTTGTGTGTGTGTATGAGTATCTTCTTGTCCCCTCTCTCTTTCTTCTTTTCTTTCTTTGAGACACAGTCTCATGTAGGCCCAGAAGGTCTTCAACTTCTCATTTAACCAAGATGATCTTAAACTCCTGATCCTTCTATTTCCCTCTACCTCCCAAGTGCTGGAATTAGAGGCATGCACCACCATCACCAGATTAAGGTTGTTTCTCAGCCTTTCAGTGAGTGCAGAGAAGATGAAATGCAACTGAGGAGAGAGAGAGAGAGAGAGAGAGAGAGAGAGAGAGAGAGAGAGAAATGAATGATGGGAATAGGTAAACTAATTAGCTTGCTAAGGTCTTCCTACAATGTATACCTGTATACATAGATGCAGGGTGTATCCACAGATCAAAGCATACAATCAAAGCATACAGTGTGCCCCACGAACACACACATCTATGGCTTATCAAATAAAAACAAGAAAAGACTGTCTGAGATGGCTCAGTGGGCACTCGCCACCAAGCCTCACAACCTGAGTTCACTCCCCAGATCCCACATAGTGAAAGGAAAGAGGTGACTCCTGAAGGTTGTCCTCTGCCACACACATTATGGTATGTGTACATCCGCCACATACACACACATACTAACATAGATGATAGATAGATGACAGATAGAGAGATGATAGATAGATAAAGAGTAAATAAATGTTTTTTTTTTAAAGCCCCAAACGTGGAATCCAAAACTCTGTCAACGGAGCAAGTCTCCAAGGCTTGGGAGAGAAGGCAGGAGGCAGGCATCACTGAGCCAGCACCCAGTGTGGCTCAGAACCGCACAGCTGTGGCTGCGGGAATAGCCTCCAGCCCCACGTATTTGCACGAGAGGGCTTTAACTTCCAGTCTGAGAGCAATAAATTCGTGTTTATGAATGATCTCACACTTCTCCCCTCCCAGGCACTCAGGGGCCTTTTGATCTCCAACTGGAAACATCTGAGCCCTCGTTGCTTCGTGAGACTCCTTTTCCTCAGCTACAGAGGCAGCGAAATGATTTGTTGAGCTCTGGAGCTTGTGCCTCACCAGGAGGATCCTGGGGCAGCCGTGTTAGCCTCCTTCTAAGTTGCTTGGTGCATCTTGAACCTGGACATGTGATTGCACTGCGGTTCTTTCCAGGGAGCTGAGGCAGATCCCCAAGGACTGTCCTGCTGGCAGATTTACACACTGAATTCCCAGGCAGGTCTGGAACGAAACAGTCCCTGACATCAACCTTCCCAGGGGAAATCAGGTTGTGGCTTTTTTACAGCCAGCTTCACAGCAGAGCCCTCAGCACACAGCCCATCTCCCTCCAGGTCCTGGTTTCAGTCAAGCTCAGGTAAAGTGTGGGTGGGAAACAGGGAAGCTAGACCCTGGCAGCAGTTTTGTCTGCACTGCATGCTTCGCCTGCACAACCCAGACTCTCAGCAAAAACTTCTGGAATGAACATACTGTAATAATTAGGGATTAGAAAAGAAGTGTTTGGATGGGGGATGTAGCTCAGTAGTGGAGTGCTTGCCTAACATTCACGAAGCCCCCATATTGTAATACATATACGTCCATGCATGAGTACATACTCATATACATGCATGCATTTTCTAATAGTGTTTCATTCTTTATATATTGCAGTAGAGCATTCAAACTACTGTCTCTCATATTTACAATGATGACTTCATTTGTCTTTTTTCTCTGAGACAAGTTTTGCTTTGCTGCCCAGTCTGGCACAGAACTCCTGGATTTAACTGGGCATCCTGCCTGGGTGTGTTGTATAGCTGGGAACGAAGGTTTGTTACACAAAACAAGCTTACTCTGAATGTTTTGAGCACAGTGCTGAGGTTCTAAGCATTATTATTTGGTGGTAGTAGTGGGTGCATAAAAAAACAGTGCAAAATTGAGTGATTAAATAAATTTAGCTCTCAGAGTTAAACACATCTGGAGGGTACTTAGTGGCTTCCTTGTTTGCTTTTAGTCTTTTAAATGAGAAAGCTAGTTAGAGTGCTCTCACAGATTAATCATGAAGTAAGTACTTAGAAGTCAATGGATTCTCAAATCCCACCCCCTGTGTGATTGGACAGTTAGAAAATATTGTCTCTTAAGACAAGAAATTTACCAGTTACACCAGAGTGATTCGGCAAAGTGGAAACCTACTTTCGACAGCCCCAGAGGAGGGCTTGCCTTTAAGAATCATGTGGTTTCTCTTTCTGTTGCTCAGGGGTCTCCTGCACTGTGGCTCTCACAAGGGAACACTGTCTACAGTGTCCTCTTTGCTCTAGCACCAAGAGTCCTGGTGAAAAGGAGGCAAAATAACTTATTTAACTCTATGCAGCTCACAAATAATAGCATTCCCTTTGGGAAATTAAATGGAGGCTTGCTCTTAACTAAGCATGGAGCTTCTGGCACCCAGTGTGTGAGTGAGCCTGATGGTTGGTGTAGAACAAACTGCAGGAGGAAAGGATAGGGAGGGAGAAGAATGCAAAACAGATGGAGAGACTCCACCCCAAATGCCCCGGGCTTTGTCATGTGAACCCCTGAGTCACCAGCAGTGGGAATCCATTTGGACTTCCCCTCCCGGGTTTCTTCTCTGTCACCAGCATTTCTCAAGTTCTAGAATTCTCCCCACTTCTCCTAGATCAGCAAAAATACCTTATTTTTTTTCTTCATATTTATTAAAGGTCTCTATCAGTACTTCACGAGGTGGTAATAGCTGTTAGCAGTAGTCTGTGTCACTCCATAGAGTCATCTTCGCATGTGACCAGAAGAAAGGGCCAATGTGCAATACTCAGGGACCACAGGATAGGCACTGGGCTTCCACTCTGCTTGACCACCAGCACCAATGAGTGCCTATTCTCAGTTCAGGTGAGAAGCCCAGCTAAGGGGCTGGAGAAAACAGCTGTGTTTTTCCATGAAAACCCTCTTGGGACATAGACACCCTAGAAACCATTGTTTATTAGTCCTTCCCTCCCCTTCTCCCTTCCCCTCTCTCCCTCTCCCTCTTTCTTCCTCCCTCCCCTTCTTCTTCCCTCCCTTTTTCCTTCCCTCCCTTCTTTTCATAGATTGCTCATATAAGATTCCAGCAGTTTAAAACAATTAAAATTGCATGTATGTATGTATGTATGTATGTATGTATGTATGTATATATGTACATACACCTGTGTGGGCACAGAGGTTCCATAGTGTGTGTGTGTGTCAGGCGTCAGAGGACAACTTTCTAAAGCTGGTTCTCTCCTTCTCCCATGCAGGTCTCAGGAAGCAAACCAAGGTCATCAGACTTGGTGGCAGGTGGTGACCAGCTGAGCAACCTCACAAGCCACATGGAAGTGCATTACCAGGTTTGACTTTGCATTTCCAAGATCAATAAATCCGAATGTTCCACCTAAAATTCCTTTAAAATGTAAACTCAGTTTCTTCTGTTTTTATCTGAAATTGAGAGAGATCATCTATTGCCCACTTAGGGGCAGGTTCCTGCTTCAGCCATCTTTACGTTGACCCCAGCCCTTCACAGCTGACCTTGCCTATAAAAAGGCTTGTCTTCTAATGGGCCGAGCGGCTGCTTCAGCCCCAACCATCTGTCTCATTTGTTATACTTCCCACGTCTTCCAGTGTTCATATTTAGCAAACAGACAAAACTCGGACTGTAAACAACTTCAGTGTATTTACACTGCTTACTCAGAGCTTAATCTCTCGTCACATTTTTGAGCCTGCTTCCTAAACACAGGATTACATGTTGGAAATGATTTTTTTTTTCTGTGGGAAGGCAGTGCCCTTAGGGCTGTTTATGCTGAAGAAATTGGAGAATGTTATTTCATCATCATCTTCTTCTTTCAAGATTCAAATTTAAAATTTTTATTTGTGTGCGTGTGCATGTGTGCGTGTGTGTGTGTGTGGTGTGTGTGTGTGTGTGTACATGTGTACCAGTGCCCTCAGAGGCCAGAAGACGGTGTCATTCCTGGAGATGAATGACAGGCAGTTGTAAGCTTCTTGATGTATGTGCTGGGAACTGCACTCCAGTTTTCTGCAAGAGCAGAGCATTCTCTTAACTGCTGAGTCTCGTCTCCAGCTCCGGCTTGCCCTTTTCCAATATGAGGCTCTATGTGGTCCAGGCTGAACTTATGTTCCTCCCCACAAGTACTAAGTCGGTCCTCATATTTTAGCTCAGATATTACCACTTTAGGAGAAGGTGACTGTCCCTCACTGAGGAGGGATGGCTTAGCTACTGTGGCCTCCTAGGTCGAGGGCTGCCTGCTCTCTAGGAGGATTTCCAGAGATGCAGACACAGGGTATTTTGGGGTGAGGTGCAAACATCTACAGAAATATAACAGTGCTGTGGAAGATGAAGGGCGAGAGGAACACGCCTTTCCTTACAGAACTCCTCCTTCTCTGGAGGAGTGGCATTCAGTGGCCAAGTGCATCGTATGAGGATACACAACCTCTCTGTGGAGGGCAGAAGGTTACATGTCTCCACTGTCTAATGGTATTCAGAGACCCAAGATCGCCTCCATTTTACCCGATATTTTTAACTTTTCTCTCTCTTTCTCTCTCTCTGTTTGAGACAGGGTTTCTTTCTCTGTATAGCCTTGGCTGTGCTAAACTTGCTTTGTAGACCAGGCCAGCTTTGAACTCATAGAGATCTGTCTGCCTCTGCCTCCAGAGTGCTGGGATTAAAGGTGTGTGCCACCATGCTTGGCTTATTTTTAAAATTTTATTTAAAATGATTATTACATTTACTCTGTGTGTGTGTGGCATGTATTTGCCTACGAGCTCAGGTGTGTGGATTCATGCTCATACATGGGCATCAAGGCACTTGTGTGAACATTAGGGCAACTTTCAGAAGTCAATTCTCTCCTTCCACCAATGTGGATTCTAGGGATCGGTTCTAGGTTAGATTTATTGGTAAATGCCTTGCCACTGAGGTATTTCATCAGTCCCCTTTTACCTTTTAAGATGTCATGATCGGCACTCTAGAAATGAGCTCTTACCTATGTAACTACAGCTCAGGACTTAATCCAAGAACCACACGCCTATTATACCCACAGTTGATATCTCAATGGTGTCTCCACAGTGAACTTAATTTCTACTTGTTATTTTACTTATATTTTTATATAATTTTGTGTATTCCAGCTTGGCTTTATATTGCTATGTGGCCAATTCTGGTCTTCCTGCCTTTACTTCCCTGTGGCTAGGATCATAACAACACAAGCTTGTCTTATTAATGCAGGGCTTGGGCTAGAATCCCGGATTTCAAGCCTACCAGGCAGGCTCTCTACCCACTGAGCCATAGCCTCTGCAGTGTCTTCTGAGGTGGAACATTCCCTCCTTCCCAGCTCAGCATGATTTCATGCTTTGTCTGTTTGCTCTGTAAAAGCTTCTAAGCCGGCCTTTATTCTTTGCAACCCTGACACGTTAAAGAATCCCGGCTTGCATATTGGCCATGTGTAATGTTGGCCACTGTGGGACAGGCAGGAAGACTGCCACAATATGGGACCAGCTTGGTCTCCGCAGCTTCAGGCTGATAGGATGACATAGGATGCTGTGTCAAAACAGCAAACAAGAACAACAAACAAACCATACGACAAACCCTGGCCACTATTTTATGTGACGTTCCTCAATGTGAGATTTTTTTTTCCTGGTGTTTTCATGATTATATATAAGGAGATGTTGGCCAATCCTTCCAAAGAAGCCAGAAATAATACATTCTCCAATGTTCTTCCATTTTATTCAGGGGGAACATCTTGAAACTGTTAAACCCTCGAAGTCTACAAGACCCATCTCCCTGTCCTTGCGGTTTCTTTACTGCTCACTGCCTCAGGCCCCTTACAGCTGCTCTCGCCTTCATCATTATTTTTTGAGCTAGGGTCCTATGCAGACCAGGCTGGTCTTGAATTCTCCACGTAGCTTAGATGACTTTGAACTTACCTTCCTGCCTCTACATCCCCCGTGCCTGGATTACAGGCATGTGCCATGTGCCCAGTTTATGCAGTGCTGGGCTTGAACCCAGGGCTTGATCCACACTCGCTGAATGGTCTACCGGCGACCATATCCCCATGGTCCCTCACTTTATCCATTTGTCCAGTTATACATCACAAACAGTGCTAGCCTCGTATCCGACCCCACTCCCTTCCTGCCACAGTCGGAAACTGTCTCTCTTCTAGTTCTTCACCCGCAGAGTGTGCTTGTGTGTAACCTTTACTAATCCTTAGTTAACGCTAACCTAGGATTGAAGCTTGCCAAGCGAGTCCTGATGATTAATTTGGGGGAGGGTGCCACCTAGCGGTAGTGAGGACAGCCTTAGCGCTAAATGCTATTGCTGGCTCAAGGAACCCTAAAAACAACCACGAAAGCCCGCCTGGCGTTAGTCTCATCTGGGACCAGCAGAACCCTATAGAGCTGGTAGGTGACGGTCACTGAGGATTCAGATTATGTCTAGATTTGAGTTTCTACCACGTGTATTGAGGCGGGAAGAAAAGCTGGCTCAACTTCAGAACAATAAGACACAAAATACGCAAGACAGCTGGAGCTCTTAAGTTCAAGGTCAGAAATTCAAGGTCATCTTGAAACACTCTGAGAGTTCAAGACCAGATCTGGATTCATGAGACTGTCTCAAATACAAATAAAAAAATTATAAAACTACAAATATATCTTTCAAGAGGCTGATTTATTCTGGGCAGTGGTGATGCAAACCTTTAATCCCAGAGCTCAGGAGGCAGAGCCAGGCAGCTCTCTGCGAGCTGGAGGTCAGCTTGGTCTACAGAGCTAGCTCCAGGACAGCCAGGGCTACACAGAGAAACACTACCTAGAAAAAAAGAAAAAGAAAAACAAAGAAAGGCTGATTTATCTCTCAAAGTGAAATCAAAGTGTCATTTCACTAAGAGAGAATTCAGAATTAGAGATGTAATTAAGTGTGCTCATCTGAGAATAAAATTGGTAAATTCTGTTATTTATCATTTATCTGCTTTTAAAATATAAATATATTCTGGCCAGGTGTGGTGGCTCACACTTTAGTTCTAGCATGTGCTAGACAGAGGCAGGTGGATTTCTGTGAGTTCAAGGCGAGCCTGATCTACAGAGTGAGTTCCAGGACAAACAGGGACCCTTTCTTAAAAAAAAAACCAAAAAAAAAAAAAAAAAACCAAAACCAAAATCCCTCTATCTATCTATCTATCTATCTATCTATCTATCTATCTATCTATCTATCTATCTACGTTTGTGTGAATATACCTGTGCTAATGTGTAAATCCTGAAACATTATCTAAAAGCAAGATTTTAAAAATAAAAGACAAATGGATACGTTGTTCATTACCACATGTTTTCGAAACTTGTATTCCAGTGAGCTGGGCAAAACAGTGTACTTCATCAGTCTTGTCAATAGCTAACTAAACAGATAAAACAAAGCTTGACTTATGATCTTGAACTTCTTTTAATTGTGAACTTGTCTTATCATGTGTGACTTTCTTCTCTGCAAATGGTGTCCCATTTTTGCACCAGATGGTTGGTAGAACTTGTAGAGCTCTGTATTGATTGCTCAGTTTGCCCTTTGGGATAGGAGTTGAATGTTTTCTCCAGTGTGTGACTCATATTGTGACTTTGCTCATGACGGATTTTGCCAGGCAAAGTTCTCTCCTTCCTTCTCTTTTTCCTTCCTTCCTTCCTTCCTTTCTTCTCCCCCCTCCTTACTTTCTTTCTTTTTCTGTACGGGGCATTGCACCCAGGGTCTTTCTTATACAAGACAGGTGCTGCGCTCACAAACTTCCAGTACCGAATTTTCTTCTTATTTGAGTTTTTGTGTGACAGCTTTCTGAGGCTACAGGAGAAAACTATTGCATGATCACTGGCAATACTTCCATAGTCCTTAAATTAATATTTGATTAATCTCATGTTTGTAATCTTGCTAAGGACTGAACTGACAACTTGGTTCATGCTAAGAAAGTTCTTTACCTCTAAGTTCTTATTCTCAACCCTTAAGAGATGGTTAGTCTCATCCTTCCAGGACATGGTGGGTATGTTCCTTTCTGAAGGTAGGGAATGGAACAAATGGCCTCTTGGAGTTCCCTGTAGCTCTGACATTCTAACATCTACACTGCCTGGGCCACTCCGAGTTACTGCTAATGGCAAGTGTCCGCACAGCTCATGCCTTATAGCTGACTAACTTGTAACAGCAGAACATTCTAGACCATCTTCATTGTGAGCTGCCGTCTTTGTTGTCTGTATGCAGAGCTCAGCAACTGCATGTTTCTTCATGCCAGGAGATCAGAGCTGGTGCACACACTTTCTTCAGTGTAGAGGTGTTTAAGCTCAGTTGTTCTAGATCCTGTCTGTCAAGAAGATGTGTTGATGCTATGATGTCCCCCAGCACCTGGGAACATGACCTACCCGATTATTTACTGAATAGTGCATTACAAAAAGTCAACCATCATTAGAGCTGATTTGTATTGGCACAGAGTCTCCTGCCCTGCCCTGCCCTGCCCTGATACGTGAACTTTCTCTTAGCAAAAACCACACTGTGGGTTTCCAGGAAAGATTAGGAGAATATGTGGTGTCTCTGGGAGCCTGCTTCCTTGTTCACACTCCTCAGTTAGGATGTCTTTGCTATGATGATGAAGATTGGGCCTGTAGCCTTACGTGAAGGAGACACTATTTTGGCAATGGGTTTGTTCACAGAACCCTAGGCTCAGGATGGAAGACAACACCACAATTATGTGTTCACAAGGTTTCCAGTCATGAGCAAATGATTTTTGCTCACCATATCAAGAAGAAATAAAATGGCGCTTCTCTCTTGAGTATTTGTAGAAATCAGAGGAAACATGAAGTTAATGGATCAAAGAAGGTTTGGATAGTAAAATGGACAAAGCCACTCACTTTCCAAAAGTGCCTTTAAACATTCCACTAGGAACTCTTCCCAAAGTTTATAAATAGTATTTAGCTTTATTCCAGCATCAACCTTGGCCAAGCGCTTCCAGCTTTATGACCAAGCTGTAGTCATGGCCAAGGGGGTTTGGAATGGAAACTCTTTCTTCATCTGGCTGATTGTTGTTTCCTTCTGTGGCCACAATATTTGCCAGGGCCATGGGATTACTCAATCAATTGAATATTTATTGAGTAACCAGACAACCAATGGGAAAATTAGACTTGGATGATTTTGAATTCCATACTGTAGGGTTAGGTGGATTTGCCTGCAAGGTTTTAAGGCAATTGAAATTGTTAATGCTTGTCTTTGCTTTGGAGCTTAGAGAAGAATACACTTGGCCAGGAAAGTTTAAGCCAACATGGACATGACATTTGCAAACACAAACCCTTACATATTCAGTTACCTGCTCTCCTATCTGTTTGTAAATATTTCCTCTCCATTTTAGCAGTTTTCTTTTTTTTTCTTTAAATGTCAACAATACCAGAGACAGTCATTTGAAACTGGAAACCCTGAGAATTAAATTTCAATCTCTAACTTTTTGTTGGAACAGGGAGGTTCTATAAGAGCAGAGACTGAAAGCTTAACACAAATAGTGTGTGTGTGTGTGTTGGGGAAAGTACATGCAGGTTTATTAAATGGGTATTATGCAGTCACTAGTGCTACTTGCAAATATATTTAAAAAATTTTTATTTTATGTGCATTAATGTGAAAGTTTCAGATCCCTTGGAATTGACCTTACAGACAGTTGTGAGCTGCCATGTGGGCACGTGGGAATTGAACCCAGGTCCTTTGGAAGAGCAGACAGCACTCTTAACCACTGAGCCATCTCTCTAGCTCCAGCCAATATTTTTATGTCTACTGGAGACATAGATTTTGCCCTTTCACCCACTTGAATTTAGATTTGGCCACATGGCTTGTTTCAGCCAATGAGATGTGAGCACAAATAATATGTATCACTTTGGGAGAGATGTGTACTTTTTTCCTGTTCTCTTCCATGACAATGACTGATTTCCTTGTTGGTTCAGATTCTATTATTGTGGGTCCCTGAGTAAAGGTAGTATAAAGTGTCTTTCACTACTCCAAACTGGATTCATAACAAAAGAAGATAATAATTTTCCCCATAGCTACTGAGATGCCAGTATTTTTTCCTAACCCTCTATATTTTGGTTATTTATTATTTCATTATTGCAATAGTGTTTTGCCTGCATATATGTTTATGTGAGACCAGGTATCTGATCCCTTGAAACTGAAAATACAGACAGTTGTGAACTGCCATGTTGATGCTGAGAATTGAACCCAGGTCCTCTGGAAGAGCAGCCAGTGCTCTTAGCCACTGAGCCATCTCTCCAGACCCAACCCTACATATTTTGAATAACAAGGATCTTGGTTCATTCATTCTATAGAAGTGGGCTGCTATTTGACATAGGAGCCATGCAGGGGACCAGAAAGCAGGTGGTGGTGGTAAGAAATGGGACCTGCAGGAATTTAGGTGGTCATAGGTTATCCTCCTGCATTTAGGGGATGGTAAGAAATGGGACCTGCAGGAATTTAGGTGGTCATAGGTTGTCCTCCTGCATTTAGGGGAAGAGTCTGAAGAAAGGGTTACAATTGATACCATGTGCTGTCTTGAAAGAAATTGCAAGAGGTAATCCCCGAAGGGAATTGACCCTGTTTAAGTAGGAAAGTAAAAAAAAAA
>CM053764.1:58008232-58034867 GCA_028658305.1 Pachyuromys duprasi
TAAAACAAACAAACATACAAACAAACAGAAAACAACTTTCTCAAACACACACACACCACAAACATACAAACAAACAGAAAACAACTTTCTCAAACACACACACACCACAAACATACAAACAAACAGAAACAACTTTCTCAAACACACACACCACAAACATACAAGCAAACAAAAACAACTTTCTCAAACACACACACCACAAACATACAAGCAAACAAAAACAACTTTCTCAAACACACACACCAGGTCTACTGTCACTAGTCTTGAGTACTAGCACTTGGACAGCAAGGCGGGAAATCTTTGTGAGTTGTAGGCCAGCCTGGTCTACACAGTGAATTCCAGGCCAGTAGGGCTATAGAGAGTCCCTATCTCAACACACACACACACACACACACACACACACACACACACACACACACACACACACTTGTGAGAGTTGAACCAGAAGTGGCACATGTTATCCTGTGATCCAGTCACTTGTGACAAGAAGACAAACACCTCAGTAATATTAGCAGAGTTACTAGTTGAATTCACACATTCACTTACTATGACTCAAATAAGTTTATATAACATCTCTGAGAGAGAAAATGATGTTACTCCCTTAAAATGCATGCTTTCCCTAAGGCTGTCAACAGAACTGGGAATCCCCTGTCATGTGGCCTCCCGGGAAGGAGTTAGAACACCACAGTTCTCCAGCAATGAGAGCAGCCTCTGACAAGACAGACATCTTTCGCAAGCAATCATTGATTGTGCATACGAGTGTAGCTGTGAATTTGGTTAGGAGCTCGGTGTTCTATGTTATGACAAGACAGACACACGCTTGATATAAAAGCTAAAGTGTTATAGGTAAGTGTTACCAGCTAGTCACAATGGCAAGAACTCCCACCAGAGGACCTGTTAGACTATCTGAGTTCGAGTGAACTTGCTCCCGACATATCTCACAGTTTTGTTTGAGTGATGGTTTTCAATCTTGGTGCTTATTAGCATCATGGGGGAAACCTCTGAAAACACGGACTCCCAAGATGTTGCGGGTACAGTTTGACTCGATTAGAGCAGGGCTTTTGTCCATCTCTAGTCTCACTCTGGTGATTCTATAGGAGTTGTCATCACCAGCACTGCCAGATGTAGGACAGGGTGACCTCTGGTTGGGTATGGAGTGTTGTTCGGACGTTAGGATCCATGGGAAAAGTGGTCTAGCATCAAGGCTGTAGTTGCATGACTTCTGTGGAATGAATGACAAATAATCAACGTCCTCAAGTTACAGATAAGGCAACAAGACAGAGAGAGGTGAAGGCTTTCACTTCGTCACGTGATTAGCTTAGAGGAAGACTCGAGGTCTGTCATCAAGCCTCCTGATTTATGGTTATTAGAAACTAGACTTAGCCCTTCTCATCTTTAGCATTAAATAACTGTACTTCCTGTTTCTTCTAGTCCCTGCCAACTGCCATCTTACTTTATGTCTACATAGAGTTGCCTAGTCTTTTAATTTAAAAAATCATTTTCAAGTGTGTGTGTGTATGTGTGTGTATGTATGTTTGAGTGCATGTGCCTGTGGAGGACAGAAGGACATTGTATCCCCTAGAGCTGGAGTTACAGGTCTCTCTGTGGGTACTGGGATCTGTTCCTCTGCAAGAACAACACTGCCCTTGGGCTCTCTCCAGCCCTATTCTAGGTCTTTAATTTGTCATTGCTTTCCATCTACAGACTTATATGGACATTCTTCTTTGAATGGTGTTAGCATTTTAATATTGTTAAGATATAAGCAGATGTTAAGAGTACACAGACTGTAAGTTGAATTTGGTAATCCCCATCCTTTTCTGGTTTTTTGGAACAATGAAGATTGCACTGGGATTGGTTGTTTATGATTTTTAAAAAGAAACTCCATGGAGACATCATCTAAATACTCTAAAATATCTTAAAGATTTATTGAGCACAATCTTCTAACCATACTTCAGTTATCTTGTCCTTGGCATTCATGAAGGAGAAGTTGGGCAGAAGTGCACATGAGGAGACTCAGAAACATTTGTATCATTCTCTTGTCAAGGCTGGGCAAGACCACAGAGATCTCCCAACCTCCTCTACTTGTTTACTGATTAGTTAGTACTCTGTGCCCTGGGGGACGAGGACATTTGCCCAAAAGTGAGCCAAAACAAACACCCAAAACTCCTGATTCCACTCCAACAGAAAGAAGCAGCATTTCAATTCCCGTCTTTCCTGGAGGTGAGTCAACATAATCAGACTGATGCAACAGGGAGATGATGGGGAAGCATTTCCCAAAATGCTGTTGAGGCTTCCTTCTAGCTGCCTGGGTTCCTGAGTATGGAGGAAGCTGCAGGCTGGTAGACATCAGAGCTGGCAGAGGGAGTGTCTGTGGCCCCAAACTCAAGGTGAGGCTGAGGGCTCAACAGGGATGTGAACTGCACATTCAGTAGTCAATTAAGAAAGGTCAGAAATGGCTGCATTGTTGTCTTCTGTGGCCTGGTGAGGCTGCTCCCCCCTTGGAGGGAGGTGATCAAAGAGCAGACCAATCAGTTCATGTAGAGACAGTCCCTGTCCCCATCACTATGGAGGCCACTTGGATACTGAACTGCCATAGGCTACCTCTGTGCAGGGGTTCCAGGTCATTTCCATGAGTGGTCCTTGGCTGGAGTATCAGTTTTAGGAAAGACCCCCATGCCCAGACTTTTAGGATCTGTTGCTGTCCTTGTGGAGCTCCTGTCCTCTCCAGGTCTTACTGTCTCTCATTTCTTTCATAAGATTCCCTGTACTCTGCCCAAAGTTTGGCTATGAGTCTCAGCATCTGCCCCAATACCCTGCAGGGTAGAGCCTTTCAGAGGCCCTCTGTGATAGGCTACTGTCCTGTTCCCTGTTTTCTCCCTCCTCCAATGTCCATCCTCTTTGCCTTTTTGAATGGGTATTGAGAATCTTAGCCAGAGTCCTCCTTCCTGATTAGCTTCCTTAGGTGCACATATTTTAGTATGTTTATCCTATATTATATATCTAATATTCACTTATGAGTGAGTATATACCCTGTGTGTCTTTCTGCTTCTGGAATACCTCACTCAGGATGATCTTTTCCAGTTCCCACCATCCACATGCAAATTTCATGATTTCCTTGTTTTTTATCATTGAGTAATATTCCATTGTGTAGATGTACCACAATTTCTGTATCCATTCCTCAACTGAGGGGCTTCTGGGCTGTTTCCAGCTTCTGGCTGTTACAAGTAAAACTGCTACAAACATGGTTGAGCATATGTCCTTGTTGTATACTTGAGCATATTTTGGATATATGCCTAAGAGTGGTATAGCTGGATCTTGAGAAAGTACTATTCCTAATTGTCTGAGAAAGCGCCAAATTGATTTCCAAAGTGGTTGTAGACTAGGGTCAGAGGGAAGGGGAGGAGGACATCCTTTATCAGTGGACTGGGGGAGGAGCACAAGAGAAGAGGAAGGGAGGGTGGGATTGGGAGGGAATGAGGGAAAGAGGTACAGGGGGGATACGAAGTGAATAAACTGTAATGAATAAAAATAAAAAAGGTATGAACACAAAAATGATTTTACTTTCATCTTACAAGTTTTGACTTTGTAATCCATTTTAAGATATTATATGTGAATTTTTCTTTGACACCTTGTTCCCCAGTGGATTACATAGACAGAGTGTGGTGCATCCTCAATAGAGAGTTGCTTTCATAGGATACTGAATGGACTTAGCTATGGTTTTATGTGTGACTAAATTCTTAAAGTTATATCCCAAACATTTTCAGGAATTGTAAAATTCTTTTTTTATTTTAAATTTATTTATTTTTATATCAATCACAGGTTAGGTACTTTGCATCCCAGGCGTAGCCCCCTCCCTCATTCCCTCCCACCCTCCCCCTCCCTCCCTCCCTCGTAAAATTCCTTTTATATGAAAAGTCTGGTATCATTATAGTTCAAATTATATGTTATGTTTTTTTTATAAGTTAACTATTGCTATATTGTCATTGTACACTTGAATTTGTTAAAATAAAACTTCCCCTTTTCTGTTTAATGTTGTTACATTAAAAAAGTTTTTATCTCAAAAAGAAAAAGAAAGGTCAGAGGCTGGCATGGGAAAGCAGGGAGGTGTAAACAGAATGGTAGGCAGGTATCCACAGAAGCAGGACAGTTTCCGTGCCGATGTCCTTAGGCACTGTTACACCGAGCTCTCCAGGAACAGTCAACAGGATCTTCTGACGGCTTTCTAGAGTGTAAACTAGGACGGGGAAATGCTGAAGGTCCTTCCCTTGACAAGACTGTCTCCCCTCCTCAGTACTTGGTGTGTGTTGTTGGATCCCAATTGATTTTCAGCAGGCTTGCTTCACCCTGTGCCCTGGGGTTTGTCTTTTCTCGCTGCACAGATTCCAAGTATCCTTGGAACTGAACAGCTCATCCTGGAGCCTAGGGCTAGCATGGGATTACTTATGCTTCATGATAATGATTAAAAAAATGTAGTTAGAATTAGAATCTCTGTTTTCTTGACCATTTTAGTAAGAGGAAATAATAAGATGAAGTAGGGTGTAAAGAAGATACACACAATTTGAAATTCCAAAGAAGTGGAAAGTTGGAAACAGTGTGACTAGGCCAGACCCCTTAGGGACTGGGAGGCTTTCTTAGAGCAGGTGGTGAGCTGGCAGCCACAGACAGGATTTCCCCACGGGCAGGACCTCTAGACAGCGGTTGCTGCCAGAGGGCTACAGACTGTGAGTTCCCAGGCTAGAGAGCAGAGACCTTCTCCCAAGAAGAGGGGTGGACGGGGCCAGCCACTTCCAGCTAATTTCTCACAATAAGCAAAACTCAGCAAGTGAGCAGTTTTCCTCTGTTGCACTGATCGGATCTCAGATGCATACGATGCGCCATTTGGCCTTCTGTTGTTTGATCAAGTGGACTTCGATGTTTTAGAACGCTAAGGTCTCAATAATCAACAAAGGATTAGAAGCACACACAGTGCAAGGAAGTACTGTTTGTGAAGGAGCATGCTTTTCTAGGAGTGAGGAGAAGAAAGACCCTCCCAGTCCTAGAACCTTCCCCAAGACACAGAGGTTCATAGCTCGGCTGATCACTACTTAGCAGCCAATGAGGATTAATTTAGAGTTACTGATAGAGAAGCCACCAATGTCCATGTGGTTAAAAAGTCCCTGAGTGATTACACTAAGCCAAAGAGGTGTGGACCTGTCTGAACTGGGACTCAATTAGCAATCTGGGAGGTCTTGACCCTGTGCTCTGGCTTGGAGATGTGGAGTGAAGTAAGTTTTGTAATCAGAACCTGTATTTCCATTGCCAGAAAAAGGATCAGGCTATGGGGGTTACCTTCTTCCCCTCTCTAACGCCTAGCTCGCTTTTGCTGCTCTGTTGTGGACTCTAAGAGGCTCCAGCGACACTCAGGTGGCATCAGGCCCAACCACATTCCAAGCTGCTGCTTTTCACAGATGGATGGAGAGGAAGCATGCAAGACACAGCCCACACAACTGTCTTGTTCCTTTCTCCCTTGGAAAAGAAGGGTTAACTCATTCCCTTCTTGCTCAGGCAGTTGGGTTACATTTATCACCAGCAGACATTTCTAGAACAGGCCAAGGAAGGAAATGTCACATTCCGTTTTTACAGCCTCGGGATCAAATGTAAAACCTCTCAGTTCTCAGAGTAAGCAAGAGAGGTGAGCAAGGTTGCAGAGGGCATGCTTTATCTCAGCACACATTGAGTAGACAGCAAAGGATAGCTCACAGAACTGACCCTGCTCATTTCAAGCAGGGATTCCCACTGTTTTCATCTTGGTGATGTGCACCCCTCTTGATTCATTGCTTATCCTCAAGGAAATATTCCCTCTAGCCTTTTTATGACCCTTAAGGAGGATAGAAAGTTATAATGAGACATTTTCCAATATGTGTTCCAATAGATGCTGTGAGGAAAAATAGAGAATGATTCTGCGGTCCAATGTGTTTGGGAATCATTGCATTTAAAACATTTAAATGGGGTTCTTTGCTGCAGGATTTTCAGATCTTTTATTAACCAAATATATTACAAATCCCTACAGGTGGCAGACATCACACAGAGCTTCCAATTTTTTTTCTGCACAATTTCTTCTTTAGGGACTAGTTTATGAAATAAGAAGGCTACATGCCAATAAAACTTACTTTAAGAAAAAGTTAGGGGGCTGGAGAGCTGGCTTGGTTTAGAAGCACAGGACTAGAGTGTGGTTCCACACCTGGAGGCTCACAACCACTGGTAACTCCAACTCTAGGGGTGTATAACACCTCTTGCCTCCATGAGCAACTCATGAGTACATACGCACACATATACATTCACACACACAAACACACATGCACATGCATGCACTCATGCACCCACAAGAGTATGCACACACACACACACATACTTTTAAAAAAATACCAAGAGAAACAATGAAGTTCTACGATTGCTTTTTATTTTATTTGAATTTTATGTGCACTGCTGCTTTGCCTGAATGTATGTCTGTGTGAGGGTGCCAGATCTTGAAGTTACAGACAGTTGTGAGCTGCCATGAGGGTGCTGGGATTTGAACCAGGGTCCTCTGGGAGAACATTAAGTGCTCTTAACCACTGAGCCATCTCTCCACCCCATGATTTCTTATTTTGATATGAATGAACTTGAATAAACTTAGAAAACATTGATGAGCTTCAGCTATAATGTATTTTCGTATTTCAGCTGAGTGTTTTTAAAGGATGTGTAGATTTCAAAAGACAAGAGGATTAGGACAAAGTCAATGGAGAAGCGGTCTCCATTTCAGTTCTTATGAAGGCAAAGGATGTACTGTTACACCGACAGAGAATTATTTCTGGTCCTGGGAATGCAATAAAACTGCACTGTTGCTTTAAACTCATGAAGTGATCTAGTAATATTTTTGACTAGGGTTTCAATTTTCCACAAAGGGTCCTAAGCATTAGTAGCATTAGTAATTGAAAGATGTATTTCTTAAGAAAACAGTCAGTCAGATGGGGTGATACACACCTTTAATTCCTGTACTTGAAAGGTTGAGGGAGGAGGGTTGCCGCAAGTCTGAGACTAGCCTGGGTTATAGTGAGGGTGTCTGTCGAAAAATCAAGGAGGAGAGGGAAGACAGGAAGAGGAGGGAGAGAAAATACCATGCGGGCACGCAGTTCTTTTGGTAAGGAGCTTGCCTAACACGCAGGAAGGCCCGACCCCACCCGCAGCACTGCACACGCTGGGTGTGGCGGTACCTGCCTGGAGCCCCAGCAGTTGCAGGGTAGGTAGCACAGGGTCAGAAGTTCAAGGTCATCTTTGCATAGCAAGTGAGAAGCCAGCCAGGGACACACATAACTCGGTCTCAGCAAGTGAGAGAGGGAAAACAAAATGATGAAGGGAGACAGAGGGAGAGAGGTGAGGGAGGGGAAGATGGAGAGAGGGAGAGAGAGAGGGAGAGAGAGGAATCATCATTGTGAAAGGCTCTGAGTTCAGTTCCCAACAGGAGAGTAATCATGTTGTCATACAGAATCAGTTTGTTTTTTTAAAAGAAGATTCGTGTATTTATAATATGTTATAAATAAATGAAAAAATATATAGTATTTTGGATACATGTATGCATGTGAACCACATATGTGTCGGGTGCCTGTGGAAGCCAGAGAGGGTTTCAGATCCCCTGGAACTAGCATTGGAGATGATTGTGAGCCACCATGTCAAGAGTCTGAGCCATCTCTCCAGCCCCAGAATCAGCATAAAGATCACAAAAGACTCATATATAAGGTCCTCCAGAGTCACAGAAACAAGAATGTATTTGCATGTGGAGAGAGAGAGAAACAGACTGAGAGAGAGACAGGCAGACTGAGGTATCAATTGATTTAGGAGAGCATCCCACACAATTTTAGAGGCTAACAATTTCAAAGTCTAATGGGAGGACAGAGCCAGAGAGGAGCTGACAGCCTGAAGCCAAAGACATTCCACTGGAAGGATACCCTCTCTTCTTTTTTTCTTCTTTAAAGAAAAGAAGACCATTTATCTATTTTTATGTGCATTGGTGTTTTGCCGGCATAATGTCTATGTGAGAGTGCAAGTTCCCCTTGGAACTCTGGTTTCAGACAGTTGTGAGCTGCCTTGTGGGTGCTGGGAATTGAATCCAGGTCCTCCTGAAGAACAGCGAGTGTTCTTAACCACTGAGCCATGCACTTTCTTAAAGGGACTTCTGTGCCTTTGCTCTTCAGCCCTACAACTAACTGGAGAAGGCTCCCCACATCAAAAATAATCTACTTTGATGCACTCTACTGATGCCAATGTTAATCTCATTTAAAGTGCACCTTTACAACAACATTCGAGCTAGTATTTAACCAAGCAACTGAATATTGTGCTATATATGATCATATGTATTTTACATGTATGATTCAAGTTTGTATGTATCGAGTCAACTGCCACCATGAACTCTAATGTAAACCGTTCAAATCACATAAGTTAAAAATCATTCTAGTGCTCTGGCATGGTGGTGCACACTTGTTCCAGCGTTCCAGAGGGGGAGGCAAGACAGAAAGCTAAAGGTCTGCATAACAAGGCTGTGTTGTCCCACACCAGTGTCTGTATCAGTGCCTCACTGGGACTCAAGGGTTTGAAAAGACCAGCAGCAAACAGTGAGCATCATTTCCTGCAACTCAGCCAAGATTCTACTGGAATCACTCAGAGCGGGGGTGCTGACAGTGTGCAGTCTGTGGCCAGCTCTGGCCCTGTGTTTTTATGCTTTTCACATTTTTCCAATGGTCAGGGGAAAAGCCCATACTGATATTTCATGACCCATGAACGCTATGTGAGATTTCACTATGTACCATAGTAGCTTTATCAGAGCTCAGACAACCATGTTCACTGATCTGTGACTTGTCTGTGGCTATTTTGAACTACCTCAGCCAAAGCAAGTGGTTTCAATAGAGCTCACTGGGCTTCCAAGTCCTAAAATATTTTCATTTGGCCCTTAACCAAAAAAGGTTTGCTGAGCCCTGGTTAAAAATCACTGATAGGACACACTATGTGTATGTGTTTCCTTGTGTGTGTGAGAGAGAGAAAACACGCTTGTATCTATGCATGTACATGGTGTGATGTGGTGTGGTATGGTGTGGTATAGTGTATGGGTGTGTATGTGTGTGTGTGAGAAAAACCATTTTTTTTAAGATTTAAAGAATTTAGCCTAAAAACTTAGAACAGCTTTTAGAAAACCCGAATATCTTTCATTTATTCTTGGATAATTTCATACATGTAAACCATGCCTCTTCATCATATCCACCCCACTCTCCCCTTCCAGTATCCCCCAGGCATCCCCAGTGCAGCTCATCCTGTTTTTGAGACAGGGTCTCTCACCGTGACCTTGGGATCCATTTGGTTATGTTGGCCAGGAAGCCCTGTCTCTACCTCTCTGGCACTGGGATTACAGGAATACACTGCCACACCTGGCCTTTGACATGTGGGTTCTGGGAACCAAACTCAGGTCCTCATAGTTGTGGGACAGTCATTTAAACATCTGAGCTATTTTCCCTAGAATACAATTTTATTGGTTGCTAAGTTGTATTAGGATTCTGTGAGTCACAGCTTGACAAACACACTCATAGAAGGTAAGAGTTTACTTGCCGCAGCACAGTGTGACTTGTCCTCTGTGAAACATAGAAGCCTTCAGACACCGCTTTAATGGTGGGGACTGTGTGGGGACTTCTAGCTTTGAGCAGGATTGGAAAAGTGGTCTCTTTGCCTCTTTTTTCCCCCATTTTTTAATTAATTAATTAATTAATTTAATTTACCCTCCTTGCCTCCCAGTCCCATCCTTCTCCCACATCCCGCTTTCCCTCTTCCTCAGAATAGGGGGACCCCCCACCCCAGACACACCAGCTCATTTATTCATATGAGAACTGAGTTAATCTTCTTTCCTTGTGGCCTGGAAGGACAATTCCATCAGGGGAAAGTGATCAGAAAGCTGGCAACATAGTCCATGTCAGAGATATCCCCCACTCCTCTATCTAGTTGGCCCACGTGAAGCCTAAGATGCCCATTGGCTACATATGAGTAGAGGACCTAGGCCCAGACCATGCATTGTCCTTGGTTGGTACTTCAGACTCCACAGGCCCCTCTGGGCCCTGGTTGATTGGCTTTGATGGTCTTCTTGTGGAGCTTTTGTTACCTCTAGGTCCATTTATCCTTCCCCTGCTCTTTTCCAGTAGACTCCCTTAAAAGACAGGGTCTTCCATAAACACAGTGACTAAAGTCTTGTAGGAAAACTGCAACTTTCTGAGCCACTTTTGAGGTTCCCACTGAGGGGTGCCCACATTGCATTTGTCTTTTGCAGTGAGATTTTGCTTGAAAGATTATTACAGAATCTTCCTTCCTTCCTTCCTTCCTTCCTTCCTTCCTTCCTTCCTTCCTTCCTTTCTTTCTTTCTTTCTTTCTTTCTTTCTTTCTTTCTTTCTTTCTTTCTTTCTTTCTTTCTTTCTTTCTTTCTTTCTTTCTTTCTTTCTTTCACAGCCAGATCCCAGCCCCTCCCTCCTCTCCTCCCAGTCCCACCCTTATGCCCTCTCCCCTATCTCCCCCCTCTTTCTTCTTAGAGAAGGGGAGGCCCCCAAAGAGTTATCAACCCACCATGGTACCTCAAAGTTGCAGCAGGACTAGGCACATCCTCTCCCACTGGGGTCTGACAAGGCAGCCCAGCTAGGGGAAAGGGATCCAGAGGCAGGCAACATAGTCAGAGACAGCCCCTGCTCCCACAGAACACTACATTCTTTCTTAACACTGGTGCTTTTTAAGGTGGGCATAGATAAACCAAAGAATAACTCGAAGCTTTGGCAATCTACAAGAATCTTCTGTTCAGCCTTTAAGACGAATCGCTATGTGTCGTGGTTTGAATGAGAAAAGTCCTTCCTAGTCTCCTGTGTTTGGACAACTTGGTCTCCAGTTAGTGGTGCTGTTTGAGGAGGTTTAAGGTGTGCACACTTGCTGGTGAAAGTGTGTCACTGGGATGGGCTTCAGGATTAAAAGTGATACTTCAGCAGACTCAGTACTTGAGGAAGCAAAGGACAGCAGAGTTCCACAACACTGCAAGTTGGAAGACATCGTTGCTAGGCTCGGGGAGCTTATTAACTGCAACTGTAAAAACTTCATCGAGACTTGAAGATGGTGGCGCACAGTGAACATTGTGTCTGACAAGCAGGTGAGCAGAGGCTGCTGAGGAATCCAAAATGGTACCTTCTGTGCTTCCTGGACAAAAGGAGGCCTCCTGAGAGCTTGAGACACAAGGTCCCAGACCCCTGTGGATGACTCCAAGACTCAAGGGACACACAGTCTCCCAATGCCTTCCATCTCTTGGAACACAACTCCTGAATACCAGGGATGCATGGTCCCAGTCTCTGGACGTCAGAGACTGTGCTTACCATCGGTCAACACAGCCTCTGGACACCAGGGACACCATCCCCAACCTCCAGCCCACAGTTCTACCCATCTTCCTGTGGGGACCATGTGGATAAAAGGAACATACAAAATCTGGTTTCAGTGCCCATGGAATCCGAGTATCTTCTGAGCAGGAACTTTGAGCAAGCAGCTGCCCCTGCTGCTGTCTCTGAAACATCAGTGTTTCCTGGAGAGAGAAGGAGAACCTGGTACCCACACATGCAGGAATCCAGCCTCAGACTTCCTGGCTAATCCCACCACCTGAATTCCAGAGACTTGAAGATCCAGCCTACAGTTCACAGCTCTATGAGCTACTTTGAGCAGACCCTCTGGACCTCAAGTTCATACAAGTAAACACCCATGCCCGAATCCCCTGCCTATAGGTCCAACTGGGACACAACCAGAAGAGAAAAGCTGCAAACATATCACAGAGATCTAGCCCCTGGCACACAACCCAGGCAGGGCTTCTCCTTCATGCCTGAAAATCCCAGCTGCCTCTGGTAATAACTAGCCAATACCAGTGACAAACAGATGGCTAAAGGCCAGTGTAAGAACACAATAAATAAAAATCCAAAAAGGCCAATATGGCTCCATCAGAACGCACCACAAACACTAGATATCCTACTGCAGCTGAACCACAGGAAAACGACCTTAAATCTATGTTTATGAAAATGTTAGAGGACTTTAAAGAGAAAATGAATACATCTTACAATAATTGCAGGAAAATATAATCAAACAAATAGAGGCCTTTAAAGAGGAAATGAATAAGTCCTTCAGAGAAATACAGAAAAATACAATCAAACAAATAGAGGCCTTCAAGGACATACAAGAAAATACAGTCAAACATGTGAAGGAAATGAATAAAATGGTTCAGGACATGAAAATAAAAATACATTCAATAAAGAAAACACAAAATGAGAAAATCCTGGAGATGGAAAATTTGGGGAAGAGAACAGAAACTGCAGGGGTAAGCATCACCAACAGAATACAAGAGATGAAAGAGAGGATTTCAGGTGCAGAAGATACAGTTGAAGAAATCAATCCATCTGTTAAAAATATTAAATTCAAAAAAATTCCTGACACAAAACATCCAATAAATCAAGGACACCATGAACAGATGAAACCTAAGAATAATATAAATAGAAAAGAAGACTCTAAAGACCAGAAAATATTTTAAACAAAATCAAATAAGAAAATTTCCCCAACCTAAAGAAATGCCTTTAAACATACAAGAGGTTTACAGAACACCAAATAGATAGATAAACCTTCCTCCCACCACGTAATAATCAAAATACTAAATGTACAGAGCAAAGAAAAAATATTAAAAGCAGCAAAAGAAAAAAGTTAAATAATCTATAAAGGCAGACTGATCAGAATCACACCTGATGTCTCAACAGAGACTATAAAAGTCAGAAGGGCCTGGATAGATGTCATGCAGACGCTAAAAGAACACAGGTGTCAGTCCGGACTACTATACCCAGCAAAACTTTCAATCATCATAGATGAAGAAAACAAGATATTCCATGACAAAAACAAAATTAAACAATATCTATGTACAAACCCAGCCGTCAGAAGATTCTAGGAGGAAAATTCCAACCCAAGGAGGTCAACTACACTCAAGAAAACACAGGATATAAATAAATTCACTGCAACAAAACCAAAAGAAAAGAATCACACAAAGACTACCACTACCAGTATTAAAATAAAAAGGAACTAACAATCATTGGTCATTAATATCTCTTAACATCATTGGACACAACTCTTCAATAAAAAGATACAGACTAACAGAATGAACACATAAACAGGACCCAACATTTTGCTGCATATAAAAAATATGCTTCAGCAGCAAAGATAGATTTTACCTGAGAGTAAAGGGTTGGAAAAAGGATTTTCAAGCTAACAGACCCGAGAAGCAAGCCAGAGTAGCCATCTTTAATATCTAATTAAATAGTCTTTCAACCAAAATTAATCAAAAGAGATGGGGAAGGTCACTTCATTCTCATCAAAGGAAAAAAAATCCACCAAAGGACATCTCAATTCTGAACATCTATTCTTCAAATGCAAGGACACTCACATTCATAAAATAAACATTATTAAAGCTTAAATCACACAGTAACCCCTACACATTAATAGTGAAAGACTTTAAAATCCTTCTCTCACCAATGGACAGATCAAGACAGAAATTAAATAGAGAAATAACAAAAACTAAAGGAGGTCATGAACTAAATGGACCTAATAGAGATCTACAGAACTTTTCACCCAAACACAAAAGAATACACCTTTTTCTCAGCACCTCACAGAACCTTCTTCAAAACTGACCATATAGTCAGTCACAAAGCAAGCCTCAACCAATACGAGAAAATTGGATTAACCCATTGTATTTTAACAGATCATCACGGATTGAAGCTGAATTTCAATAACAATAAAGATAATAGAAAACCTACACACTCATGGAAACTGAGCAATTCCCTACTCAATGACCACTGGGCTAGGGATGAAATAAAGAAGGGAATTAAAGACTTTCTAAAATTCAATGACAATGAAGATACAACATACCCAAACTTATTGGACACAATGAAAACAGTGCCAAAAAGAAATTTTATAGCACTATGTGCCTTCATTAAGAAATTGGAGAGAGTTTATACTAGCAACTTAATAGCTCACTAAAAGCTCTAGAAAAAGAGGAAGCAAACCTATCCAAGGGGAGTAGACAGCAGGAAATAATCGAACCCAGAGCTAAAATCAATAAATTAGACACAAAGAATTAATGAAACTAAGAGCTCATTCTTTGAGAAAAATCAACAAGATAGACAACCCTTAGTCAAACGAACTAAAACCAACAAAATCAGAAATGCAAAAGGGGGAGATAACAACCAACACTGATGAGATCCAAAGAATCATTAGGTCTCACTTCAAAAGCCTGTACTCCACAAAGTTATATAATTACATGAAATAGACAATTTTCTTGATAGATTCTTCTTATCAAAGTTAAATTGAGATCAGGTGAAAAAATTGCATAGTACTATAATTCCTTAAAAAAAATAACCCAATCATTAGGAGTCTCCCCAAAAGCCCAGTGCCAGATGGTTTTAGCCCAGAATTCTACCAGACTTTCAAAGAAGAGCTAATGCCAATACTTCTCAGACTATTCCACAAAATAGAAACAGACAGAACATTGAAAAAACACATTCTGTGAGGCCACAGTCACCCTGATACCTAAACCACACAAAACTCAGCAAATAAAGAAAATTTCAGACCAATTTCCCTCATGAACATTGATGTAAAAAAAATAAAATACTCACAAACTGAATCCAAGAGCACATCAAAAACATCATTCACCATGATCAAGTAGGCTTCATCCCATGGATGCAGGAAGATTCAATATAAGAAAAATTTATCAATGTAATCCACCATATAATCAAACTAAAAGAAAAAAAAACACACGATCAACTCACTGAATGCTGAAAAATCCTTTGACAAAATCCAACATTCGTTTATGTTAAAAGTCTTGGAGAGATCAAGGAGGGCTTCAAGGCACACACCTAAACACAATAAAGGCAATATACAGCAAGCCAATCGACGAAATCAAATTAAATGGAGAAAAACTTAAAGCAATTCCACTAAAATCAGGGAGAAGACTAGGCTGCCCACTCTCTTTGTGTCAATTCAATACAATACTTAAAGTTTAAGCTAGAGCGATAAGACAACTAAAGGAAATAAAGGAATACAAATTGAAAAGAAGTCAAAGTATTACTATTTGCAGATGATATGATAGTATACATAAGTGACCCCCTCCCCCCCAAATTACCAGAGAACTCCTTCAACAAAGGGCTGGATAAAATGTTAACTTAAAAAATCAGTAACCACATACAAATGACAAACAGATTGAGAAAGAAATTAGAGAAACAACACCTTTCAAAAGAGCCACAAATAAAGTATCTTGTATAACTCTAAGCAAGCAAGTCGAAGACCTGTACAACAAGAACTTCAAGTGTCTTAAGAAAGAAATTGAAGAAGATATCAGAAGATGGGAAGATCTTCCATGCTCATGGGTCAGTAAGATTAACATAATAAAAATAGCTATCCTACCAAAAGCAAACTACAGATTCAATGCAATTCTTATCAAAATGTCAACACAATTTTTATTGAATTTGAAAGAACCATTCTCAACTTCACATGGAAAAACAAAAAAACCCAGAAGAGCTAAAACAATCCTATACAATAAAAGATCTTCTGGAGGTATCTCCATCCCTGATTTCAAGCAATAATAATAAAAACTGCATGGTACTGGCATAGACTAGTTTATCAATGGAATCAAATTGAAGACCCAGAAAAAACCCACACACTTATAGACACTTGATTTTTGACAAAGAAGCCAAAAATCATACAATGAAAAGAAAAAAAAAAGGAAAAAAAGTATCTTCAACAACTAGTGCTAGTCTAACTGTATGTACATGTAGAAAACTGTATGTACATGTAGAAAAATAGATCCATATTTATCACCCTGTGGAAAACTCAAACTCTATTGGATCAAAGACTTCAACATATAACCAGAAACACTAAATCTATTAGAAGAGAAAGTGGGGAAGGGCCTTGAACTCATTGCCACAGGAGACAACTTCCTGAATAGAACACAAATAGCTCAGACACTAAGATTAACAATTAGTAAATGGCCTCATAAAATTGAAAAGCTTCTGTAAGGCAAAGGACACTGTCAACAAAACAAAACAGAAACCTGCAAATTAGAAAAGAACTTCGGTTGGAAAAGAACTTCACCAAAGCTACATCCAACAGAGGGCTAGTATCTAAAATACATCAAGATTCAATAAGTTAAATACCAACCAACCAAATAATCCAATTAAACAATTTGATATAGAGAACTCTCAAGCAAGGAATATGAAATGGCAGAGAAACACTTAAAGAAATGCTAAATGTCCTTAGTCATCAGGAAAATGCAAATCAAAACGACTCTGAGATTCCATCTTACACCCATCAGAATGGCCAAGATAAAAAACACAAATGACAGCACATGCTGGCAAGGATGTGGAGAAAGGGGAACACTCCTCCGTTGTTGGTGGGAGTGCAAACTTGTACAACCACTTTGGAAATCAATCTGGCACTATCTCAGAAAATTGCTTATAGTTCTACCTCAAGACCCAGCTATACTACACTTCTGGGTATATACCCCAAAGATGCTCTACCATACAACAAGGACTCTTGCTCACCTGTGTTCATAGCAGCTTTATTTGTAATAGCCATAATATGGAAACAACCTAGATGTCCCTTAATTGAGGAATGGATACAGAAACTGTGGTGCATCAGACACCACGGACCATGCATAGAGAGGATCTAGATCCCCTTGCTCACACGTGGCTGATTGGCAGCTCAGTCTCCATGTGGATCTCCGAGTGAGGGGTGCAGGGGCTGCCTCTGTCAATAACTTGGTTGTCTGCTTTTTGATCACTCATCTTGCCAGGACATGGAAGAAGAGCTTCCAGGCAATCCTGATGAGACTTGATAAGCTATGGGAAGATGGCAGAGGAGAACTCCCCCTTTCAGTGGACTAGGGGAAGAGGCTAGGGAGGAAGAGGAAGGGAGGGTGGGACTGGGAGGAGTTGAAGGAGGGGGCTTCAATTGGGATATATAATGAATAAATTGTGAAAAAATAAAAATAATTAATAAAAAATAGAAAAAAGACACCGTGGTACATTTACACAATGGAATACTACTCAGCTATTAGAAACAAGGAAATCATGAAATTTGTAGGCAAATGGATGGAACTAGAAAAGTTCATCCTGAGTGAGGTAACCCAGATCAAGAACGACACATGATATGTTCTCGCTTATAAGTAGATTTTAGCCATATAGTACAACATAACCACACTACAACTCACAGATCCAAGGAGGACCCAAGGAAGGAGGCTTAACTCCCACACAGAAGTAGAAATAGAATAGACAGTGGCTGAAGAGAGGGAATAGGGTAAGAAAGGGAGCAAGGAGAGAAGTGAGGGTCGATATCAGACCTGGGCCGAGCAGGGATGGGAAGATAGAGGGCATTGTGGAGAGAAGAAAAACCTTGGGCGGGACTTCTCTGTGACAAGCTGGAAACTATGACAGGGTAGGCTCCAGAGGATATGTGGGTGACTAGCTGAGACTCCTAATAACAGGGGTCATGGAGACCGAAGAGGCTACCCCCTAACTAGACACAACTCCTAGTGGAGGAAGGGGAACACCAACCCATCCATAAAAACTTCAACCTCAGATTTACCCTGCCTCCAAAAATAAAGCAGAGATTGAGGGGATATCCAACCAATGACTGGCCCAACCTGAGACTTACCCCATGGGAGACAGCCAGACCCTGACAGGATTGCAGATACTCTGCTATGCTTGCAGACGGGAGCCTAGCACAGATGTCCTCTGAGTGGCTCCATCCAGCGGCTGAAGGAAACAGAGGCAGAGACCCATAGCCAAACCTTGGGTGTAGCGCAGGGAGTCTTGTGGAAGAGTGTGGGGAAGGATAGAAGGACCAGGAGGGGACAGAAGCTCCACAAGAAGACCAAGAGAGCCAACTAACCAGGGCCCGGGGCCGGGGGGCTGTGGAGACTGAAGCACCAACCAAAAACCATGCATGGACTGGACATAGGTCCCCTACACAGATGTAGTTGATGGGCAGCTCAGTCCTCATATGGGTTCCCAAGTAAAGGAAATGAGAGCTGACTCTGGCATGGACTCTGCTGCCTGCTTTTCAACCACTTCCCCCTGGCGAGGCTACCTCAACATGCCAAGGTGAAGAGGATGCACTCAGTTCTGATGAGACTTGCTATGCTGGGGTGGGTGGGCATAGGGAGCTCCCCTTCTCTGAGGAGTAAGGGAGAGGGATAGGAGAAATAGGGAAGGATGGTGGGTCTGGGAGAAGAGGAGGGAGGGTACTACAACAGAGATGGAAAATGAATAAATAAAAATTAAAGTGAAAAAATTTATCAACAATTTAGGCCACACTTCCCTTCCCTGTGAAATAAAGACTGCTGTATCAGCTAAGTTTTTTTGTCTAGTCTCGCCAAGTAGCTTTAACATACGTGCTCAGAGGTTGCTATAGGGGCAGAGAGAGTTTGCAGTGCAACATAAGATGTCTTACACTGTTTGCGCTGAAAGATCTAGTACACCGGAAGAGTAAGAGGAGATGCAGTTGAGTGGCTTCCTAGGGCCAGGCGCAATGTCAGGTATTTTACACACATTTGTAGCTATAAGGTTTATGAGAACCCTAGGGCGAATCCAAATTATCCCTATCTGTCACATAACAAAATGAGTGTGCTGAGTTAGTGTTTTGTCAACTTGGCACAAGCTAATCATTTGGGAAGAGAGAACCTCAACTGAAAAAAAAATGTTCCAACCAGATTGGCCTGTTGGCAAGCCTGTGTGCATTTTCTCGAGGAATGATTGATGTGGGAAGGCCTCAGTTACCATGGTCAGTGCCATCCTAGGCTGATATACAAAAGCAGGTTCAGCAAGCCAGTAAGCAATGTTGTCCCATGGCTTCTGTTTCAGTTCCTGCCTCGAGATCCTGCTCTGACTTCCCTTAGTGATAGACTGTGACCTGCTTTTGTCATGGTGTTTTATTGCACCAAAAGAACCCTAACAAAGACAATGAGGCACTGTCACCTGAATACACAACTTGTTTATACAATCCAAATGATGATAAGGTTTGAAGAGTAGATAACTAAAAAAATCTGTTGAGGGAGTAAATGAATGAATGGATGAATAAACAGACAGAAGACATCTTTTTATTTAAGTAAAGTTCATGTTCTTCCTGACTGATGCTGATTAGGTGGTGAGGGGCAGGAATGATAACATTATTTCAGCCTGAGCTTTTCCTCATCATTCTTGGATACCTGACATGGAAGCTCCCTCTCAATTCCAACAAAGTGCTCTCTTGGACTGTTTCTCTAAGACCCACATCTGCCAGGTTTTCAGCCAGCATAGGAGAGCCCTATTATACATTACAACTCCATTTTTTTTCTAGAATTGTGATAAAAGGTTATTGATTGACTGGTTCTCTTAAAAGACATTTTTATGTATTTATTCCTTGAAAGGACTAGTTACTTGTTTTGCTTTGAGTGCTTTGTGATTTAACATAATCTGGAGTACCAAGTGTCTAAGACTTCTTTTGAAAATGCCTGCACACATTCCAGAAAGAATGATTACCTTAGTGTACCGCTTGTCCTCCCCCCCCCAAAATTAGGCACCTCCAACGTTCAATTACATAAGGGAAGCTTTTTGAATTCCTGTCTCCTTATTAGTATCCTATGGAGACAGTGCTGACTTGATGTGGCCATCTTGGAGGGAAGTGAGTCACAAACTGTCTGCCTTGCAGAGGCAGTGACTAATGAACACCTATGTCCATAAAAAAGAAAGGGGGAGAATAGGGAGAGAAGTGGGGAGGGATAGAAGGTAGTGATGGAATTAGAACACTAAGAGGAGCTTTGTGTGTATTTTCTAAATGAAGACATGTATGTTCTGGAGGGGCCTGAGCTGTTTACACACACACACACACACACACACACACACACACACACAAACACACACACACACACACACACACACACACAGAGAGAGAGAGAGAGAGAGAGAATGATCAACAGGTTTGGAAGGGAAAGGAGACTTCAATGCTAGTGGGCATCTCTGTTGATTTGTGTTGTTTAACAGTCTGATATTTCCATAAATCCTTTTAGTTCAGTCACTTCCCACCTCTTCATTCATGTTTAGAAAGTAGAAGATCCCAGGTTCTCCTTCAGTGCCAAATGGAGGTCTCTGTTTGGATTTGCATGTTACACTAAGAAAAACAGACCAAAAATAAGTAGCAGGGTTATCTTCTATGGTCTATGGGGAATGGCAAACCAAGTCCATGGCCTAAGTTAATGCTTTGCCCGCGTCACTTACGCGGCAATCTCAGTTTTCTAATCTGTGTAGTAGAGACGGTTCAGAGCGGTGGAATTAGTATGGCTGAAGGATGGAAGCTTACGTGGAGGGAAATACAAGTGTTTGAAGAAGGTAAGATGATTACCTGATCATGAAAACACTCCCGAGTATACTTTAATTACTTGTTTGTTTGATTGTTTTTACGAAATTAAGCCCATGTTCATATATCCACAGTTATACTCATTTATTCAACTATGTTGAAAATTTAGGTCTCTGAAAAAACCAAATACACAGATGTTTACAGTAGCTTAATTTGTAGCTGTTAAAGCTTGGAAATAACCAACACATCCTTATGTAGGTGAATAAATAAATTGATTAAGCCAAAGGATGGAACTGCATTCAGTGAGCTTTGAGGCCATGGGCAGCATTCAGGGAGTTTTGGGAATGACAGAGGACAATCTGGGAAGACTTCACACTGGTGATATCCAGAACATATGTCCAGAGAGGGTAAAACTACAGAGATAAAGAAGTGCAGTGGTTGCCAGGGTGAGGAGAAGGAAAGCATGAATAGCCCGTGAAGGCATGTTAGGATAGTCAATCTATTCGGTATAATATTGGAGTATCAGCTCCTGTCCTGTTTAAATCCACAGACTGCCCTAAGGGCAAGGTTGCTCCACAGTGTTATTGCTTCTCAATATGGACTCTTCAGCTGTGCCACTCTGGGTGGGATACCAACGGTGGTAGAGGCTGTGCATGGAGTTGAGGTGTAATTCGCACTGAACATCGCTGTAAACTTTTTTAAAAAATAAATTCTATAAATTCTATAAATGTTAAAAATTAATATGCGAAATTCTGTGTAATAAAAAAATTCAAGCCAAGGTTTTAACTATCAGAAGGAAATCATTCCAAGTTTGGCTTACCCCTCTAGCCATTAGAAGTTAATTGGAGAAAAAAGAAAGGAAGGGTAAGAGGAGATAAAGGAAAGTAAAAAAAATCAGAATTTGCTTAATAAAAAAAGAAAAAAAAAGAAAAATTAAAACTCTTCTTCAAAAGGAAGGAATACTGACTCTCACTTTGTCCTCCTATCTCAGGAACAGTTATGGCATTCAGAGAAATGCCCCACAGAGAGCGACAATGAGGAATGAGCTGAAAGTCTTCCCAGTCTTGCCATGCTTCCTTGGCTCAATGCCAGTGCTATGGACACTAAATTAGCATCCTACAGAAACAAAACAAAACAAAACAGAAACAGGGGTGATGATCCTTGAAGCACCACAGCTCTTCACTTGCCTCGTATCTGTCAATTTTCAAGAAAATGGGCATTTTGTACATACGATATATCACATCATTGTAAAGTATCAGCAGACACTTCGGCACAGAGACATTTTTGGAAATTCCAGCAGATTTATTCACTGTGAAGTAGCTTACGAGTCACCCAGCTTCTGACACAGTCACATTGACCACAGGATGGGGAGTTTGTTCAGAGTAACTAAAGGGGCTTTCCTTGAGGGCCTGAATTCATATGATGGCCACAGTTGTCCTTACCTAAGTCTTCAGCATATCCCATCTCTATGGCTTGCTGGAGAATTTAATTTGCTTAGTTTACTACCTAAGAGTGTATTTTCCTCTTGTCCAGGAACACAGATAGTAGCTTCCATTAAATTCCAGCATGATTTTATCTGATGATTAAGTCTGTGACCTAATGTCCTGTCTGGCCACTTGAATGTGAGGTCCAACTGTTAAATATGAGTCAGAGGAGCTTCTCAGAGTCCCTTAGGGGAAACAGCTTTGAATATGGCAAAACCAATAAGGAGAGGAGCCATAATGTCACATAACAAATGTCTTTACCTAGGAAATAATGACCAGCCACATTGGAAATCCAAGGAGAAGTCTTGGGGCTGTGTGAGACACAAGTTAGAAAGAGCTGTGGACAAGGCAAGGGACTAAGAGGAGCTTTGTGTGTATTTTCTCAATGAAGAGATGTATGTTCAGGAGGGGCCTGAGCTGTTTACATCATCTAAGCTGATGGAAAACCTGAGAATTGAAATACAAGATAAGGTACCATAAAGAAGGAAGAAAATGTAGTAAACACTTAAGATAACAAGTAATAGCATCTTGAAACATTAAGCTAGTGGTTCAGGACTTCTAATCCCTCTCCCCTGTGATCACTGGGAGCCAGCTGTCATAACTGTGGGCATAAATACTGTTATCTAATAGAATGTCTGAAGGATGGAGAGACTTACTGTGAAGCCCTTCCCAACAGTTCAGAGGCATGCTTTGCCATCATCTTGTGTGAGAGAACGGGGAAACATGAGGAATGGAGGTTTCTGGTTTATATCTTCTATAAAGCAGTCTGCTTGGGACACAGGGCAAGCTTGACAGAGCTGATGAAAAAAGAGAAAAGTTAGCAAATGACAAGCTTTTAGATCTACCAGGGTTCAGGCTTCCAGAGGGTACCTAAGGAGACAGTCCGTGGGAGGTCAGAGCTCATCTGCAGGAAACATTCCAGCCCAATCCCTGGCCCACAAAGCATCCTTTGATTTGCCCTTATTCTTCTTCCAAAGAAGAACTAGAAAAGAGAATCTCTTAGCTGAGGCTAACTAACAGATAAGTACCTATATGAAAATAACCTGAGAACAATTGAAATTCATAGACTTTCTTTGTCTCAAGACCTTCCTCCACACACAACCTATCAAGGTGACTACAGAGAATCAGGACTATAGCTACACAAAACTTCATACTTCAAAGGAAAGCAATGGGAAAGGTGGGATATGGAAGTTAAACTTAGCCAAAATATCCTAATGGGAGAAAGACTTCTTGTCTGCCCTGAGTCATTTTGAGGAGCCAGTGCCTATCAACACTTCATGAAGTTTCAGCAGCTTCCAAAGAAGAGGTTCCCAGAAATAGTTTCCTCATAAATCCAGAGCAGTCAACAGTCATTGAGAGAACACTTTTTTTTATATTACTGGGCCAGGCTGTGTCACTGTCTAGGAGCTTGCAGAGCACCAAGAATGATAAATTGCCTCCTGATGCTGTTGAGTGCATAGAGGAAGAATGAAAAGTCTGTGGGTTATCAGATCAGGGAACAACCAGTCGCAGATTCTTAAGTATCTGTCTTTCAAATTCAGGCTAAATAGATGCTCCAGTAATCTCTAGCCTTGGCCTTGTCTTGGGGCTGAAGGTGGATATGTCTTTCATTATGTAAACCAGGATTGTGAGGCCATTACAAACCAGCTATGCAAAGCCCTGCAGTTACATTTGTGGGGCATAAGCAGCGTTCTCCCAGCAGTGAGGAACTGAAGGAGAGGAAGTGGCCAGGTGAGAATATTTTCCTTTATAGTTAACATGTCCCTTACATTTTCTTTCTATGAATCTATGAGGGATTTTTAGGATCAGAGAATTAATTCAGATATGGACAAGACACTTGTAATCTGTTGAGCACCCAACTCTCTGCTCAAGTTCTATATCAAATGTAAGAGAAAAGAAAATCCTGGTCTTGGGGAAAGGACTTGATAGCAAATATTGCAAATTATGGTCTACCCTTGAAATGGCACGTGAACACTCAAGCTGACATGATGCTTTCAATGAGAATTGAGTGAGGTCTGCAATGTTAGAGGCTGAGAGGGGCCAGCGAGTAATGGACATGGAGACCAGACGTGGAGGACTGAGTCACGTTTTCGGGTCTGGCTGTCTGACTGGGGCCTTTATTGGAGTTTTTTTTTTTTTTTTTGCATAGAACACATAGCAGTTCACGTAACAAGAATGGATGGTTTGTCATCGAGGAGCAACTGGGAAAAAACAGGACAGCACCATTGCAACAGGAACATGGGTTTGATGTTGGATGGGAATCCCTGGTCTGTTTCACTGAAGCCATGTGACATTGGACAAAACTCTTAACCTCAGAATTTTGGTTTTTCTATTTGTAAGATGTAAAATAAAGACGCACTGTCTTCAGGTTGTAAGAACTAAAAGAGACAATCTGGAGTCCAGGGAGCTAGCTTGGCCAGTAACATGTTTGCTGGGTGAGCATGATGATCTGAGGTTGATCCCCAGGACCCACATGAAAAAGAAAAAACAAAACAAAACAAAACCCAAAGCTGCATGTGTTAGTACACACTTAGGATTCAAGCCCTGCGGATGTCTACTGAGAAACAGGAAACTCTGTGGTGCCTGCCTAGCTTAATTTTAACGAGAGACACTGTCTCAAAACCTAGAGTGGATGGTTCTTGAGGAATGACAGCCAAGAACCTCTGGCTCTGTTTGTACATGTGTATGTGTAGACATATGCATATATATCACATACACACATAAAAAGACAATGCAAGTTAAGCACTCAGCATAGAGCCCAGATTTACTAATTTGCAACAAATACATTCTTCTACTCTCCATGAGGGGAGGCCTGATCTATTTTGTTTGTCCTTGCTTCCTAACAAAGGACATAGGAAACTGTCTATACACATTTTAAATAATGACTGAGTGGACGGACAGAGCATGTGAAAGCAAAAAACCCCAAGCAAGGCACTCACAATAATGCCATCACACAAGGACGAAGCTTCTTTAAGTGAATTGTCACATTTATTTAGATAGAATTTCCATGGGAATATTTCCTCCTTGGGTCATGGGAAAAGCAAACAACAAAAATACAAAGAACCTGATATCTCCTCCATGCCATTATAATTAAAAAGAGGATTATCTGAGGGGATTATGCATGGTAACATTATCATGTTAGCATAAATCCAATTATTCATTTGTAAAAGCTCAATGAGTGTTCAGGTTTCTCTACAAAGAAGCAGCAAAGAGCTTTGTGGGTTATACAAAACCCTAGGTAATTTGTTGAGCACACAATAGAGCAAGCTATGGCTGTTTTAAAGAATGGTTTGCTTTTCTGATAAATGATGCCCTGAGCAATTATGATTAGTTACAACAGGTTAAAAATCAGCATGACCCCACTTCATTAGGATAGATCATTGTAACTCAACTATAATTTTGTGAGTTAAGTCTGACTTGGGGCTTATAGCTGATTTTTTTTTCCCAGTGCAGTTGATCACATTTAGGCAAGCCCTCTATGACTAAGGTATGTTACCAGCCCAGAGGAAGAAATACTTGTGTGTGCGTATGTGCATGTTCTCAAGTATGCAGATGGAAGTGTGCATGTGTGTGATGGCCAGAGGTCAGCTTTGGGTGTCATTCCTCGGGCATTATTCGGCTGGGTTTTGAGACATGGTCTGTTGCTGTCTGGGAGCTCACTGTATAGGCCAGGTGGAATTGGCCTGTGAGCCTCAGTTCTCCTGTCTCTCCTGGGGTTACTAACATGCCCAGATTTTTACGTGGCTGCTGCAGATTTAGGCCCTCAGGCTGGCACAGGGAGAGTATGGAGTACACCCCGTACTCTCTCTGTATTTTAAGCACGGGAAATCAATGCATAGAGTATTTGAGTGGCACCTTCAGGATTCCCAATTCAGCTCACTCTGAAAGAACCTCAGCACCGTTCCTGAGACTGCCCACCTCAACCTGCTCACCCAAGAGGGATCCTAGAGCAGTGGTCCTCAACCTGTGCGTCGTGACCCCTTCACAGGGTTCACATGTCAGATATCCTGCAAATCAGATATTTACATTATGAGTCATATCAGCAGCAAAATCATGGTTATGAAGTAGCAATGAAATAATTTTATGGCTGGGGGTCACCACAGCATGAGGAACTGTATTAAAGGGTCACAGCATCAGGAAGGTGAGAACCACTGTCTTAGAGTAATCGACAGGGAAGCAGGGAGCCTGTTTGCATATCCTATTGCTGTGGCAGAGCACCTTTTTTTCTTTTTCGTGTTTTGTTTTTTTCAGAGACAGGGTTTCTTGATGTAGCCTTGGCTGTCCTGGATGTGCTTTGTAGAGCAGGCTGTCCTTGAAATCACGATTGCCTGCCTCTGCCTCTGCTTTCCCCAGTGCTGGGATTAAGGCTGTGCACCACCATGCCTGTGCACCACAAAACCTTTTATTCTAAGGGTTCTGTAAGCCAGAAGTCAAGCGGTTGGGAGTGGATTCCGTTTGGGTAAGATGTCTGCCAGATGGGACTCTAATATGGGGTCTCTGAGGAAGTGCCCATGCAGACTGTCAGTATCCTGTGTCTGGGGTGAGGTGTGCCCCACATTCCTTGCCCAGCTGATACCCATTTATTTACTCCTCTCCACACTTTGGTCCCTCTGACCTCCACTACTATCAGCTGGAGAAAGGCTGTGTTTTCAAAAGGCTCCCATGATTAGCTTTCTTTTGTTTTGATTAGCTTGAGGTCAACACACTAATAACTTTGATTA